>JBBGZY010000970.1:867500-1450000 GCA_037952925.1 Lithobates clamitans | reverse complement strand
CTCTGTTTGAACTCCATGCCCAAGAAGGTTAAGGCAGTGCTCTTGTGTGGCCACCAATATTTTCTAGCACTGCCTTAACCTTCTTTGGCATTGAGTTCACCAGAGCTTCACAGTTTGCCACTGGAGTCCCTTTTCACTCCTCCATGACGACATCATGGAGCTGGTGGAAGTTGGTGACCTTGCCCCCCTCCACATTCCATTTGAGGATACCCCACAGATGCTCAATAGGGTTTAGTTCTGCAGACATGCTTGGCCAGTCCATCACCTTTACCTTCAACCCCAAACACACCTCCAAGATGACCACTGCCTTGCTAAAAAAGCTATGTTGGCATACTGCCCTGTGGCCCAGTCTCCGAAGGGAGGGGGATCATGCTCTGCTTCAGTATGGTTCCCTCAATGAACTGTACCTTCCCAGTGCCAGCCACACTTGTGCAGCTCCAGACCTTAACACTCCCATCACCATGCTTGACTGTAGAAAGACACGCTTGTCTTTGTACTCCTCACTTGGTTGCCGCCACACACGCTTGAAACCATCTGCACCAAATAAGTTTATCTTGGTCTCTTTAGACCACAGGACATGGTTCCAGTAATCCATATCCTTTGTCTGCTTGTCTTCAGCAAATGGTTTGTGGGCTTTCTTGTGCATCATCTTTGGAAAAGGTTTCCTTCTACGACAGCCATGCAGACCAATTTTATGCAGTGTGCTGCCTATGGTCTGCGCACTGACAGGCTTACCCCCCACCCCTTTAAACCACTGCAGCAATGCTGGCAGCACTCGTACGTCAATTTCCCAAAGCAACTTCTGGATATGACGCGGAGCATGTGCACTCAACTTCTTTGGTCGACCATGGTAAGGCCTGTTCTGAGAGGAACCTGTCCTGTTAAACCACTGTAAGTTCTTGGCCACCATGCTGCAGCTAAGTTTCAGGGTCTTTGCAATCTTCTTATAGCCTAGGCCAGTGGTTCTTACCCTTGTCCTCAAGTACCACCAGAGGCCATGTTTTGGGAATTTACCTTAGATAAAATAGCTGTCCAAAATACCAAGCAGTTGACTCTGATTTAAAGCACCTGTGCAAGCTAAAGGAAAACCTGCAAACATGACCTGTTGGGTGTACTTGAGGACAGGGTTGAGAACCACTGGCCTAGGCCTCATCCACTCTGCAGTGTACTTGAGCATCATGGGAAATGTAGTTCCAAAACATCTGGGATGCCAAGGTTCGCCATCTTTATGTAGAGCAACCAGTGGCGTCGTTAAGGGGTGGCTATTGAGGCTAGAGCCCTGAATCTGTGGCCCATAGTCCCAAGTCAAGGGCTGGCCCTACCGTGAGAGTGTCACTGGCTGCCTAACACAGAGCTGTCCTGCACAGCCACGGCACTCTCGCAGAGTCTGCACTCAAAGCTTCACTGATAGCCAGAGCCTGAAGATCAGTGTGAGAGCGAGTCTCCTCCCTTGCCCCGCCCATATCATAGAGTCGGGAGGAACTTTCTCACACAAGCTCCTAAACGGGGGTGGCAGCAGGTGAGTGCAGACCATGGAGGAGGGGGAGGCGGGAAACTCTGTACTACCCCAGCCTATCTTCCTGTATACCCCAACCTGTCCTCCTGTATACCCCAGCCTCTCTTCTATGACTGTCTGCATGTGACAATCCGCAACTGTTGGCAGGTGACATGACGAGCTCTCTGGGGATCCCGATAGATAGAAGATAGATAGATAGATTTATATTAATATTACACACATTATATACATGTGCATGCCTGCCCAAGCGTATGACTTTTACTTCGCTGCTATGGGCTCTAGCCCCAGATCTTTTGTGAACCTAGCAACGCCCCTGAGAGCAAGAATTTTTTTTCAGATCCTCAGAGGTCTTTGCCATGAGATGCCATGTTGAACTTCCGGTGACCAGTATGAGACTAATGAGTCACATGACACCAGAGAGGGGAAAATGGCTAATTAGGCCCAATTTGGACATTTTCACTTAGGGGTGTACTCCCTTTTATTGCCAGCGGTTTATACCTTAATGGCTGTGTGTTGTTTTGAGAGGACAGCAAATTTACACTGTTATACAAGCTGTACACTCACTACTTTACATTGTAGCAAAGTGTCATTTCTTCAGTGTTGTCACATGAAAAGATAGAATAAAATATTTACAAAAATGGGAGGGGTGTACTCACTTTTGTGAGACTTTGTGTGTGTAATATATTTTTATTTATATTATATTATATATTGTATTATATTTTTCTCTATTGGGGTGTGTATGTATAATAAATTATATATTATAGGCACGTATTAAAGCACTGAATCATAGCCATATCTTTTCACATGACAGTTCTTGGAATCTATAGACAAAACATGCAGAACAGAACACCAACAGAGGAAATGACACAATGAGTCAGGGTGGCCCAACTCTGATCACACTGATAAGGGGAAGTCCATTTTTTGGCTACAAGTATTGGCGTCTTGTGGGTAAATGTGTTTTTAAAAAAAAACCCGTAGCTTACTGTTCTTTTGTTTTCACAAGAATTCTATCCTGCTGAAAGAACCTGTACTGTTCTGTATAGACTTTTGGGCTGCATTCAGAACTGTCTAGTTTTATTATCTCATAAGCCACAGACCTGCTTGCAGCCAATAAATAAACACCACAAGTTCACTTTAATTTTGAATGTTGGACAGTTAGGAGTTACATAGTTGCATAGTTACATAGTAGGTGAGGTTGAAAAAAGACACAAGTCCATCAAGTCCAACCTATGTGTGTGATAATGTGTCAGTATTACGTTACATATCCCTGTATGTTGCGGTCATTCAGGTGATTATCTAATAGTTTCTTGAAGCTATCAATGCTCCCCGCTGAGACCACCGCCTGTGGAAGGGAATTCCACATCCTTACCGTTCTTACAGTAAAGAACCCTCTACGTAGTTTAAGGTTAAACCTCTTTTCTTCTAATTGTAATGAGTGGCCACGAGTCTTATTAAACTCTCTTCTGCGAAAAAGTTTTATCCCTATTGTGGGGTCACCAGTACAGTATTTGTAAATTGAAATCATATCCCCTCTCAAGCGTCTCTTCTCCAGAGAGAATAAGTTCAGTGCTTGCAACCTTTCCTCATAACTAAGATCCTCCAGACCCTTTATTAGCTTTGTTGCCCTTCTTTGTACTCGCTCCATTTCCAGTACGTCCCTCTTGAGGACTGGTGCCCAAAACTGGACAGCATACTCCAGGTGCGGCCGGACCAGAGTCTTGTAGAGCGGGAGAATTATCGTTTTATCTCTGCAGTTGATCCCCCTTTTAATGCATGCCAATATTCTGTTTGCTTTATTAGCAGCAGCTTGGCATTGCATGCCATTGCTGAGCCTATCATCCACTAGGACCCCCAGGTCCTTTTCCATCCTAGATTCCCCCAGAGGTTCTCCCCCCAGTGTATAGATTGCATTCATATTTTTGCCACCCAAATGCATTATTTTACATTTTTCTACATTGAACCTCATTTGCCATGTAGTCGCCCACCCCATTAATTTGTTCAGGTCTTTTTGCAAGATTTCCACATCCTGCAGAGAAGTTATTGCCCTGCTTAGCTTAGTATCGTCTGCAAATACAGAGATGATTAGATTGTTAGCTCTTGAACACCTAGACTGATGACTTTCCTAACTGAAAGTACTGCCTGTGTGTTGTCTGTACCCCAGGCCACTTTGGAATTGCACGTCTTTTTTTTGTGTTTTCGTTTTTTTTCTTCTTTTATTCATGCCTGGCTGAGCAAAAGTCAGGTTCTCCATGGCTGGGAGATATTTCCGCATTTTTTTTTTTTTTTTTTTCACTTCCTGGTGACATTGACAGGCGGTGCTGTGCGGCAGGGTGTGGGTGCAGCTGTGCGAGGAAAGATAATGGTTCTCCACTTTTTTTTTTTTTTTCCCTAACAATTCATTCTCATCTGTCATCTGAGGTTACATGTTCTTCGCAGAGCCAAACTTTTTTTCTCAGCTCACACTTCCTCTTAAAGTTCAGGCCCACATTGCTTACAAATTTTATTTTCCCTTCGTGAAGTTGCTGCATTGTGGTTTGTCTGCACTAGAAGATGTAAAATTTACTTTGGTCAGAGCTAGGGCTGAAACAACTAATCGATTAATCGACAACTAATCGATTATGAAAATAGTATTCGATTAATTTCATAATCGATTAATCGGCCAGTAACATAATAGGGTTAAAAAAAAATAAAATGAGCCCTTTATAGTACAAAAAGAGCAAATAATCGTTACTGTAAATATTACTTTCACAGTTCTACAGTAAAAGAATGAAACCCTTACAGTAGTGATTATTTGCTTTTTTTTGTACTATAAAGGGCTCATCTTAGTTTTTTTAACCCCATTATGTTACTAAACGTCTTAGACCTGGTTCACATCTGTGTTTTTTTTTTTTGGTGCTTTTTGCAGAAACACACTACAGTTCATTTAACATGGTTTCCTATGGGACACGTTCACATCTGTGCTTTTTTTTCAGTTGCTGCGTATTTGAAAAGGGTCAAGGACTTTTTTTTTTTTTTTTAACGCGAAGCGGTGCTTTTTTTTTGGTTCAATATACTTCAATGGAGAAGCTGCAGAAAAGTATGTAAAACGTTTTTACAGCAATTTGTGTTTTTTAATCTGCCAAATAACAAATTGGCCAAAAAACAGTATGTCTCTAATAGTATATACAGTATATCTCTCCTCTAATAGTATATACAGTAGATCTCTCCTCTAATAGTATATACAGTAGATCTCTCCTCTAATAGTATATACAGTAGATCTCTCCTCTAATAGTATATACAGTAGATCTCTCCTCTAATAGTATATACAGTAGATCTCTCCTCTAATAGTATATACAGTAGATCTCTCCTCTAATAGTATATACAGTAGATCTCTCCTCTAATAGTATATACAGTAGATCTCTCCTCTAATAGTATATACAGTAGATCTCTCCTCTAATAGTATATACAGTAGATCTCTCCTCTAATAGTATATACAGTAGATCTCTTCTGTCTGTTATTCTCAGAGTGGATTCGATATTTTGCTCCCTAACCATATAGTTGGTGGTTTTATAATTACCACTGCATAGAGAGATTTGATAATAAATTGCCTTTTTTTTAAACTTTACATATCAACTAAATTATACACCACACTTTTTGTTAAGGTTATTAACCGATTAATCGAAACAATCGACCAACTAATCGATTATGAAAATAATCGTTAGTTGCAGCCCTAGTAAGAGCAAATATCGTGTACCGTATATACTTGAGTATAAGTCGTTCCGAGTATAAGTCGAGGCCCTAATTTACTACAAAAAAAATGGGAAAAACTTATTGACCCGAGTATAAGACGAGGGTGAGAAATGCACAGCTACTGTAAGTGGAAAAGAGGGTCAACAATGCCCATTTGCAGCATCACTGTGCCCATTTGCAGCCATAGGTCCCCTGAACTTCAAACTCGGTAGTTAAGGGTTCCTAGATGCCCCCCTAGCTGCAGCCAAAATGTGGGGTCTCTGAACCCAAAGGGTCCTGAAATGACATTGCTGCAGATGGACACAGTTGACCGAATTTGGGGCCCTGTATCTCAGAGCCACTTAGTGCTAATAACCCCAAATTTGGTGTGCAAACCCAGTGGAACTAGCACCATAAAATTTCCAAAGCTGGGGTTTCTAGCACCAAGTGGCCCCGAGATACAGGGCCCCAAAAATCAGTTCACTGACTTTTCTGCAGCAGAGTGACATTTTCCGAACCGATTTTGGGGCCCCGTATCTCGGGGCCAATTAGTGCTAGGAACTTCATCTTTGGATATGTTGTGGTACCAGTTCCACTGGGTTTGCACACCAAATTTGGGGTTCCTAGCACCAAGTGGCCCTGAGATACGGGGCCCCAAAATCGGTTCGGAAAAAAATTTTTTGCTGCAGAAAAGTGCTTGACTCAAGTATAAGTCGAGGGGGGCACTTTCAGCACAAAAAATGTGCTGAAAAATTCGACTTATACTCGAGTATATACGGTAAGTTGTTTTTACAGATCCACACAGGATGTCTTAGAAACCTATAAAGAGTATGGAGGGTTCCACCTTTCTCTGGAAATCCTTTTCTTCCTGGTTGTCATGTTCCCACCGTTGCTCCGGAGGAAGGCAAATAACCCCAGCAAAGCATAATCCAATTTGCTCCAGCTATTTGCTCAGAAATGACTTCCTGATTCTCCCCCCCCCCCCCCCCCCCCCCCGAGGGGCAATCTGATGTTCCCTGAATCAACTTTTACTTACAGACAGCTCTTATTGTGAAGAAACCTTTCCGTATTTGTAGAGGAAATCTTTTTCCTCCAGACATAAAGTGCCCCTTTGTCCTCTGTGATGACCTTTTAAAGTGAAGAACTCAACACCAAGTTCACTATATGGACCACTTATGTATTTAACCACTTCAGCCCTGGAAGATTTGGCTGCTCAATGACCAGGCCATTTTTTGCGATACGTCACTGCGTCACTTTAACCACTTCAGCCCCGGAAGGATTTACCCCCTTCCTGACCAGAGCACTTTTTACAATTCGGCACTGCGTCGCTTTAACTGCTAATTGCGCGGTCATGCAATGCTGTACCCAAACGAAATTTGCGTCCTTTTCTTCCCACAAATAGAGCTTTCTTTTGATGGTATTTGATCACCTCTGCCGTTTTTATTTTTTGCGCTATACACGGAAAAAGACCGAAAATTTTGAAAAAAAATGATATTTTCTACTTTTTGTTCTAAAAAAAATCCAATAAACTCAATTTTAGTCATACATTTAGGCCAAAATGTATTCGGCCACATGTCTTTGGTAAAAAAAATGTCAATAAGTGTATATTTATTGGTTTGCGCAAAAGTTATAGCGTCTACAAACTAGGGTACATTTTCTGGAATTTACACAGCCTTTAATTTATGACTGCCTATGTCGATTCTTGAGGTGCTAAAATGGCAGGGCAGTACAAAACCCCCACAAATGACCCCATTTTGGAAAGTAGACACCCCAAGGAATTTGCTGAGAGGCATGTTGAGCCCATTGAATATTCATTTTTTTTGTCCCAAGTGATTGAATAATGACAAAAAAAAAAAAAAAAAAAAAAATTACAAAAAGTTGTCACTAAATGATATATTGCTCACACAGGCCATGGGCATATGTGGAATTGCACCCCAAAATACATTTAGCTGCTTCTCCTGAGTACGGGGATACCACATGTGTGGGACTTTTTGGGAGCCTAGCCGCGTACGGGGCCCCGAAAACCAAGCACCGCCTTCAGGATTTCTAAGGGCGTACATTTTTGATTTTACTCCTCACTACCTATCACGGTTTTGAAGGCCATAAAATGCCCAGATGACATAAACCCCCCCCAAATGACCCCATTTTGGAAAGTAGACACCCCAAGCTATTTGCTTTGAGGCATGTTGAGTCCATGGAATGTTTTATATTTTGACACAAGTTGCGGGAAAGTGACAATTTTTTTTTTTTTTTTTTTTTTCTTTGCACAAAGTTGTCACTAAATGATATATTGCTCACACAGGCCATGGGCATATGTGGAATTGCACCCCAAAATACATTTAGCTGCTTCTCCTGAGTACGGGGATACCACATGTGTGGGACTTTTTAGGAGCCTAGCCGCGTACGGGACCCCGAAAACCAAGCACCGCCTTCAGGATTTCTAAGGGCGTACATTTTTGATTTTACTCCTCACTGCCTATCACAGTTTCGGAGGCCATGGAATGCCCAGGTGGCACAAACCCCCCCCAAATGACCCCATTTTGGAAAGTAGACACCCCAAGCTATTTGCTGAGAGGCATGGTGAGTATTTTGCAGCTCTCATTTGTTTTTGAAAATAAAGAAAGACGAGAAAAAAAAATTTTTTTTTTCAATTTTCAAAACTTTGTGACAAAAAGTGAGGTCTGCAAAATACTCACTATACCTCTCATCAAATAGCTTGGGGTGTCTACTTTCCAAAATGGGGTCATTTGGGGGGTTTTTTTGCCACCTGGGCATTCCATGGCCCCCGAAACTGTGAAAGGCGGTGAAGAGTGAAATCAAAAATTTACGGCCTTAGAAAGCCTGAAGGCGGTGCTTGGTTTTCGGGGTCCCGTACGCGGCTAGGCTCCCAAAAAGTCTCACACATGTGGTATCCCCGTACTCAGGAGAAGCAACAGAATGTATTTTGGGGTGTAATTTCACATATTCCCATGGCATGTTTGAGCAATATATCATTTAGTGACAACTTTGCGCAAAAAAAAATAAAAAAAATAAAAAATTGTCTCTTTCCCGCAACGTGTGTCACAATATAAATTATTCCATGGACTCAACATGACTCTCAGCAAATAGCTTGGGGTGTCTACTTTCCAAAATGGGGTCATTTGGGGGGGGTTTGAACTGTCCTGGCATTTTATGCACAACATCTAGAAGCTTATGTCACACATCACCCACTCTTCTAACCACTTGAAGACAAAGCCCTTTCTGACACTTATTGTTTACATAAAAAAATAATTTTTTTTTGCAAGAAAATTACTTTGAACCCCCAAACATTATATATTTTTTTTAAAGCAAATGCCCTACAGATTAAAATGGTGGGTGTTTCATTTTTTTTTTTCACACAGTATTTGCGCAGCGATTTTTCAAACGCATTTTTTGGGGAAAAAACACACTTTTTTACATTTTAATGCACTAAAACACACTATATTGCCCAAATGTTTGATGAAATAAAAAAGATGATCTTAGGCCGAGTACATAGATACCAAACATGACATGCTTTAAAATTGCGCACAAACGTGCAGTGGCGACAAACTAAATACATTTTTAAAAGCCTTTAAAAGCCTTTACAGGTTACCACTTTAGATTTACAGAGGAGGTCTACTGCTAAAATTACTGCCCTCGATCTGACCTTCGCGGCGATACCTCACATGCATGGTGCAATTGCTGTTTACATTTGACGCCAGACCAACGCTTGCGTTCACCTTAGCGCGAGAGCAGGGGGGACAGGGGTGCTTTTTTTTTTTTTTTTTTTTTTTTTTTTCTTTATTATTATTATTTTTTTATCTTATTTTTAAACTGTTCCTTTCATTTTTTTTTTTTTTAAATCATTTTTATTGTTATCTCAGGGAATGTAAATATCCCCTATGATAGCAATAGGTAGTGACAGGTACTCTTTTTTGCAAAAATTGGGGTCTATTAGACCCTAGATTTCTCCTCTGCCCTCAAAGCATCTGATCACACCAAGATCGGTGTGATAAAATGCTTTCCCAATTTCCCAATGGCGCTGTTTACATCCGGCGAAATCTACGTCATAAAATGCTCGTAGCTTCCGGTTTCTTAGGTCATAGAGATGTTTGGAGCCACTCTGGTCTCTGATCAGCTCTATGGTCAGCTGGCTGAATCACCGGCTGCATTTTCAGGTTCCCTGTTGAGACAGGAGAGCCAGAGAAAAACACGGAAGATGTTGGGGGGGGGGGCATTCCCTCCCACTGCTTGTAAAAGCAGTCTAGAGGCTAATTAGCCACTAGGATTGCTTTTACATGAAAGCCGACCGCTGGCTGAAAAGAATGATACCAAGATGATACCTAAACCTGCAGGCATCATTCTGGTATAACCACTCAAAGTCGTGAATGGCATACCTGAAGACAAAAAAATGGTTAACAATAAAGCACAGTAAACGGTAAGGTATAAAAAATTGCATACCTGAAAAGCAAACATGATAAAACATAATAACAATAAAACATTGCAGAATAGAATACAGTAAAAAAGAGCAGAACAATAGAGAGAGAATAGAGAGAGAGAGAACAATAAAACGACAACTATTTTTATTTTATATTTTTGTTTGTGTTTTTTTTTTTTTTACACTTTTTTTTGTAACTAACTATAATAACTGTAACCGGTTCCAGGTTCGGGTCTCTCAAAATGCGATGGCATCTCGGGAGACCCTGTGAAAGTGTGCCTAGTCTGTGCAATGCTGTACCCTACGCTAATACTCAACTAGTGCATAGTAGCGTTCAAAACATTCACCAATGCAAAGACCAGAATTGTCAGGACAGGAGGGACAATAATAGCGGGTGTCACGCCTATATCCGCGCTTGCTGCAGACACAACATCTTTTTTGGGGGGTTCGTTGGGTAGGGGTACTCGGGAGGACATAAAGAAAATGTCTCTCATGCAGCCGACTGCATTTGGTTGGGGATGTGAATGGGGGAAGTACGGGCGCTGCAGAAGTGGTGGGTTCCCAATTAGGATTGGCGAATGCAGCAGGAAGGGCACTATGGGCACGACGGGCCTGTGTTTGTCTTTTTGGTGGCAGCGGGACACTACTTGTGCTTGCCGCCTCACCAGCTTGGACTGCACTTATGGGACTCGCCACGTCACCAAGTGTTACTGCAGTGCTGGTTTGACTACGACCGGGGTGTACTAGGCCTCTGGTGCTTGCCAGTTCACCAAGACGCTACAAAAAAAACTGTTAGCGATCGCAGGGATCAGGCCTGACTCTGCGAACGCTGCAGTTATGCGTTTAGAGTTTTGTAAGTGACAGTGATCGATCGATACTGCACTTGGGTGGGCTGGGCTGGGCCGGGCGGAGGGGCAAAACGCAGGTGCTAGCAGGTATCTGGGCTGATCCCGCTAACACTGCGTTTTTGGGAACCCTAAACTGCTGGGGACGCTAGTATAGATCTGATCGGATCAGATATTGATCTGTTCAGATACTATACCACTAAGGGAGGTGTACGCTGCGTGCGTGGGTGTTAGCGGTACTGGCGCTAACCTGACGCTGCCTGGGGCTGGTGCTTGCCAGTTCACCAAAATGCTACCAAAAAAACTGTTAGCGATCGCAGGGATCAGGCCTGACTCTGCGAACGCTGCAGTTATGCGTTTAGTGTTTTGTAAGTGACAGTGATCGATCGATACTGCACTTGGGTGGGCTGGGCTGGGCCGGGCGGAGGGGCAAAACGCAGGTGCTAGCAGGTATCTGGGCTGATCCCGCTAACACTGCGTTTTTGGGAACCCTAAACTGCTGGGGACGCTAGTATAGATCTGATCGGATCAGATATTGATCCGATCAGATACTATACCACTAAGGGAGGTGTACGGTGCGTGCGTGGGTGTTCGCGGTACTGGCGCTAATCTGACGCTGCCTGGGGCAACGCATATCACCGCCGGGCGATCAGGGGGCTAAACCTTTATTCGGTAATAAACGGCGGGTGCCCTGACACTATAAAAAATAAACTAACTAACCAGCGTCACCCGTAACAGTTATACGGTGATCAGTGGTGAAAGGGTTAACTAGGGGGCAATCAAGGGGTTAAAACATTTATTAGATAGTATATGGGGGTCCCTGTCGCTATAAAACACTGACGGCGAACCTAAATATTTACGTTCCTAACTAGCGTCACCAGTGACACTAATACAGCGATCAGAAAAATGATCGCTTAGCGACACTGGTGACAGGGGGTGATCAAGGGGTTAAAACTTTATTAGGGGGGGTACTGGCGCTAATCTGACGCTGCCTGGGGCGACGCATATCACCGCCGGGCGATCAGGGGGCTAAACCTTTATTCGGTAATAAACGGCGGGTGCCCTGACACTATAAAAAATAAACTAACTAACCAGCGTCAACCGTAACGGTTATACGGTGATCAGTGGTGAAAGGGTTAACTAGGGGGCAATCAAGGGGTTAAAACATTTATTAGATAGTATATGGGGGTCCCTGTCGCTATAAAACACTGACGGCGAACCTAAATATTTACGTCCCTAACTACCGTCACCAGCGACACTAATACAGCGATCAGAAAAATGATCGCTTAGCGACACTGGTGAGGGGGGGTGATCAAGGGGTTAAAACTTTATTAGGGGGGGTAAGGGGGGTACCCTAGACCTACAGGGGGGTTACAGTAACTGTCCTAACACTGCTAACTGTCACAAACTGACACTATGCAGTAATCAGGAAAAAAAAAAAAAAAAAAAAAAAAAAACCTGCTTGGTGTCAGTTTGTGACAGGGGGGGGGGGGTGATTGGGGGGGGATCGGGGGGCGATCGGGGGGGGGATCGGGGTGTAATATATGCCTGGCATGTTCTACTGTGTTGTGTGTTTGTGTTGGTGCACTTACATGTCATCTCTCCTCGGCGCTGGAACGGAAACTGACAGCCGAGGAGAGATGACATCACATCCTCTGCCTCTGTGTACTATACAGAGGCAGGGGATGTTTGTCAGTGGCTGGGAGCGATCGCGAGGGGGGGGCCACGATCGGATGGTCTCCCCCTCGTCTGTAATCGCTCCCAACCAAATGCCGACCGCAGCTGGCACAGGGGGGGGGTCCGATCGGACCCCCCACCCGCGGGAAGGCAATCACGTACTAGGTACGTGATTTTGCCTGCCCGTGCCGCTCTGCTCACGTATATAGGCGTGAGGCGGTCGGCAAGTGGTTAACTGACAATTGCGCATGTGATGCCGTACCCAAACAAAATTGATGTGTTTTTTTTTTCCCCGACAAATAGAGCTTTCTTTTGGTGATATTTGATCTCTGCAGTTTTTTTTTATTTTTTGCGCTATAAACAAAAAGCGACAATTTTGAAAACACTATTTTGTACTTTTTGCTATAATACCCCCAATTTTTTTTTTTTTTTTTTTTTTTTTTTAAAAAAGCACATTTTTTCCTCAGTTTAGGCCGATTTGTATTCTTCTTCTACATATTTTTGGTAATAAAAATCGCAATAAGCGTATATTGATTGGTTTGCACAAAAGTTATAGCGTCTACAAAATAGGGGAAAGATTTATGGCATTTTTATTTTATTTTTATTTTTTTACTACCCTGTTTCCCCGAAAATAAGACCTAGTGTGATTGTCGGTGATGGCTGCACTATAAGACCTACCCCCCCAAATAAGCCCTAGTTAAAGTCCTTGTAGGTCTTGTTTTCAGGGCAGGGCTTATTTTCGGGGGAAACAGGGTAGGGCTTATTTGGGGGGGGTAGGGCTTATATTGCAGCCATCACCGACAATCACGCTAGGTCTTATTTTCGGGGAAACAGGGTAGTAATGGCGGTGATCTGCGCTTTTTATCGGGACATTATGGCGGACAGATCGGACGCTTTTGACACGTTTTTGGGACCATTGACAATTATACAGCGATCAGTGCTATAAAAATGCACTAATTACTGTGTAAATGTCACTGGCAGGGAAGGGGTTAACACTAGGGGATATCAAAGGGTTAACTTTGTTCCCTATGTGTATGTTCTAACTGTAGGTGGATGGGTGTGACTGGAGGAAAGGACAGGTGTGTGTGTGTGTGTGTGTGTGTATGTATGTATATAATAATATAGACACACAGACACACACACACACACACACACTCTATAATTTTTTGTTTTTTTTGTTTTTTTTGTTTTCCTGTCTGTAATTTTATCTTTAAATCTGGCCTTCTATGATCATGGAAAGTCTGCTTTACTGTCAGTCCCTCACCATCCCAAACTCCGTTTTACTCAACTCTTAAAATAAGGTCATTGTTGGCCGCCTGCTTCCAGAGGGGATTCCCTTTGCATGAGAATAAGGGTTATGTCTGAAAAGTGAAATCCCTCTTGATGCCTTTGTGCTCACTCATGGAATTCTTAGTATTGGAGCCAAGTGTTTTCACTTACCCTCCTTGAGGAAGCAGATTATGGGCTGGTTCACACCAGATGCAGTCCAGTGTGTTGTGTTTTTTTTTTTTTTTTTTTTTTTACATTCTGCATCAAAACGCATGGACAGTGATTAGGATGAATTCCAATGGCCCTAGTTCACACCAGTGCAGTCAACAAAGGTAGAATCGGTTTTCTTCTTTCTTTATGGAATGCAGCAAAAGGCATCAAAAGCACACCAGAATGCACATGTTCTCAATTGAGATGAATCAAAGAGTGGGGGGAAAAAAAGCACCCTGGAATGCATATGAAAATGCTCATGCAGAAATGCATCAGGAAAACTGAAATTGTAGTTTAAGCAGGCCCTAAGTCCAAGAAACATGTAGAGCAGGGGGTCTCCAAACTTTCTAAACAAAGGGCCAGTTTACTGTTCTTCAGACTTAAAGGTTCAGGCGTCGGTGGGAATAAAACAACATCTTTGGTGTCAGTGGGAGGAATTGCATCCCGTTGGCTTTGTTTGGAAGAATTCTGACCCTTCATTGGTGACAGCGGGGGGGGGAAATTATGTCCCCATGTTGATATCAGTAGATGAAAATAGTGCCCCAAGGGCCGGATAAAAGCAAGCAAAGGGCTGCATCTGGCCCCTGGGCCACAGTTTGAAGGCCACGGATGTAGAGGAATTAGGATTAATATATCCTATTTATTACAATTTACTGAAAATTCTTTATAGCCACAAAGCTTTGGTGTTCATGCCTTACTTATTGCTGGAGCTATGATGTGGGGATACCTCGAGGATGGAGTCACTCAACACATCCTTTTCTTTTTAGGGATGTATTTTTTTAGATCATTATTATTTATATAACACTGTCAATTTACACAGGGCTGTGTATATATACAGTATATTGTACATTCACATCAGTCCCTGGGGGGGGGGGGGGGGGGGCAGGAAGAAAGTGCTAGCCACTGTAAAAAAAACCAAAAAAAAAAAAAAAAACCTGTAGTAGTTCAACAGCATTCTTGTTTTGTACAGTAATCGAAACTTCTAAAAATTAAGTGTTCTTGTTTTTAAAAAAAAGAAACTCAACCCTTGCATCCATCCCTTCATAGTGGCATGCATAATGTCACTGCTGCTTCCCCGGGAAAGCTGGGTGCTCAAAATTCTGGGAGAGTATACTCCAGCCCATTGCAGGAGCACCACAATGCAAGATTCTGAGTGCCCAGTTTTCTCTGTAGGAGGCAATGTGGCACGGGTATGTCTCCCACGCCTCATTTAAGCATTTACTCACTCACCCACCAAAACAAAAATTGTTTGGAAAAGTAAAGTGGACCTTTTTATATTTTCATAGAACAATTGTTTTAAGATCAGGTGTCAGTCTGAGCCAAGGTGTCTGTGTGCCTGCTCCCATCATTGTACGATCATCAATTGACACAAGTCGGCTTTTAAGTTGATAGTAAATTTATTTTTAAATCCTACCAGTAGTTAATCCCATATACCACAAAGAGCATTTATCCAAGAGACGCCTAATGATACAGTAACCCATTGCACAGGGGTTTCAGCTTTGTTGCATTTTCTAGTAGATGTTCTCAGTGCCTGGTGAGGTGAGTGTGTTGCAGAAAGGATTTCTTGGTATTTTGTGATTGTTTAGAAAGTTGAGACGCCTGCCTTAAACCAAAGGGCCAGTTTACTGTCCTTCAGGTTTTTTTAATGGGTTGGACTGTGATCAGTGGATCCAAGAAATGCCCCATCATTGGTTTTAATGAGAGGAATAGTGCCTTATTGCTGCTATCAGTGAGAAATGGTGTTACATAACTGGTGTCAGTGGAGGGAATAGTGCCCTATTGATGATATCAATGAGAGGTATGGTGCCCCATCATTGCTGTCAGTGGGAGGAGTCGTGCTCCATTATTGGTGTTAGTGGGAGGAGTAGTACTTCAAGGGCCAGATAAAGCAAAGGGCCACATCCAGCCTATGGGCTGCTGTTTGGAGACCCCTGGTTTAAGGGTTACATTGGGTTAGTGTAAGGCTAAGGAGAGGGACATGGGTATGAGAGTTGGGTGAAGAGGAGATGGGAGCCCTGAGTTTTGGGCGAAGAGGAGAAATAACAGGGACCTGAGAGTTGGATACGAGGGGACCAGGAACTTGAAAGTTTCATGCAGGGAACCGGGACCTGAGAGTTGGGCACAGAAGGGCAGGAGAGGATAACAAGGACTTGAGAGTTGGGCAGATAGCAGGCTACATTAGCCAGCTGTGTGCTCATTGTTTACTGCAAAAATGTCATTCTATGATGAGTCTCTATATAATGAGCTTGCACTTCGTTGGCAAAATACTAGAAGCCATCCTTATTGTAAAAATGTGTTCTCCTAGCTTAGAGAAGATGGGGTCAGCCAAATATCTTTACCAAAAAGTCACAATGAAAGTCGTATGCATGCCTGTTTTAGAGCTTGGTAGGTTTTACAGGATGACCATATTTCCATAGGCTTGTTAAAAGTAAGGCTCTGGAAATCTAGGCAACATGCACAACATGAGGGCTTTATTTCCTATACTTAATCTTATATGAAAGTTAACATAAAACAAGTAGCATGGCTAGATTGGTCCACCCCTAAGCCCTCAGGTACTCTTCAGGGGCCACTTCACCTCACACCAGCATTTCTCCACCCTTCATAACTGCACAGCAAGACCAGACTCTGCAAGGCTTTCAGCTCCTCATCCCAGTGAACAAAGAGTAGCGTTGGGTTCTTACAGATGTAGATGTTGGTCATGCAGCTGTAAGAACACACCTAACAGTTTTGGCTAGACTTGTAGCCCTCCAGCAGTTTACTAATACAACTCACAGCGTAACTTGTAAAATATAAAATTCCTTAAATAATCAGAGACCCTTGACGCATCCGAAGAGACAATGTTTAAATAAAAGTGGAGGTGATTTCAGCAGTAAATTTACTTTTGCAATTCTGTAATTTTGTGTGAAGACCAGTTTTGTTGGAGAAAACAGAGCAATTTTTGTCAGAGTAGCATTTTGGTGTCAGAACAATTTTGTTAGCGAAGGTCATGGGGAGTTGAAAGGAGATGGTTATGCTTGAGTGTCTGCCCAATAGCTGGAAGATTGATTCAATTCGATCTAAAGAACAGACCTGTGTCAAACTCTTAGCTTCTTGATGGTGTTTTAAAAAAAAAAAAAACGCCCCACAGCCATTTATAGGTTATTGCCATTTCTTGTGACTGCCATCTATTATGTTCTTTTTTGAAAGGTTAGTGCTGAATGTTCTAAAGCTTTTTATTTTAATTCACGGGTAATACATTTTAACGTGAACTTTTGGATATGCATATATACAGTTGTGCTCATAAGTTTACATACCTTGGCAGACTTTATGATTTCTTGGCCATTTTTCAGAGAATATGAATGAGAACACAAACTTTTCTAGCACTCGTGGTTTGTGTTTGGCTGAAGCCATTTATTATCAATCAACTGTTTACTCTTTTTAAATCATAATGGCAACAAACTACCCAAATGATCCTGATCAAGTGTTTACATACCCCAGTTCTTAATACTGTGCATTTCCCCCTTTAACATCAATGACAGCTTGAAGTCTTTTGTGGTATTTGTGGATGAGGCTCTTTATCTTCTCAGATGGTAAAGCTGCCCATTCCTCTTGGCAAAAAGCCTCCAGTTCTTGTAAATTCTTGGGCTGTCTTGCATGAACTGCATGTTTTGAGATCTCCCCAGAGTGGCTCAATGATATTGAGGTCAGGAGACTGAGATTTCCACTCCAGAACCTTCACTTTATTCTGCTGTAGCCAATGACAGGTCCACTTGGCCTCGTGTTTTGGTTCATTGTAATGTTGGAATGTCGAAGTACGTCCCATGCGCAGCTTCCTGGCTGATGAATGCAAATGTTCCTCCAGTATTTTTTGATGACATACTGCATTCATCTTGCCAACAATTTTGACCAAATTTCCTGTGCCTTTTTAGCTCACGCATCCCCAAAACATCAGTGATCCACCTCTGTACTTTTCATCATAGGCCTTGTTCACTCCTCTCCAAATGTAACGTTTATGGTTGTGGCCAAAAAGCTCAATTTTGGTCTCATCACTCCAAATGACTTTGTGCCAGAAGGTTTTGAGACTTGTCTCTGTGCTGTTTGGCGTATTGTAAGCGGGATACTTTTTGGCATTTTGCGTAGTAATGGCTTTCTTCTGGCGACTCGACCATGCAGCCCATCTTTCTTCAAGTGCCTCCTTATTGTGCGTCTTGAAACGGCCACATCACATGTTTTCAGAGTCCTGTATGCCACCTGAAGTATTTGTGGGTATTTCTTTGCATCCCGAACAATTTTCCTGGCAGTTGTGGCTGAAATTTTAGTTGGTCTACCTGACTCTGTGGTTTTGGTTTTAACAGAACCCCTCATTTTCCACTTCTTGATTAGTTTGAACACTGCTGATTGGCATTATCCATACCTTGGATATCATTTTATATCCCTTTCCTGTTTTATACAGTTCTACTACCTTTTCCTGCATATCCTTTGACAATTCTTTTGCTTTCCCAATGACTCAGAATCCAGAAACATCAGTGCAGCACTGGATGAAAGATGCAAGGGTCTGTCAGGAGTCCAGAAACTCATTGACACACTTGCTAATTAAAAGCAAACAGATCACAGGTTACCTTTTAATAGCCATTCAAACCCCTTTGTGTCAACTTGTGTGCATGTTATCAGGCCAAAAACACCAGGGTATGTAAACTTTTAATCAGGGTCATTTGGGTAGTTTTTGTTATGATTTAAAAACAGTAAACAGAGTTGATTGATAATAAATGGCTTCAGCCAAACACTAACCATGAGTGAAAAATGTTTGTTATTCATATTCTCTGAAATGGCCAAGAAATCATTCTTTCTCTAGCTAGACCCTTCTATTTGTGATGTGTTTTTACAGTTGACGTTTTCTGGGATGTCCCCTCACTACTAAATAACTCATTTACATGACTCCTAAAGAGTTTCGAATTTAGTTGGCTGTTTATTTTAGGCGAGTGGCTCACCAATTTTTATTGGAGTTGACTGCTTCTCATTGGCTGCAGACTTCACTGTTCACTGCTTCTCCCTGTCTGGAAATGTACTGGGAGAGTCTAGTCAGCAGCTAAATATTTATGCAGCCCTCGTCAATCACCAGGGAGAGGTGCCCAGACGGTGGCTGGGAGTGTGTATAAATTCCAAGACCTGGAGCAGAAGGGTCTTGTCCCTGAGATCACAGCCTGGGGGATTAAGGGGGCTGTTTGGCGCTTGGGAAAGCCTGCCATGTGCCTTTTTTTTGTTCAAGGTCCAAACTAGACTAGCTTGGGGGCCTAGACTACTGAAAGTTTGCTGAAGCTGACTGATGGACTTTTTTGGGGATCTAGTCTAGTATCCCTAGAAAAGCACTGTATCTGGAAGATATTGGAAGGAGGCAACCAATTGTCCAAGGAAACTGAGTACCGGCTGGTGAGGGAGTTTGAGACTATGTCCAAGTGGATTCCTTCCTAGAGAATCCACTTGGAAGCACAATTTTATTTAATGGGTGCCTCTGCTGACCTCCTACTGGTTCTATTTGGGGGGCCTCATCCTCTTTTACCATTGTTCACCAGATCTAATCTAAGCCTAGCACAGTCAAAGAATCTCCAGAAAACTCGGAGGATCAACTGCGACTGCCCACAATCTTTGTGGTGACAGTCTTATTCACCACATGTGCTAAAATAGGTTGCTTTACTCTAGGATGGGTATCCAGCCGCAACCTTACAAATGCGAGTACATGCTTACTACAGTTTTGCCATACTTTACATACACGTACAACTGAATACTACTCTTGGAAGGAGCTATCTCATGGCTTTTTATGCTTTTTTCTTCTGGTCTTTGCTGTCCTTGAGCACCATTGACTCATCTTTCACTATGGTACATGTCATGTCTGACAATTACCGTATATACTCGAGTATAAGTCGTTCCGAGTATAAGTCGAGGCCCTAATTTACCACAAAAAAAATGGGAAAAACTTATTGACCCGAGTATAAGACGAGGGTGAGAAATGCACAGCTACTGTAAGTGGAAAAGAGAGTGAACAATGCCCATTTGCAGCATCACTGTGCCCATTTGCAGCCATAGGTCCCCTGAACTTCAAACTCAGTAGTTAAGGGTTCCTAGATGCCCCCTAGCTGCAACCAAAATTTGGGGTCTCTGAACCTAAAGGGTCCCGAAATGACATTGCTGCAGATAGACACAGTTGACCAAATTTGGGGCCCCGTATCTCAGGGCCACTTAGTGCTAAGAACCCCAAATTTGGTGTGCAAACCCAGTGGAACTAGCACCATAAAATTTCCAAAGCTGGGATTTCTAGCACCAAGTGGCCCCGAGATGCAGGGCCCCAAAAATCAGTTCAGAAAATGTCAAGCACTTTTCTGCAGCAGAGAATGACATTTTCCAAACCAGTTTTGGGGCCCCGTATCTCAGGGCCACTTGGTGCTAGGAACCCCAGCTTTGGATATGTTGTGGTACCAGTTCCACTGGGTTTGCACACCAAATTTGAGGTTCCTAGCACCAAGTGGCCCTGAGATATGGGGCCCCAAAGTCGGTTCAGAAAATGTCAAGCACTTCTGCAGCAGAGAATGACATTTTCCGAACCGATTTTGGGGCCCCGTATCTCGGGGCCACTTGGTGCTAGGAACTTCAGCTTTGGATATGTTGTGGAACCAGGTCCACTGGGTTTGCATACCAAATTTGGAGTTTGTAACACAAAGTATCCCTGAGATACAGGGCCCCAAAGTCGGTTCGGAAAATGAATTTTTTTGCTGCAGAAAAGTGCATGACTCAAGTATAAGTCGAGGGGGGCACTTTCAGCACAAAAAAATGTGCTGAAAAATTCGACTTATACTCGAGTATATACGGTAAATCTAAAAAAGACTTTAAGAACATGTATTTGTCAGACTATTGATGCACATCTGGTATTTAAAATTTTTGTTAACCAAAAACCAGGACTTTAAAGTCTTAAGACTAGGACCATGACCCCATAATAATATATTTGTTTTCACACAAGAATAACAACTTTCACCCACACCTAAAAAATATAATTGTAAAATCTCTACAGCAGCATCTTAGATAATTTTATCATGGGTAATCCTATCTGTTGGCGATGCAATGACTGGATAGCAGATAACATTCATAGGTGGTATATTTGCCTGTTTTTTTTATTTACCTTTTTATTGAAATGGCAACCAAAATTACCAATAAAATGTATTGGTACCATCTTCAAAACCTTTTTTTGTATGTTAACCTAATCACGAAAATCTCATAACTACAGTACTAATATTTCAAAAGTAATTTTCAGTGTTTTAAAATCTGCAACTTGCAGTGTAAGTTCAACCTAACGCTATCTAATTGCAGGCACATTCTAACCCTGTAAAGAAGAAATCGCTATACATACCTTTTTTGAAGCCGATCCGGTCCACAGTGGTGGATGCTGTGTGCAGGAGAGAACCGACAATGGATGGGAAGTGACGTCACCCATAGCGTTACTATGGGTCTTCCGTTGTCGGCTGCCTCTGCTACACATGCCTACACTCAGAAGCCGCTGCTGACAGCTCAATGGGGGACTGTACCGGAGTAGCTGCGGAAAAGGTATTTGTAGCGATTTCTTTTATGCAGGGCTAGATAAGTTTTAGAATGTGGCTGCAAGTAGGTTTAGAGTTGGTTATGTTTTGGGTTAAATTCTACTTTAAGAATACCTGGTGATCCTACCATGAAGATCCTTGCTCAGGCCCTTTCTGTAAAGGACAACTCTTTCCCCCTCTACCAATTTTCCTATGCAGTCATCTTGTCATATAGACTTACAATGGAGAAATGGCATGCAGCCCTTGTTGGAGTACATGTAGAAAGAAACTGCCTACAAGGAAGCCACATGGCATTACAAGCACTAAAATGCAACAAATCATAAAAAAAGAAAAAGTTGAAAAGTTTTAATTGATGCATTGTACTGTTGCAAACCAAAAGTCATTTGATTAAGGTCTAGATCTCCTTAAGCCGCATTGATATCTACAAATTAAATACGGTACTTTGAGCTAATAAGCCAATGTCAACGTATGTCACCAGAGTGGTGATTAATGAACCACCAATGCACTTGAATGAAAATTGATAATTAAAAAAGACTGACATTCTCTGAGTATTGAGAACATGTCTTCACTGGTCTCTTAGAACAATATAAAAAATTTGCTCTGGGCTGGCTAGCATGGAAAAGCTAACCTATATTGCTGTACAGTTCTATATTAATATATTGCCTCACACTGGACTGTGTCTTGGTATTTTAAACAAAAACTATATTTGGAATAGGTCTGTGATGTTTAAAACCTATCTGTATTTCTCGATTTAAAAAAAAAAAAAAAGTATGCAGTTTGTGGTCCACTTTAAAGAAAAATATTTTAAAATTCTGCTAAAGCAGGTCAACGCCCAGTACTTGATTACCTTCCCTGCCTTCCTTTTCCTCACGTACTACCTCATAATAAAATAAATAAATATCTCAAATGCGTTCGCTGGAGACACCACCGCCCAACAACTTTGTGAGTGAGAAAGTTGTACACTGGGGACGGAAAGTATTCAGACCCCCTTAAATTGTTCGCTCTTTGTTTATATTGCAGCCATTTTGCTAAAATCATTTAAGTTCATTTTTTTCCTCAATGTATACACAGCACCCCATATTGACAGAAAAACACAGAATTGTTGACATTTTTGCAGATTTATTAAAAAAGGAAAACTGAAATATCACATTGTCTTAAGTATTCAGACCCTTTGCTCAGTATTTAGATGAAGCACCCTTTTGATCTAATACAGCCACGAGTCTTTTTGGGAAAGATGCAACAAGTTTTTCACACCTGGATTTGGGGATCCTCTGCCATTCCTCCTTGCAGATCCTCTCCAGTTCTGTCAGGTTGGATGGTAAACGTTGGTGGACAGCCATTTTTAGGTCTCTCCAGAGATGCTCAATTGGGTTTAAGTCAGGGCTCTGGCTGGGCCATTCAAGAACAGTCACGGAGTTGTTGTGAAGCCACTCCTTTGTTATTTTTGCTGTGTGCTTAGGGTCATTGTCTTGTTGGAAGGTAAACCTTCGGCCCAGTCTGAGGTCCTGAGTTCTCTGGAGAAGGTTTTCATCCAGGTTATTCCTGTACTTGGTCCCATTTCATCTTTCCCTCGATTGCAAACAGTCGTCCTGTCCCTGCAGCTGAAAAACACCCCCACAGCATGATGCTGCCACCACCATGTTTCACTGTTGGGACTTTATTGGACAAGTGATGAGCAGTGCCTGGTTTTCTCCACACATACCGCTTAGAATTAAGGCCAAAAAGTTCTATCTTGGTCTCATCAGACCAGAGAATCTTATTTCTCTCCATCTTGGAGTCCTTCAGGTGTTTTTTTTTTAGCAAACTCCATGCGGGCTTTCATGTGTCTTGCACTGAGGAGAGGCTTCCATCGGGCCACTCTGCCATAAATCTCCGATTGGTGGAGGGCTGCAATGATGGTTGACTTTCTACAACTTACTACCATCTCCATCTCTGGAGCTCAGCCACAGTGATCTTTTGGGTTGTACTTTACCTCTCTTACCAAGGCTCTTCTCCCCCGATAGCTGTTTGGCCGGACGGCCAGCTCTAGGAAGGGTTCTGGTCATCCCAAACGTCTTCCATTTAGGGATTATGGGGGCCACTGTGCTCTTAGAAACCTTAAGTGCAGCAGAAACTTTTTTGTAACCTTGGCCAGATCTGTGCCTTGCCACAATTCTGTCTCTGAGCTCTTCAGGCAGTTCCTTTTGACCTCCATGATTCTCATTTGCTCTGACATGCACTGTGAGCTGTAAGGTATTATATACACAGATGTGTGGCTTTCCTAATCAAGTGCAATCAAATCAGTATAATCAAACACAGCTGGACTCAAACGAAAATGTAGAACCATCTCAAGGATGATCAGAAGAAATGGACAGCACCTGAGTTAAATGAGTCACAGCAAAGGGTCTGAATACTTAGGAGCATGTGATATTTCAGGGTTTTTCACACGCAGCGAAGAGAGGCCTGGAGTGCTAGCAGGGGATCCCAGAAGAGGATCGGCACTGCTGTGTAAAAGCATTGCACAGAGCAAGTATGACATAATTTTTTTTTTTTTTTGTTTATAAAAAACAATATTCCTTTAAGTATATTTGTATTATTGTACATGCTTACCGCAGTGAACACTAGAGCCTTTCACATATTTACAACTACTGGTCACCTGTGGAAGGTGCTCTGAGGTCTCATTCTGTTTTTGTGTGTTACCAGGCCCTGAACTTAAAACTCAACATTCATGGTTGCTGTGTTGCCTAATGCTTCTGAGCTGTTCTCACTGATCTCATTTTAATTTGAACTTTTGCCTTGTCTAGCTATTCTGGTCTTTTGCCTTTTTAATCTGTTTTACTGTTCGTTCTCGGCGGCTGGCTTGGCCTGACCTTTGTGTGCCATATGTGGAGCTGTTGCTCAGTTTTAAGTCATGATTCTCTGGAGGCTTTTGTAGTATCGTGCAAGTAAAAAAACTATATAAAATTTGTTGACCGTGTTGTGGGGCTCCAGGGGGGTTTAATTTAGAGGAAACTGTTTTTTTCAGTTTCCTCATCGGTTGGTAAGACCCGTTTTTGGGGCCTGGAGATTTTTTTTTTTTTTTTTTTTTTTTTTTTTTGAGATCTGGGAGGGACGAAATGCCCAGTTCTGGGTCCTGGTTTTCAGAACCACCAGCACACGAATTGGGCAGCGGAAAGAAATTTTGATGTGGGAGACCGTGAGCTTTTGGCCATCAAGGCCGCATTAGAAGAATGGCGTTACTTGAAGGTGGAGCACATCCCATTCTGGTCTATACGGACCACAAGAATTTAGAATATCTGAGAACGGCTAAGAGATTAAAACCACGGCAGGTAAGGTGGGCATTTTTTTTTTACCTCTAGATTCTCATTCCATATAACCTACAGGCCGGGGTCAAAGAATACAAAACCAGATGCACTCTCGCGTATGTACGACCCTGAGAAGTCCACACTTCCAGACACCATCCTTCCCTCAGGAAACCTTCTTCTCATACTACAGGAGAATCTCCTATTCCGAATCAAACAGGCTTCTGCTGAGGTTGTTTCGCCTTATGAAACCAGCTTACAGGCCCAGGATGGCCTACTGTGGCATGAAGGTAAAATTGTTGTAGGGAACCGCTTCCCTACTCCTCTCCTTTACCGCACATCTACTGCTACAGGGACTCTTTAAAATGTATCATCCATGTTAATACACTTCTAGTATTAGAAAAGAAACAGGAAGACCACACCGCTCCTCTGGGAGGATTTTTGTTCCATAATCTGGGCAGAATAAGTGATTAATCTTCATGTTTGCTCCAGCCTAGCCTCTGTAAACCCGTACTCGCCTCATGCTCTAATAAGCTTATTCGTGTTTATTGTGTGTGTTGTTTTTTGTAATTTACCATAGTGTAAATAGTTTACTTTAGTCCACAGGAGAAATGCTCAATTTAATTAGCTCATTTAAAGGATTGGAACATACAAACTGCAGTTTTGTAACCATTTATGGCCAAGGATAGTCTGCTGACTTCATTAACGAAGCTGCTGTAAGAGGACCTGCCATAAACACACAGCTATGTATTAAAGATGGCCATACACTGGTAGAAATTTGTGCAAAATTTTTGTTTTAAGAACATTAATTCAATTTTTTCAATCATTAGTGAGGTCAAATCAACAATTGTATTTGACCACGGTGATGAGCAAATTCAAAGGAGCAGGATGGAATTTATTTATTTATTTTTTCTTGAGTAAGCAAATGTCTAACAATGAGTTTTTTTTTTATTCGGGAAAGTGCATTTTGACGCAAATGGAATGTTAAAACAAATCAAAATTTTGAAGAACTTTTGAACAACATTCGTCAACTCATTGAATGTACTGAGAATACTCATAAATATTTGTACTATTCGTTCAAGAATCTACTACTATATGGCCAAATTAAAGGGGTTGTAAAGGAACAGGGTTTTTTACCTTCATGCATTTTATGAAAAAACCTGTGTGCAATTACCTGAGCCCCCTCTTGATCCAGTGATGTCCCCAAGAGCCTTGGCTTTCCGGGGACTTGCACTCCTCATTGGCTTTAGGCAGCAGCGAGAGTCGTTTGCTCCCGCTGCGGTCAGTCAGAGGCAGTAAGTCAATCAGGAGACAGGACAGGGCAGGGCTGGACTGCGGCTCCGTGTGTGTGTGAATGAAGGCACAGACCTGTGGCGCGGGAGAGCTCCTGATGGGGCACCGGGCAAGAGGGAGGGGCCAAGAACGTCAGCGTGGAACCCAAAAAGAGCTCATCCATGTCTTTTATGGACCTTGCTTTGTGCCCTGGTTCAAATCATTTGGTGAAGAGGGTATTGTGGTGTGGTGTTGTGTTTTTTAGGGGGTTAGGCTTGAAGGGAACTCTTAAGGCGTCAGCATACCAGGACATTTTGAACAATGTCAGTCTCCCAACTTTGTGGCTGGCCCCTTGCTGTTCCAACATGACTGCACACCAGTGCACAAAGCAAGGTCCATAAAGACACAGATGAGTGAGTTTGGGGTGGAGGAACTTGATGGCCTGCACAGAGTCCTAACCCCAACCCAATAAAACACCTTTGGGATGAACTAGAACATAGACTGCGAGCCAGGCCTTCTCTCCAACATCAGTGCCTGACCTCCCAAATGCGCTTCTGGAAGAATGGTCCAACATTCCAATAGACACACTCCTAAACCTTGTGGACATCCTTCCCAGAAGAGTTGAAGCTCTTATAGCTGCTAAGGATGAGCCAACTCAATATTGAATCCTACAGACTGGGATGCCATTTAAAGTGTGTCTATATATGTATGTGTATATATATATGTGTGTATATATATATGTGTGTATATATATGTGTGTGTGTATATATATATATATATATATATATATATATATATATATATATATATATATATATATATATGTGTCCCAGCACTTTTGGCAATATAGTGTATATATCTAGATCTCTTTTATGTGTTTTGTTTTTTTTTTTTTAAGTCCTATTTTAGTGTGTGTATACACTGAGCAAAATTATAAACACAACACTTTTTTGTGTTTGCCCGTATTTATTATGAGCTGAACGCAAAGATCTACGACTTTTTCTATGTACACAAGGCCTAGTTCTCTCAAATATTCACAAATCTGTCTAAATCTGTGTTATTGAGCACTTCTCCTTTGCCAAGATAATCCATCCATCTCACAGGTGTGGTATATCAAGCTGCTGATTAGACAACATGATTATTGCACAGATGTGCCTTAGGCTGGCCACAATTAAAGGCCGCTCTAAAATGTGCAGTTTTATCACACAGCACAATGCCACAGATGTCGCAAGTTTTGAGGGAGCGTGCAATTGGCATGCTGACTGCAGGAATGTCCAGTGCTCTTGCCCTTGAATTGACTGTTCATTTCTCTACCATAAGCCATCTCCAAAGGCGTTTCAGAGAATTTGGCAGTACATCCAACCGGCCCCACAACCGCAGACCATGTGTAACCACGCCAGCCCAGGACTTCCACATCCAGCATCTTCACCTCCAACATCTGAGACCAGCCACCTGGACAGCTGCTGCAACAATCGGTTTGCATAACCAAAGAATTTCTGCACAAACCGTCATAAACCATCTCAGGGAAGCTCCTCTGCATGCTCCTTGTCCTCATCGGCGTCTGGACCTGACTGCAGTTCGTCGTCGTAACCAACTTGAGTGGGCAAATGCTTGCTTTCAATGGCGTCTGGCACTTTGGAGAGTTGTTCTCTTGATGGATGAATCCCGGTTTTAACTGCACAGGGCAGACGACGTGTTTGGCATCATGTGAGTGAGCGGTTTTCTGATATCAACGTTGTGGATCGAGTGGCCCATGGTGGTGGTGGGGTTATGGTATGGGCAGGCGTATGCTATGGACAACAAACACAGGTGCATTTTATTGATGGCATTTTGAATGCACAGCGATACCATGAGGAGCTCCTGAGGCCCATTGTTGTGCCATTCATCCATGACCATCACCTCATGTTGCAGCATAATGCACAACCCCATTTTGGACCAACATTCCACAGGCCACAATCAACAACCTGATCAACTCTTTGAGAAGGAGATGTGCTGCACTGCGTGAGGCAAATGGTGCTCACACCAGATACTGACTGTTTTTCAAACCCCCCGATGCGCCCCCCCCCCCCCCCCCCCATTACAGTAAAACTGCACATTTTAGAATGGCCTTTTATTGTGGCCAGCCTAAGGCACACCTATGCAATAATCGTGCTGTCTAATTAGCATCTTGATATGCGACACACGTATGTGTGTAATGTATGTTTTTGTGTGTTAAATGATGGCAAGGAGCGTTTTTGGGAATAGCTTCCCTGCATTAAACCCTAAAAAAAAAAGTTCTTAAATCACAGGCAAAAGGGATTAATGTGAACTGGTGTGTTTCTGCTATGTCTGAATAGAAAACGGAAACCTTGAGTTGGTTGGCCAGCTCCCTTAGTACATTTCAAGGCTTCACATTTGGAGTGTTCCTTGAAAGGACCCGGTTGCTTTGGGTAACACTTCCACTTTTTGCTTTTCTTTCCGTCCTTATAGAATTCCCGTGCATCCTTTTGTCTGACGCTGGCGCTGTCCCACCAAGATAATGTAAATACATGCATAATCTATGGTGTGCTCCCAGAATTCTCCTTATCTCCGAGGGACAGTATGGTATACTTCTAGAGGATTTATTGTTGTGACCTCAATACAGCTGCTGGGAGACTCTCATATATTATATGACCAGCTGCTATTAGCTTTCTGAATATGCAAAGCCATGCAAAACACACCAGGCCGTCCTTGTCCTGATGAAAGACCTTCATCTGCACTTTATTACCAATAATAATGGATCACATCTTGTTCTTAAATTTCACTTGACCCAGGATATCTATGTAATTGGGGATTATTATACTTATAGCAATGTTTTATCCACATTATGACGGTAATTTTATTCTGGTGACTTTGAGATTCCCGCAAATCAGCCCTTTTAAGAACATGAATGCAAATGGCAAATCATAATAGCCAATCAAAAACTAGCGTTCATCAGTAGCTCTAGATCATAAGTAGATAACATTTAGTTTGCTAAAGCACATCGTATCGTAAAAAAAAAAAAAAAATTGGCCGCTTGTTTTCTTCTTTCTTAAAAAACCTTGTAAGCATTTTTGCTGCTGATCTATTGAAGCCTTTTTCAGACACTTCCTGTTGATATATGCCTGTTTAAAGTGTGGCTGCACATCATTACTCTAGAGCAGGAATATGCAATTAGCGGACCTCCAACTGCTGCAAAACTACAAGTCCCATGAGGCATAGCAAGACTCTGACAGCCATAAGCATGACACCCAGAGGCAGAGGCATGATGGGACTTTTAGTTTGGCAACAGCTGGAGGTCCGCTAATTGCCTATCCCTGCTCTAGAGCAGGAGGCTCAAA
The DNA here is from genome assembly GCA_037952925.1 of Lithobates clamitans. Classification (NCBI taxonomy): domain Eukaryota; kingdom Metazoa; phylum Chordata; class Amphibia; order Anura; family Ranidae; genus Lithobates; species Lithobates clamitans. The sequence continues at coordinate 1,420,887 of JBBGZY010000970.1, read as the reverse complement.
ACTTTCTAAACAAAGGGTCCCTTTTTACTGTCTTTTGGACTTTAGGGGGGCTGGTCTGTGGCCAGCGGGAGTAGAAAATTCCCCAGGATCAGTAGGAATAAACAGTCTCAGATCTGGTGGTCAGTGGGATTAAGAAATTCTATAGCGCCTGTGCCCAGCAATTGGAGGAATAGTGTCCCATTGTTGGTATCAGTAGGAGGGAATGGTGCAGCATCATTGGTGTTAGTGGGAGAAATGGTGCCCCATTGTTGGTGTTGGAGGAATAGTGCTCCATCGTTTGGTGTCAGCACAAGGAATAGTGCCCTACCGTTGGTGTCAGTAGGAGGAATGGTGGCTCATCAATGGTATCGGAGGGGGGGAGAACTAGTGCCCCTTTAGTGGTGTCAGTGTGAGGAATTGTGCCCCACTGTTAGTGCAGCATAAGGAATGGTGCCTCATCAATGGCGTCAGTGAAAGGAATAGTACCTCATATCGGTGGGAAGAGCAGTGTCTCAAGGGCTAGATAAAGGCAAGCATTTGGCCCATGGGCCACAGTTTGGAGACCCCTGCTCTAGAGCAGGGGTCTCCAAACTATGGCCCTCCAGCTGTTGCCAAACTACATGTCCCATGAGGCATTCTAAAACTGACATTAACAGACAAGACTAGGCATGATGGGAATTGTAGTTCCTGAACAAATGGAGGGCCAAAGTTTGGAGACCCCTGCTCTAGAGCAATAGATTTTCTCAACTGGGGTCCCAATGTACCCTAGTGTGCCACCTCAGGGTTACTGTGCTGTGTGCAGTATTTTTGCACAGCGTCATGTGTTTGTGTGGTGCAGGTGTACTTGCCGATAGAACCAAATGCTTGATACTACTTTGCCTCTATTTAGACCTGCTCTGCCCTCCACCCACTGCCATGCTGCCATAGCCAGGCTGTGGTGAAAATAGGAACGGGGGACGGAGACTTCAGTATGCTGCTGTGGAAAAGGGGTGGGTTGATGTGAAGGTGGGGGGGAGAACCAGCCTGTCTAGCTTTTCCTAAATGATCAGTGCCTCTGGCTATAGCCAATGACACACATTATTGTATTCTGATGGCGGGGAAGGCTCACCACTTTCAGAATTCAATGGCACCACGGAAGGCATTTCCCCATCCACATCAAGTGTGTGGATGGGGGAATCGAGGCATTTCCTTTCGTTGAACAAAAAAATGCATAATGTATAGCCTGCCAGCCATGGCCCATTCACCTGAAAGTGCCCGCACTGCAACCACCCTGCAACAGAGGTCAATGCGTATTTTAGGCTTTACAGCAAGAGGTGAGAAGGCTACATAAATCTTCCTCACTGCCTACAAAAAGCCCTTTGAAGACCATACCACCCCAGAGCGCCCTTCAAATGGCTAACATTAATGTATACCAGCACTTTAAGCACATTCCCATTATTGTTTCATTGTTCCCTAAAGATTACACTTTTTCAGGATCCCTATAGTTTAGGGGTAAGGGATATGAATGCAAAATGAGGAACTTGGGCTGCAATCCACATTTGCACACCATGGAATGTGAGGAGAAGGTATGTGGCAGGGGTCAAGATACAGGTTGAAACAGTGCCAATCCAAGTCAACAATTTTGCCATTTGATAGCACAAGCAAATATTATCAATATGACAAATGTTACTTGGATCTCCTAGTTAATATCCAGTTATTGATGATGGCCAAACAAAGGCAACATGATCTGGTGATGGCACCTTAAGAACTAAAGCTAAATCAAATGCAGTCAGTGAACTGCTAACTTTAAATATGGCCCATAGCTTAAAGGAAAGATGCAGAAATGCTGGACTCCCTCATTCCCTGCTCTGTTTTAAAACCGCACAGACTATACGCTCAAATGTAGAAATGGTTCTGCATTGCTGGGAAGAGTAAGCATCCTGGTCTCTGATCACCACAGTGATTGTGTATGCTCCCAAGGGAAGTAACGGGCAATCTGTCCACGTTTCCTTTGAGAGGTAAAATTACCCTCGTAGAATGGAAATGTAGGTTACCCCTGCTGCTGCCATATTGATGAAGACACTGCCTGTTCCTGACCGTTTGGAACTGCATTATAACTCAGGCTTACATTTTACTTTTGTGCTTTTAAAGGAAATCTATAGGCGGACTGATAACTCATGGGGCCCCCGGGCAATAGGAGATTATGGGGCCCCCAGGCAATCAGATTATGGGGCCACACAGTATGCACACACACAGTATACAATCACACAGTATACATGTATACACAGACAGATGTAAAAAAAAACAGATTTATACATACTGTCCGCCCCTGCGCACAGCATACACTTTACCTTTTTATAACATTAGCATTGTAATAGTAATACAAATAGTTATTTTTGGCAATCCAGTATAAGCTAATGTAAAAAATCTCCTTTCATGTTGTGTGTGTGCTGCCCATATGCTAGTCTTTCCACAACTTCCTGGATCCCCTGCATGCTTTGCAGCCTCTCCTTTTGCTGTTTACTTTCCATTTCTATGGACTACATGTCCCATGGTACATTGCTGCCTGTTTGCAGTGATTCCTGCACTGATACAGCCTCCTGAAACTCCTCCTCAGCACCTCTGTAGTTCAGATGGCAGGCTCTGTGAAATGTGTGATACAGCAGTGCCTACTCACAGGACAAAATGACTGTCACTCCATTCAGGGAAATGTGTGGGTATCGTCATTAAGTACGTTTTACAGATTTCAAGACTGTTCAGATTAAGAGTAGGTTAGAATTCAAATATAGAAATTAATATAAGTTTACATTCTGACCATAGATGTTTTTAACCACCTCCGCTCTGGACGGTTTTACCCCCTTCATGACTAGGCCGTTTTTGTGATTTAGCACTGCTACTTTAACTGGTAATTGCGCGGTCATGCAACACTGTACCCAAACACCATTTATATCATTTTTTTTTTTTTACACCAATAGATTTTCTTTTCATAGTATTTGATCACCGCTGTGTTTTTTTTATGTTTTGTGATTAAAAATACAGGGATATGTAATGTAATACTGACACATAATCACACACATAGGTTGGACTTGATGTGTCTTTTTTCAACCTCACCTACTATGTAACTATGTGATAAAAAAAAAAAAAAAACTGAACATTTAAAAAAAAAAACTGTTTTAATTGGGCAACTGTGTGGCAAATGAGGTTTAATGTTGATAAATGTAACATTGTGCACTTGGAGGCTAAAGTCTTGTACACACAATCGGATTTTCCAAAGGGAATTGTGTGATGACAGGCTGTTGGTGGAAAATCCGATCATGTGTACGCTCCATCGGACAATTGTCAGATTTTCCGCAGACAAATGTTGGATAGCAGGCTTTAAAATTTTCCGCAGACAAATGTGTGTTGTCGGATTTTCCGAGCGTGTGTACACAAGTCTGTCGGACAAATGTCCAAAGTACAAACGCGCATGCTCGGAAGCAAGGACGAGCCAGAATCGGTCGGTCTTGTAAACTAGCGTTCGTAATGGAGAATTAACATTCGTGACGCAGCAAATTATGAAATTTCGAAATGCAGCGCACAATTCTCCTTTAATGGGATAATAATGAAGCTGCTTTGCTGGCGATACTGATGGAGTTATTGCAAACGGATTTTCAAAGGCTTTTTTTTTTTTTTTTTTCTAGTGATATCAAGAATATAATGGTTGTTGTTGGGGGTGTGTGTGTGTGTGTGTGTGTGTGTGTGTGTGTGTGTGTGTGTGTGTTTTTAGTTACCACAACACCATTATCCCGTAGTTTTTAAGAGTAAAGATACAACTATGTTGGTGTCCCTTGTTAATTCTACATTGTAATTTTAAAAATGTAACTGTCTACTCCCAAACTGTCATTTGAAGTAAAACACATAGCCAAGTATTATCCTCCACATTTTTTTTTTTTTTGTGCATTAAAAAAAGAAAACAAATAAAATTAGACATGCTATCTGCCAATAGAACTTAACCAAAAAGTGCATTCTATGTATCCAAAAATATAGAAGATATACCATATCAAATCATTCAAGCAAAAAATGCATGTGTCCTGCTTCTTAATATAGGGGTTCAACAATGCCAAGAGTTGATGAAAGCAGGGGTCCATCTGGAGATAATTCTGAAAATCATCCGGATTATTCTCCTGGAACTCCCGCAGCAAAGGCATATGACCTAATTGGTCACGATTATTAAAGCAACCAATTTTTGGTCCAAGAAATCCTCCTCCTCCTGTTCCTGGACTGGACTTGGGTCAAAGCAATAACTCCAAGGCCAATATTAAAATAACACGTTATCTCCTCCGATTCTGCAACATGTCTGGATGATGAACGGCTGTTCAGAAACTAACTGAAAAGTGCGAAATGAAAAGCACAAATCAACACTCAACAAACGTCTACTAACACGAAATTGGCAGAAGGAGCCCAAAGGGTGGTGCCCGACAATTGAACTTCCTCTTTTGGCTTGTAGTACGTCAGTACGTTCGTGTTTGTTTGCCGACAATTGTGTACTGTTTTGTATACAAGACAAAATCCAATAATGGCATGCAAAGCCGAGCTGCAGTGCCCAAAGTCCTTTTTTGTATTAGGAGAGGTATGGACTCCAGAGATAGAGATATCATGTTGCCCCTGTACAAATCATTAGTAAGACCTCCTGGAATATGCAGTTTAGTTTTGGGCACCAGTTCTTATCTCAAAAAGGGTATTGGGTAACTGGAGAAAGTGCAGAGAAGGGCAACCAAACTGATCAGAGGCATGGAGGAACTCAGCTATGAGAATAGATTAGAGGAATTGAATTCTCTTGAGAAGAGGAGGTTAAGGAGGGATATGATCAACATGTACAAATACATAAGTGGTCCATATAGTGAACTTGGTGTTGAGTTATTCACTTTAGGATCATCAGAGGACAAGGGGGCATTCTTTACATCTACAGGAAGAAAGATTCAGTCTGGATTCACACCAGCTGCGGCTCACAGCAGGGGGTCAAGTGCGTCCCTGTTCACTGTTTCAGGTGCAAATCCGGCCAAATTTTTGCCTGATGATATGGACGTGAAATGGAGCCAAAGACAAACGGGACCCTTTTCCAGTGCACTCTGTGGCTGCCCCAGAGCTGTGTAAACCAGCTTCATTGAGAGCCGGTCACAATCTCTCCTGTCATGCAAATTGGATGCGGAAAAACCCACATCCACTTTGCATCCTTGTGAACCCGGCATTAATCTCCAAATACGGAAAGGTTTCTTCACAGTAAGAGCTGTGAATGTGGAATAGACTCCCTCAAGAGCTGCTTCTGGCCAGCTCAGTAGATTGCTTTAAAAAAGGTCTGGATTCTTACCTAAATGTACATAATATAACTGGGTATTGACGTTTATCGGTAAACTTGATCCAGGGAATATCTGATTGCCTCTTGGGGGATCAGGAAGGATTTTTTTTTTCACCTGCTGAAGCAAATTGGATCACGCTTTGCTGTTGTGTGTGTGTGTGTGTGTTGTGTTGTGTTTTTTTTTTTTTTTTTTTTTTTTTTTTTTTTTTTTTTTTTTTTTTTTGCCTTCCTCTGGATCAACTGTGGGTATAAGATTGTGTATATAGGATTGTAACAATTTTTTTTTTCCATTCAGACTATGCAACCCACCGGAAAAGTATGGCAAAGGAACTTTTACTTTAGGGTTTGGTTAACTTTTATAAGTTAACCCCCCCCCCCCCAAAGCTTGCCCTCAAAGAGGAACTGCAGCCTGCTCACATCATTTGTAATAAAACATCTTTGCCATTCTGAAGCTTCCCTGAAACCACTTTGCATAATATTTTTATATTTACTGTGATTCCATACTTGCCAAATATGCTGCAGAAATCTCCCTCCACTGAGTCTGGCTGCAACCATTTTAACTGTGGGCAGCTGAAGCTGCTGCCTGTTAACTTCCTGAATTTACAGACACACAGACACACCTCCATCTCTGCAGCTCTCATTGGCCCTCTTATGACTCATCCCCTCTCCCTTCCTTCCAAACTCTCAGATGAGAGAGAGCTGTGCATGTCATACACCTAGGCTAATGACCAGACAAACCGGAAGTGGGCAGTACAGTGGAACCTCGGATTACGAGCATATTCTGTTCCAGGAGTATGCTCGTAATCCAAAGTACTCGCGTATCAAAGCAAGTTTTCCCATTGAAGTCAATGGAAATGAAAATAATTAGTTAAGCATTGACTTCAATGGGATGCAATACCGCATGCGGCCAGAGGCGGGGGGGGGGGGGGGGGCGCTGGAGAGCCTCGGAAACAGCCGAAAAGGCCCGAGGACACTTCGGCTGACCTTGGAAAGACTTCCTACCCAAGATTTGCCGAAGTCAGCCATGCTGTATTCGGGTCTTTCCGTGCATTTCCGAACGTGACGCTCGGCTCCGGCGCCCCCCCCCACCTCAGGCCAAAAGTGGTACTGCACACCGCTTTGGCCTGAATCGTGCTCATTTTGCGAGACAACACTCACAACCAGAGTTCCAATTTTTAAAAAATGCAGTGCTCGTATTGCAAAACGCTCGTTAACCGCGTTACTCGCAGTCCGAGGTTCCACTGTATAAGGTATTTACTGACAGAAAAAAAGTATTACTATTCAAAGTTAAAACAACAAGGGCAGAAGATTTAATAGATGGAAAGATGAAAAAATGACTGAAATGAGGGTTTCAGAGACATGTCTAATTGAGTTTCTTTGATTGCTAGCAAGCTACGTGGTGAGATTTTATTTTTTATTTTTTTGCACGGAGCCGCAATATGGGGGGGAGGAGGGGGAATGTATGAATGTAAAAATCTACTACTGCTTTGCGGTCTTGTCCCTTCAGTAAATGCAGATTGATTGATAGACGTTGACACCTTCTACCTTTTTTATACATGTATTTAGCATGCAGGGTGCTTCCATCTAGTACTTGTGGCTGTTATTATCCACCATAAGAGAATAAATGCAGACATGGAAGGCAATGTAAGAGGAAGTGGCATTCAGCAGTTGATGTATTATAACGCGCTTGCTGTAATCACACTTAGAGCTCAGGATCATTCTGTGTACTTGTCATCCTAACCTGGAGCAAAGTGTGGAAAATATAAGCCTATTCCTTCCCCGGAGAGATGACACATCAGACTGCTCAAACAGCTCGGCTCATCCGACACGGGAAGCCTTTATCACTGGCCGGGCACTCCCCTTCGTGTGCATGTAGCTGTCCTGTTCTAGGAACATTTGGCCTGATGTTCTACCTGTAATTCGTCTCTGGAGACCACTGACGTTGCCATTGACATGTGTGCCCCGGGGGCAGATGTATGCGACGTTGGTTGCTGTCAAGCGATTTCCCAGGGAATGGATCAATTAGTCGGCAGCGGAGTGGAGGAGGCCGACGGCATGTCCTAATCTCCAGGCCGCTTGGCAGATAGATGTGTCAAGTAGAATGCATGTCATTCTTCATAGCCAAATCTAGTCATACCAATCTATTTACTCAGCTCCATAAATGCTTACGGTTTATTCTATAGCTTTGTAGTGTAACCTCCACAGATCTATATTTATTCAAATTCGTGAAAGGCTAGGGGCACACTTCTAGTTTTAGTTGGGGTGAAGATGAAATGCATGAGGCTTTAGTAACATCAGCATGTGGCGTTTTGCATCAAATAGAACCTTCAGGCCAGAACGAGCTATTCAGGCTGCATGGGTAGTTTTTTGAACTGTAATGCCGACAACTGTGAGGATTCATTTTTTAGGCACATTCCCGTAACATTATCTCCTGATGTTTGCGGTATTCCTATAGTCTAGGGGTGGGAGTATGAAGGCCAAATGAGGAAGTTGGGCTGAGATCTTCATCTTCATTTGCATGGCATGAGAAGTTATGCGGCCGTGATCGAGCTAAATGGTGAAGCCGTGCCAAATCCACATTAACAATTTGCCATTTGATAGTGCAAGCAACTATATTATCAATATGACAAATGTTACTTAGACTTTGCCTTTGTTTGGCCAACAAAGAAAAACCAATGTGATCTGGTGATGGCACCTTAGAACCATAGCAAAATATCTGAGCCTTTTCTGCCAGGTTTTTGCTGTTAACATAAAAGGGCAGAGAGCTGACCTTGGTTGGCTGCTTCTCCTCTACTGGCCTATCGCAGGCTGAGGCTGGGAGTAGACCTTGGTATATTGCACAACTGCGGTAGATGAAATTTTGGTCAACAGCCTGGCTGTATTTCATAACCTTCAACTCCCCCATTTGGAACCAAATCCCTCCGTCCCTCTTTCCTTCTCAGTTGTCCATTTTGGACAGGTGTGTAGACCTATATAATAATTGCAATACTTAACTACCAAAAGTGTTATGCTAAGGCTAGGTTCTCACTGCTACAATACAATTTTGATCCGACTTTTAGTGCCATTATGTAGTGTTACTTGGCTGCTACTTTGATAGGGTTTGTATATTCCATGGGGCCAAAATAGCACTGGAATTGCACCAAACTAGTACAGGAATTTCCAAAATCGATCCATACTGATTTATATTGACTGACACCATTAAAAACAGTGTAATTTCCTTTGTCATGCGCTTCTGTGCGTCTCAAGTCACATCTGAAATCGCACTGGTGTGAACCAGGTCTTAAAGTAACATTAAAGTTTCCTCCTTTTTGTACTAAAATAACAAACAAACATGTTGTACTTGCCTGCTCTATGCAATGGTTTTGCACAGAGCAGCCCTGATCCTCCTCTTTTCGGGTCCCCTGCCAGCACTCCTGGCTCCTCTTCAGTTAGTGCCTCCATTTGAAGCCACTTCCTATGGGGGCACTTGTGTCAAATTCTGACGGACCTGGAAAGAGAACATGTTCTAAATTTTTCAGATGGAACCAATGTCTATTGGGAAAACCGCTCGTCTGTATGCTGTTCCGACGTACCAAAAACAACGCATGCTCTGAAGCAAGTACGAGAGAGAAGCCATTGGCTACTGGCTATGGAACTTTCGTTTTCTAGTCCCGTTGTACGTGTTGTACGTCACCGCATTCTGGACAGTCGTAATTTGGTGTGACCGTGTGTATGCAAGACAGCTTGAGCAGAATTCCGTTGGAACTCTGTCGGAAAAACCTTCAGAGTTTATTCCAATGGGAAAACCAGTCGTGTGTACAGGGCATAAGGCTTTAGAACCACTTTAATCTTTCAAGCAAACTTTTTTTTTTTTTTTATCACTTTGTTTTAGAACGCCAGTATAACGGAATCCTAGTGATGAAAAAAAATTAACTTTTGGGTTTATCCAATCATAGCTTGCTTATTAATTAATGGGCCATATAACTAGGGTGTGATGAGGGGTGCGTTCTTTGCCTATACACTTGGTGCTAAAGGGTGTCCCTCCGCCCATTTCAAGGAGTTATGGTGTTGTCTGGCAGAGCCCTATACATTTTGGGGCTGGGTGGACAAAAATTCAAAACCCTTTGGCTGTCAAAGTTGCACACAATGTATTTTAACTCTGTATTTCAGCTTTAGGCCACATGCACACTGGACTCCAAGCCCTATTATGGGTTTGGGACATGCTGTACAGGGGCCGAACACAAAGTGCATATGGCCTAAACCAAGCCTTTTTTTAGTGAAGCATGGAGGCAGCTGTTGCTGACTATCAATCTGCAAAATTATATCGACCAGTCTGTCTTGCTGACCTTTTTGATTAGGTTTGGTCACTAACTGGGAACAAGCATGCTCATAAGTATGTCCAACTTGGCCATAGAAAAAGTATGCAGATTGAGTAGTCACTAGAGTTAGACACCTGGTCATATTGCCTAATCAAAGCAAAGATTCAGCAACCTCGTAAAGGTTCCTTCTCCAACCCACTGATACTTGCCTTGCCAGTGCTTTACAACTGCATTATCCTGTTCTTCCAATTATGGGTGAGAATATGACCTCCTTCCATGTAACCATGAGGGGGGTCCAGCAGCTGATTGCCCCATTGGCTCCAGACAGAGCTTGAAATGGGTAGAGCTCTTATTGGCTATTGCACAAGTTTTGTACACTTAAGAGTTTTTTCAGTACAGGAATACCATCTGTACACCCCCCCCCCCCCCCCCATATGTAGGAAACCCTGCATTAACAGATGTGTCGGATATTATGCCTCCCTTGGGCCACTCTGGTTTTAGATGTGTGCTGCGCTTGGAAGATGGATTAAAATAACCTGTTTTATTTACTGTTAATGATCACTGGAGACTCTTGCCTTGAATATTCTGGGAGCACCTAATGAGTGATGATCACACAAGATAGGGGGGGTGTGGATGGGGGAAGACTGAATACATGAACCGGTGTCCTCACAAAAGAATAATTTTGCCTATTTAGATTAAAGTCCAAACTTGCACTTAGAGAGCTGGAGGTAGTGGCAATGGACTACGGATGCTGTGATCGCCACATTTTTGTTACATCGAGAATGACAAGTCTGTCTGCCGCAGTGGCTGATGAGACTTGACGTGGCTCCGCCCACGCAGTTGTGCCAATTTCAAATTTTGACAGCTGCTGCAGGGGAGAAGAACCCTGCATGCTGTCAATGGAAGGTCTGTTGGGGGGGGGGGGTGTAAAAACATAAAGGGGTACATTTATAATTTTATGCACACTTCACCCAGGACACATTAGAGAAGTGTGTTTACAATATTTTAAAAATGAGGAGAATGTGAAATATAAAATCAAACTCTTTTAGAAAGTCATTCTAGTATCATCTTTTGGCTGCCAATGTTTGATGTTCTTTTAGATGTCTGTGAAGGAGAGCAGATGATGCAGCTATGTGAGATGGGGATTAAATCTTTTTCTGATAAATATAAGCTTGCCTTGGTTAAATACACATACAGTACTGTGCAAAAGTTTTTAGGCAGGTGTGAAAAATTATGTAAATTAGGAAATATTTCAGAAATAGAAATGTTAATAGTTCATTCCATTTTGTTAATTCATAAAAATAAACAGAAGAAAAATCCAAATCAAATCCGTATTTGGTGTGACCACCCATTGCCTTCAAAACAGCATCAGTTCTTCTAGGCACACATTTTTTTTAAGGAGCTCGGCAGGTAGGTTGTTCCAAACATCTTTGAGAACGAAGCACAGATCTTCTGTGGATGTAGGCTGCCTCAAATACTTCTCTTTTCATGTAATCCCAAACAGACTCCATGATGAGATCAGGGCTCTGTGGGAGCCAAACCATCACTTCCAGAAATTCTTGTTCTTCTTTTAAGCTGAAGATAGTTCTTAATGACATTGGCTATATGTTTGGGGTTATTGTCCTGCAAAATAAATGTTTGACCCATTCACATGCTTTCCTGATGGTAAAGTATGATGGATAAATAACTGCCTGTATTTCTTGGCATTGAGAAAACCATTGATCCTGACAATCTCCAACTCAATTTGCAGAAATGCAGGCTCAAGCTTGCAAGGAACCTCCACCATGCTTCACTGTTGCCTGCAGACACTCATTCTTGTACTATTCTCCAGCCTTTTTCAAACAAACTGCCTCCTGCTAAAGCCAGGTATTTAACATTTTGACTCCTCAGTCTGGAGCATCTGCTGCCATTTTTCTGCACCCCGATTCCTATGTTTTTGTGCATGGTTTATTTGCTTTAGCCTTGTTTCCACGTTGGAGGTATGGCTTTTTGTCTGCAATTCTTCCATGAAGACCACTTCTGGCCAGACTTCTCTGGACAGTAGATGGGTGTATCTGGGTCCCACTGGTTTCCACCAATACTGTGCTGATGGCACTGCTGGACATCTTCTGATGTTGAAGGGAAGTATGTAATGTGTACTATTTCCATGGGTCTGAGCGTAAATGTGTAGTCACTCTTGGAGGTGAACAGAAAAGGGTGGCTACATTCATATATACAAGGGGTGACTTGACCATGGAATGAACATGGCCACCCTAAAACAGGAAGACAGAGAATAGCAGAAAACTTTACATTTGAAAGATGAAACAGAAAAATAGAAGATGCATTCTACTTGTATTTAGACACATTGTATTTATTTTATTGTATACAGAAATGTGAGTTTTAGTGTCCCTTTTATTGAATACAGAGCTGTGTTTGTGTCTATTTTACATCTGCCTGGAGAAGATTACTTTTATGGGTGATTTTCGCCATACCTGCCTAAAATAACTGAAATATTAATGACAATTTGTATCGGAAGGAAATTGAATGGGGAAATTTTGCTCAAGAAATTTTGAAAAAAGCAATGGTGTATACCTTGATGTATGCAATAATGAACTGTTTATGATGTCGTGGGGGGCGTGGTCTAAACTAAATATTGGGTGTGGCTTAAAGGGTGTGTGTGGTTAGTCTGAGATAAAAGAGGGATGGAGGGAGAAAAAGATTGGGAGGGAAGAAGAGGCGAAGGAAAGAAATATAGAAAGAAAGCGGGATGGAGGGACAGCAGGCCCAGATCCTACACCACAATGGAAATCTGTGTATTCCAGAAATGTTACCACTCAGCAGATAAAGATACTCCAAATACCTGGTGTTTTGGCGCTTCGATCATTACGGTACCATGGTGGTTATATTGTCAGGATGATTGAAGCGCATTATTTCTTATATTACATTTTAATGTAATGTTGCCTACCATCTGATGCAGCTTGTCACCTACTACCAGATGCAGCTTAGCTCACTTGTCACCACAGATGTATCTTGGCTCACTTTGTCACCACAGATGCAGCGCGTCACTTTGTCACCACAGATAAAGCTAGTTCTTGCTGCTCTTTATTGGTGATTTGGTCTCTGTGCCATTTACAGAAGACCAGCTCTCATGGAGGCCGAATTTGACAAAAGAGGCGGAACCTGGGTGGCAATGAAAGCGGGTGCCAATAGAAATTGAGCAGCTACATTTCTATTGGCTGCCACTTTAATTTCCACCCGGGTTCCGCCTCTTTTTTTTTTTTTTCTTCCTCACGAGAGCTGGTCTTCTGTAAAATGGTAGCGGAGACAATTCACTAGTGCCGGACCTCTAGTTGTGGCTCTGGCGAAAAATTGGTAAAACGCCAATTTCTCGTGAAATTTCCAGGGACATGGTAAGACCGGGAAATTCTGACCTGTTATGCAAAGAAATTCTAGCATTTTCATAGTGGCCAAGACATCTTCATATATTATGTGTAGCGAACAGTAACAAAAGAATTTTGTGAAGGTTAAAGTGTGTGTATTTGTGCAGTACAACACCACTATCATTGTGTCCTTGGTAACTGCACAAGATGATATGTGGAAAAAGTGTGAAATATGTTGAGAAACCACCTCGACACCGACTCCATACCTCTTACTCACATGCCTTTTTAGGTGTGAATAATACTAATTATGAAACAGATTTTAATTGATCTACATATAAATGGTTGCTCATGACCTCCGTAAATTAAAAATTGCCCCATACTGTTAAGTGAAAGGCTCCATTCACACCTGCGCCTTTTTGTAAACCCACGCAAAATCACACTTCACACGTTACAAGCAGGCGTACGTTTGGCAGTAAAACACACGGTAAAGACATGCAAACCTGAACATGGCTAAAAAAGTTCCATAAGCTACTGCAATTGTCACTACTGTACGTTTTGTAAAATGCTAGATGTGAACGGGGCCAAAGTGTCATCTACAGGTAAGGAATATAGGATGATGCACTCACACCAATTAAAGTGTTTTTGGAAATGTTTCTTAAATTCACTGGGGGGGCATTTATCAGTTATGCTGCACAATATGCCATTGCTAAACAGTAAGTGTACAGATTTACAGTGTTTTTAAAGGTGGAAGGGTTTAGTTTTTTTTTTTTTTTTTAACCTCTGCATTATTTTAAATAGCTTTCAGTATGTAGCTGTGTCCCCCTTTATATTTACCTGAGCCCAATTTTGATCCAGTGCTGTACATGAGAACAGCGACTCTCTTCGTGCTCTCCCTCCTCATAGGCTCAGAGAAAACAGCAGGAGCCATTGCCTGCTGTTGCTGTCAATCAGTCAGTGAGGAGGGGCAGGGCCGAGCCAAAGTCTGTCTGTCAATGTACAGAGACTGCTCAGGCGTGAGCCTGCACAAGTGCCCCCATAGCAAACAGCTAGCTATGGGTGCACTAAGCGGGGCGAAGAAGCCAGGAGTGCTGGCAGGGGATCTGAGAAGAGGAGGATTGAGGTTGCTATGTGCAAAACAATTGCACAGAGCAGATTAGTATAACATGTATGTGTGTAAAAAAGAAAAAAAAAAAAAAATACAACCTTTTACAATTGCATTAAATAAATTCCACCCCCTACTGCTCAAAAGTAGCATTACATCTGAATAAAACATCCCCTGACCTCTTCTGAATTGTGCATCTGTTCTGAGTAATTGTCTCTCCCCTCCAGTGGTGATTCTATTGCAGACCTGGGCAGAACTGTTGCAGCTGTCCAGAATTAGACACGTGGTTGAAAATACACTTGACAATAGTTGTGTAAATAGCCTGACTTGTGTCCAGTTTTTTGCGAAATTTCTTGGTAAATGTCAGTTGTGTTTGTAATCTAACTCACGTGTGCCCTTTTTGTTGAATGGGTGGAGTGTGGCAGTCATAGACTGGCCATACACAGTTGGAATCTCGGCTGGTTCAGCGGGAACCGGCTGAGCAACAAACCGTTAATTGGCAGGCTGAATGTACCAAGTTGTTCGATCAACTTGGGTATAACTAGCCTGCCGGATTGTGATTATCGCTGGTGACTGCAATAGCCCAAGGAGAAATAATCGCGGTCTTCTCCCAATCGTGTCTGCCACCCCCCACTGCCGGCCGGAGAGAAGAGAATTGCTGATTCCCCTGTCAGCACTGTCTGTATTGATGGGAAATCATAAAATTTGCACCGTGTATGGCCGCCTTAGTGGTGCAAAAAACTAATGTGTGTTATATGACAATACTGGGATTAGCAGTATGGTGTATGGAATGTACAGTGGAACAATGGATGATGTATGTGGCACAGCACAGATGATGACAAAAGTACAGTAACCTTCCCTGCTATGACAGAGGCAAATCAAATGTGTTTGCATTAGGCTGTTTTGCTAGAAACTGTGCCAAAGATAATTTAAAACTGAACAACGCATTGTACCTGAAAAAACACCTAAAGTCTAAAATGGCCAAAGATGGTTGTCTGCTGCCATTTTCACTGACTACAACAATTCCTATCCATAGTATGTATTCAAATTCTGCATTGTTCAGGGCAATAAACACAACACACTGCACCTTGCATTCCTTTGCACATATACTCATCACAAATTATAGCCAAGCTCTCATTTGTCATTGAGAAGTCTATCGTATGTTAGGCTGCCGGCAGATCTGCACTTCTGCCCAACAGGCTTGATTTTTCCCAAGGCTTCTCTAACACCAAGCTTCACCCACTTCCTGCACATCTTTATCCTACTCCTTGTGGGAGGGAGTAGGTGGCACCAACTCACTTCCTGGGATTCTCCCTTAATACTAATCTGGGATGTGTGTGGGTGTTTTTTTTTTTTTTTTTTTTTTTTAAGCTCAACTCCACATTTTGAATTTAATTTCAAATTCTGACTTGAAATTCTGCTTAAATGCTTTTCAGTCCACCCACAAGTCAACAATTACACAGATAAAATGGCTGCTGTATATGTGTAATTTTGCCGACTGGAACTTAAATGTGTCCCCTACCTACCCTAGTGTCAGACCAAGTACACTGTTTGACATGGGCTAGGGTAGTGTTTCTCAACCTTTTTTCAGTCTAGACACCTTTTACATATAGAACCCCTCTGGCATTAGGGAGGGCTGACATTTCACCTCGGGGTGCTGGTTCTTAGACATGGTGGGTGTCGACCTTTGTAGAAAAGACACCTTTAGAATGCAAAAGTGAGTTTATTCTTGTGAGAAGAAAAAATGTGGGAAAGAGGGTTAGGGCACAGGACACCCCAAAACTACATGCAAGAAGCCCATCAGACTCTGAAAATAACAACACAGGTAGACAGCAATACAGAACAAGGGCCTTTGGGTACAGGCAAGAAAAACTCACAACATCGTACGGAATTTCCTTGGATGAGTTCTCCTTTGCTGTTTCCCCAGCCTCTTCAGTCCCTGGCTCATGAAGAGTCTCCTCTGGTACTTAATTTCAGAACTCCATCCTTATGCCCCCAGGCAACAAGAGGTTCTTTCTGGAAGATATTCTCCCATGCCTCCAGGCAGTAACCAGGCTCTCTCCGGCAGAGCCCTCCAACACATAGCTGGCTTCAGGCCTACCCCCCAGCAGTTGTTCTTCACACCCACCACAGTCGAGGTAGAAGTACCCAGATCACCTGACTTCCTCCAAATAAGTACACTCACCCTGCATCTTCAGCAGCTGGAGAAACTCCTACTGATTGGCTGAGAATATGCATAACCTAAATTCACTATAGGTCATCATACTAAAGTCAAAGGCAACAAGGCCACCTATTGACAAGAGGAACCACAGCTAAACCAGGCTTAGCAGAAAACCCAAATGATAACTAAGACAAATTACAAATACAAATTAGCTAGGCTAGCAACCGCCTAGCACAGCTAAATTTAGTAGCAGCCCTGTTTATAACAAGGGTGCTACATACAATTCCACACAATCTCAAGGTACCCTATTCTAAATTTTTTAAAATCTAAAATGATCGTTTTAATGCAGCAACACCCATATGCGTAGGACACCCAACATTAGAGGTGATTTATTCTTCCAAAGCAAATGCCTTTTGCATACTGGTACTGACTAGTATTCCAATGTTTCTCTTCTCCCTCAGTTTCCCTCCCTCAGTTAATGTGACCCCAGCACTGATGGAGAGGGACAGAGGAGGGGCTAACACGGGTGCTGTCCAGGTGCCCAACGTCGTCCTTCTCAACCGATGATGTCATAGGTTCTTAGGACAGTTGGATAGAAAACTGGCTAAAAGACAGACAGAATTCAGAGAGTTGTGGTTAATAACCTTAGACCATTCGGAGTAAGAGTTATCAGTGGTGTACCCCAAGGTTAAAGTGGTGGTCCGGATGAAATTATACTTTTTTAAATAAAAATACCCCTATAATACACAAGCTTAATGTATTCTAGTAAAGTTAGTCTGTAAACTAAGGTCTGTTTTGTTAGTTTATAGCAGTAGTTTGTTATTTTATAAACTTACAGCAGGCCGTGGCCATCTTAAGTGTGGGCATTTGAAGCCAGACTGTATTTCTTCCTGGATCTCATCCTTGCAGATCTCGCACATGCTCAGTGCAGCACAAGCAGTGTAATAGGTTTCAGGTCAGGTTTCCATAGCAACGGCAGTGTCAGAGGAAGTTGCTGGCCCTTCCCAGAAGGCATTGCAAACAGGAAATGATGCGATGGGCGGCGGCCAGGGAGGAGGAAGTGAAAAATGAATACAGCAGATGTACAGTAGGTGCTGAGAGAATTTTTTTTAAAATATCCAATTCGTTTACAGTGCACAGTTTAGTGAGGGATGCTAAAGAGTTGTAAAAGTGGGTGGAACTCCACTTTAAGTGTTAGAACCCTTTTTAATAGCTTTATAAATGATATAGGGTCTGGGATTAAAAGTACCATTTCTGTCTTTGCAGATGACACTAAGCTATGCAGTGGAATAATGTCCTTACAGGATATCTCCAACTTACAAGCCAACCTCAATGCTCTGTCTAATTGGGTAACTAAGTGGCAAATGAGGTTTAATGTTGATAAATGTAAAGTTATGTAATTGGGGGGCTAAGAATATGTATGCATCATACATACTAGGGGGGAGTGCAACTGGGGGAATCAATGGTGGAGAAGGATTTGGGGGTTTTGGTAGATCATAACCTCAATAATGACATGCAATGCCAAGCTGTGGTTTCCAAAGCGAGCAAAGTCCTTTCTTGTATTGAGAGGTATGGACTCCCGAGAGAGAGATATATAATTTTACCCCTGTACAAATCATTAGTAAGACCTCCTCTAGAATATGGAGTTAAGTTTTGGCCACCAGTTCTCAAAAAGGATATTTAGGGAACTGAAGAAAGTGAAGACCAACCAAACTGATAGGAGGCATGGAGGAGCTCAGCTATGAGGACAGATTAGAGGAACTAGGTCTACTCACTCTTGAGAAGAGGAGATTAAGGGGGATATGATCAACATGTACAAATACATAAGTGGTCCATATAGTGAACTTGGTGTTGAGTTATTCACTTTAAGGCCATCACAGAGGACAAGGGGGCACTCTTTACGTCTAGAAGAAAAACTATTTTATCTCCAAATACGGAAAGGTTTCTTCACAGTAAGAGCTGTGAAAATGTGGAATAGACTCCCTCCAGAGGTGGTTCTGGCAAGCTCAGTAGATTGCTTTAAAAAAGGCCTGGATTTTTTCCTAAATGTACATTCATTTAACTGGGTACTAACCTTTTATAGGTAAAGTTGATCCAGGGAAAAATCGGATTGACTCTTGGGGGATCAGGAATGATTTTTTTTCCCCTGCTATAACAAATTGGATCATGCTTTGCTTTGTGCTTTTTCGCCTTCCTCTGGATCAACTGTGGGTATGGGATTGTGTGCATAGGATTGCATTTTATTTTTTTTGGTTGAACTAGTTGGACTTGTCGTGTTTTTTTTTTTCCCACCTGACTATGTAACTATGTGACATTAGTGGCTAGAAGGTTGTAATGGTTGGATAAAGGACAATCCGCAACTCCATACATGTTCTTTAAATTGGTCCAAATTTATTATATCTCCATAAATTTAAAAGTACAGCAGAGGTGGACACGTTTCAGCCGCAACGGCCTTGTTCACAAAAGAGATATAGTAAATTAGGACCGATTATTTTTTTTATTTTTTTTTTTAAAAGCGCATGTATAGAGTTGCAGAGGATTGTCCTTTATCCATTTATCACTTTGGCAGCTGAGCAACTGCATATCCTGCACCTGACAGCTCAGGCGGAGTTTCATTAATTTGGGGTAGTAGCACCTTTCGTTTTTGTTTATGAAGGTTGTAATGGTGCACAATGAAAACCTGTGGCTTTTAAATGGGGAGGCTTTATCCACCAGCTGATTTGTATACAATTTTTGGTCAGTCACCCCTAAAAACACCTGAAGACACCCCAGGGTGCCTAGGCACCCTGGTTAAAAAAGGCTGGACTAGGGAATGTTGTACATAACAGAATTTGCCTCTGGCGTGTGGACATTTTTTTTTCTAGTGTGTTAGGCCCCATTCACACCTCAGCGTTTTGTAGCTTGAAGCCTGAAGCTCAAACGCTGTAGGAGAAAAAAATCAATTATTAGATGGTTCACATCTCCACTCCAAATTGCCTGAAACCAAACGTCTGAAGCTCAAAGTTCTGGAGCTTTTTTTTGTAGCTCAATTTGGGCGTTTTTCTCCTTTTTTACATTGGTGACCTTTTGACCGGTACAAAATGGTGGTAAAAATTGTGCGTCTTTCTGCCTGAAAACAATGCGCTCTGGTGGAAATGCAGCCTCAAAGAAGAAAAAAAAATTGTGACTGCGTACCACTGACTTTTTTTTTTTTTTTTTTTTTTTTGTTTTTGTTTTTTTTATGAGCGTGTTTCCTAAATAGAGTACTGATTGTGTATGACAAATTACCTGAGGAGTACACAAGTAATTTGTACCCCAGCCCTCCCCAAATTCTAAGCATTAACTCTGTGGGGGAGCTTGGGGTTGGTACAAGCCGCTACGGCTGGCTGCTTTTCTCCTTTTACCATAAGGTTTGCCTTTTTTTTTTTTTTTTTTTTTTTCTTCCTAGTCCTACAAAGCAGAAGTAGTTGGCAAAATGTCTAACTCCACTCTGTTTTCCGCATCATTTACAGTAACATCTATTAATTGCCTGAACTCTGCAGTGAAATACTCCAGGGCTTTGCTGGGTTTAGCCAAGGCACTAACCACTTTCTTAGAAATTTTATTAGAGGGGGAGAAATACTTGTGGTCTCTATATAGGGTTATTTTACAGGGTGGTGTAACCTTTGTCCCGGAAACCAAAATTACAACCCTCCAGAAATGATACTCTGCTGAAAAGGAAACTTGGACTTTACAAAATTCCAGACTTCATCACATCCCAGTTCTTCTCCTAATTGGCCTTGTTAAAGGCAAAGTATAGTGTGTTTCAAGTAGCACATCTATTGAGCTATTACTGTGGGCTTTTCCTTTTAAGTCCTTTTTGATGTAATGTGCACTTTAAAGGAAAGCTCCAACCATAAGCCCCCTCCAATCCAATGGACATGCCTTCCTCCTGGACACACATGTGACGCTGCTCAGGGCTCGTTCACACCAATGTGTTCCGGTAATTTTCTGACTGCCAAAGCACTTGTTTTACAGTGCACCCTAAGTGCCGGTTCACACTAGACGCGGCACGACTTGCAGGTCGCCTCACTGACCTGCACACGACTGCGGGGTGACTTGCAAGACGACTTCTGTATAGAAGTCTATGTAAGTCGCCCCCAAAGTAGTACAGGAACCTTTTTCTAAGTCGGAGAGACTTGCGTCGCTCCGATTAGAACGGTTCGATTGTACAGAACGGGAGGCGACTTGTCAGGCGGCTAGGTCGCCTGACAAGTCACCCCCATGTGAACCGAGCCTAAGGTACCACTGCATTTCGATGTGCTGCCATGCCAAAAAAAGCTGCAGGTTCATTTTTCAGTCTTTTTTGTTGTGCATTGGCAGCCTATTTAAAAGAATGGGCTGCCCTAACACGATGCACATTAATGCACATCAAATGTACTTGCATGAGTTCAACTAACTCTGTCTAGGAGTACTGTGAGCCCAGGCTGCATGATGTATTCCCAAGGGTGTATAATTGAAAACGGTTCCTGTGAGCCCAGATGTCAATGACTCTGGCTTTTCAACCTATAAGAGACTAGAGCTAAATGAAAGGAGAAGTTGGGGTACATCTCTGAAGCATAGAGAGCGTAACCAGTGCTTGGCCACACTTTTTTTTAATGTAGGATTTGGCATTCTACTTTGAAAGCAGAACTTGGGTCGGGAACAACAAGAGTACATATTATAATGGTGCACCGTATACTTGTACATTGTCAGACCTACCCCCTTAGTTTGCTGTCACTTTCTGCAGTGGTTTGGTTTGTTTTTAGCCAATGGGTGGCCACTGATTTAACTTCTGCGCATATGATCTGTAGTTGAATTATTTATTTTTATAAATTTAATATATATATATTTAGTTATCTTCTTTCACATGCATAAGAGCACCCCTGTTGTCACGGTTGGGGGTAAGGCTTGAAGACCAGTAGCTATAGCAGTAGAGAGGCTCCCACTGACCAGCTTGATAAGTACAGAAGCCGGTCACCCTGGTGGGTGATACGGGCTCATCCGAGGTGCTGAGTCTAAGCACTAACGGACATTTACTAGAGCTCCTACTGGTGGAAAGAGGTTTTTGGTGGGCGTTAGTATCAGGTTGCAGTCCTTCAGGATCGGCCCACCAGCAGGTGAGCAAGCGGGTCTAGTAGCAGATATAGCAGGCAAGGATCAAGCAGAGGCATAGTCGAACAAGCTAAAGGTTGGTAACGAGTGGTAGCAGAGACACGGATGGCAGCATGAGTGATGAGCTGGAGAGAGCACAATAATCCTGGCAAGCAGTAAGTGCAGAGACGTGGCTTAAATCAGGACGTTCATGGGAGGAGCAAAGAGTAAAAGCTTTACCTTAAATGGAGACCAGGCAAGAAGATCCAAACAAGCATCTCGGGTAACTCAGCAAGAAGAGACATTGGCAAAGGTCGCAGATTCAGACCTGGGTCCTGACACCTGTATTTATAAGATTACTTCTGAATATGGGACCTTCCATAGGCCTCTTATGGCTGTTCTAGGCCATTCATCATCTAGCATTGCAGTGTTCACAGTGGATGGGTGATATCTCCCAACTGGAGTCCGCAACAGAGATAAACCAGCAATATTCTAGATCTGAAATGGCACATGTGGATGGAGATGACATTTTTAAAAGCCAAACTTCTTCTAGATAGCAAAACCGGAGCTTTGAATAATTTATTTTCTCTTCTTTTTTTTTCTATATTAAAATATTTAGATCAGTCTATTCCTTTGTCATGCACACCACTAGTTTCATATGATCCTCCTCCTTGCTGACATGGTTAACCAAAATTTCTGTGAAGTGTCAAAGCTTGAAGTAGACTTATGAAGCAGGAAATTAAAGAAATATGTAAAGTTCATTGTATGATTTTAGAAAGGTATGATCAGAGGGAGACTTTTTTTTTTTTTAATGAAAATCGCAATTGCAAGTGGCCACACATCTTCATTGTTCATAGCTAATAATGTCCCTTATGATGCAATGCAAGAGGTCCAGTGCTTTGCAGCATGTCAACTGAATTGTCAGTGAAGGACCCCTCCTATGCCCTATTTGGCCCCTCTGTGTTGACCAATAATGTGTATCCCTATTTTTTTTTTGAACTTTTAATATATTGCAAGAAATGGACTTTAAAGGCACCATATCAAAACAGACAAATGTGCATTTTTTTTTTGCCATATATTCAGAGTAAAAATGGGCAAATCCTCATGTATATATGAAAACAAGTCCCAGATAGTTTATACAATCTCTCACCTTTTTTGTTTGTGATATTCCACAAAAAATGGTACTTTAAAGATGTCATATCAAAATGGACAAATGCACTTATTCATAATAAAGTTAGAATTGTCAGATTCTATGGGGTTGATTTACTAAATCTGAAGAGTGTAAAACTGGTGCAGCTCTGCATAGAAACCAAACAGCTTCCAGGTTTTATTGTCAAAGCTTAATTGAGCAAGCTGCGGCTTGATAACGTCATACTGGACGAAAAGCTTCGGGGAGCATACACTGGTGCTGACGTCAGGCCAGTGTCCGATACCGGGGCAGCAATGGCACCCATTGTCATATGTTTTTTTGATTCATTTTATTTTAGCTTTTAACTTACAATTCCAATAAATACTACACTATGGAGACTTCATCTGGCTCCCAGTGAGCTTTATTTACTACAGCTACATCTGGATGGTGCGAGTTGGTGAACGGCCTTCCTCGCAACAGATGGCTGATCTACACTGAGTGCGTTTGCTGCTGTAACGGCAGCCAGCTTTTCCGGTGAGTGTCCATTTCACAGGGGTGTGATGGATGATTCTGGAGCACTGTACTGGATCACCTCTTCATTTTTAAAGTGTGTGCAGATCTTTGCGCTGCACTATTTTTAGTGTTTTCACCAATAAGTTTATACTGCTGATCCTATCATGGGACTGCATTTAAAGTTATATTTTTTACTACATTGTTTGTTTTTTGTTTTTTTTAGTGTGTGTATATATTCTAAATTATTTTTTTTAGTTTTTTTTACTTTAGCATTTCTTAACTTTCACAGTAGTTTGGATTTTATAACACGGTATTCTCATCTCAATACTGTTCATTTACTTTCGGCGCTACACGCTTTTTCTTAAGTTCTTAAGACTAGTTTGGTATATTCCTTTTCTGTGTCAGTTGCCGCCCCACCACAGCGCAGAGATGCATCTTTATTTTGGTTACTATGGTGGGAAGTTTAGAATGCTTTGGAGCTAAAACTTGATGGGTTTCATTGACCAGAACATCAAATTATGTAGAGGTGGTACTTATCGAAATATTCATAATATCCAATACCTTTTTAAATAAACTTTATTATGTGTCTCTGATACTTACAAAACCATTTAAATGTAATTTGCTTAACCATGGCTATTTTGTAGATGATCCGTCTGCATATGCAGTAAAGCATTCTTATTATACTCACTCACTGTATATGTTTTTAATCAAAGAACTTTATTGGGGCTTTTTTCACAGAGAAGAGGTGCAGAAACTCGACTACGCCCTCCCCACCGGCACCCGGGGGGGGGGGGGTGGGGGGATGGGTCAGGTTGAATGGGTGTGGGAAGGTCTTAAAGGGGCGTTAAATACTAGAAGTGTGCTTCATACAGTGTGCAGACTTCAGGAGTGCGCTTATACAGGGTTCAGGAGGGTGCTACGTGCAGAGTTCCTCCCCCAAATCCTCACCCTTGATAGGATTGTTTCCCTATTCTAGAACAAGTTCTCCCATCACCCCCTCCTGGTATAAAATGCTTTTTTCTTCCTGCCCCTCAAATCTCTTCTCTCATCTCCCAACACAGACCTCAGATACAGTGTGGCTCAATGCAGTGGGGGTGATGTTGTTCCTCCAAGGCTCCACCTCATGATTTGTCATAAGACGTCAGAGCTGAGGAGAAGCCTAGTGGAAGCTTCCCCGGCTCTAGTGTGACAGGGCACAGAGAGAAGCTGCAGCTGCCACCAATCTTAGTGGGGCAACGACTGGATGCCCAGCATTAGTGATACCATTGGCGCCCCCACCTCCCCCCCTGTACATACCATCAGCTGCACCCGGGCAGGATTTGTTGCAGCAGCCAAGACAGGAACACCATCACTTTTTTAAATACAGAAGTTGGGCTTCTGTGTTTAGAAGGGACTGTAGTGATTGGAATAAACAGGGCCGTACTGGAGGTGGCTGAACGGCATCCTGGCTGGGGAAAAAACCCTGATTATACTTTAGTGCCAATGGTTTCCACAGCACTTTATATTATAAAGGGAGACCATACAGTTCCATACAGAAGCCTTAGGAGGGCTTGCTAATGGAGCTTACGATCTAAAAGGGAGGGGAGGGTCTAGTTACTGATGAAGGCCACATATGCCATTTTATGTGTTCATGTGCAGAAGATGTGTATAAAATTCAAAAATAGTACAGTGTATATTTAGTAATGGAATAATCTTGTCACTTGCACAAAGTGACAATGCTCCTTACCCAAATGAATTCATCCATTACTGATGGAAGCATGTATGTGACATTTTTCATTTTTTTTTAAAAATCTGATTCATTTTTATTGGGTTTTACAAATTTTAACATGCAAGCCTGGTGCCCAACCTGCAGCCCTTTGGTATATGATTTGCGGCCCTTGGACCTCAGCAGGCTGTAGTGGGAACAATGATTAAGGTAATAGCATTGATCTATACTAGCCTTGTGTAACATGTTATATTCCCAGTCTCGTATATTGACTTCTGCAGCATATCCCCAGTCAAAAATGTAGCAGGTCAACACTTTGACCCTCATTTCCTCTATTAAGTCTGCAGTTCCTGCCACTCCTCTCAAGCATTACATATATTAAGCTATATGTGCGGCCCTTAAGTTATGTCAGGAGCTGCATTTGAGGCCCCCTTTAGCTCATAAGTTGAACACTACTGCCTTACAAAAATAAAATATTACCCACCCCCTTCTTCCAAGTCCAAGCATAAGTGACATCAGCCCAAGTTTCTTATGGTAGACGGGCGACTCTATCGCTACCTATTCTGTCGATAAGTTAATGAAATGGACAGTGACAGGCTTGCTTAAAGGATACGTTCACCTTTTGTACAAAAAATGCGTTGCAGGTAAAAAAAATGTGCTTTTATTTATTTTTATATTTTTTTTGTCGAAACATAGAAAAGTGACAGCAGGAAAAGACTTAGTAGGCCATCAAGTCTGCCCACTTTATTTATTTTTTGTTTGATTGGGGTTGTGTTTTTTTGTTTTTTTGTTTTTTTTATTAACCTTGTCTGCCTATAGATCTACGTTTATCCCAAGCATGAAGCCATTTACTGTTGACTGTCTCACTACCTCTGTTGGTAGTTTATTCCAATCATTAACTACCCTTTCAGTAAAATAATACTTTCTAAGAAGTTTTGAACTTCCCTCCAGTTTAAGGTCATGTCCCTGTGTTCTTGAATTTGTTTTTTATATTGAAAAAACCTGCCTTCCTGAACCTTATTCACCCCTTTTGATGTATTTAAAGGTTTCAATCATGTCTCCCTTTTCCCTTCTTTCCTCCAGACTGTACGTATTAAGTACCTGAAGTCTCTCTCGATATGTTTTATCCCTCACACCTTTCACCATTTTTGTTACCTGTCTCAGGACTCGTTCTATCTTCTCAATATATTTTTCTAAGTGAGGTCTCCAGAACTGGACACAGTATTCTAAATGTCTCACTAAAGATCTATATAGGGGAATCGGGACCTATTTCCTCCTGCTGCTGATCCCTCTAGTGATGCATCCTAGCGGTGGCGACTGCTCCATTAGGGGTGCAGGAGTGCCGCCCCCCCCCCAATTCCATGCGCCCGGCCCCTAATCTACATGCAGGGTGCCGGACGCATGGATTTCAATGGGGTTTTCTTTCTTTTTTGAAACACATGGTTGGAGCCTGAGGCTCTAATTGGTTTCAAAAAAGGGTGGGCTCGGGGCGCAGAGCACTGCACCCTGAGCCCACCCAGCTGTGACATTGGCAAATTGAGATTCGCTAATGTCTTCCTGCTTCTCTTCCAGGCCAATCGGGAAGCAGGTCCAGAGACACAATTGCCCAGGGAGTCTTAGGACTCCCGGCTAATCGGGTCTCAGGACCCACTTCCTGTTAGGCCGTGAGGAGAAGCAATGGCCCCTCAGCACTGATCGCTGCCTTCCCGGCTCCATAGAGCCTGTCCTGTTGTCCTAGCAAAGCCCATAGCTGAACCCCGGGCCAGGAGCGTGTATTGGCTGCCGAGGAGGAGATTTCAGATGGGAAGATGAGTGGGAGCCGGGGCAGTGTGGGCACCAGCTGCCACTGCATCCTAGTATTCTATTCGCTGTTTAGGAGCCTGTAAAGCATTGCACCAGCGATCAGGAGATGACTGACGCCATGCAGGTAAGCAGATGCTCTCTAACAGGAAGACTCCATGAACTACCACAGTGCCGTCGTAGTTGATTGAGAACTACAAGTCAACAGCCACTAAGGATGTTGGGGCTTGTAGTTCATACACAGAGCTGTGTAAAAGAATGACGTGGCCGTGTGGGCTGCGTTACTTTTAAAAAGTGACAGCTAGTTCCAAGGAAATACCCCCCCCCCCCCACTGCCGCCACAGGGAGGAAGGAGGCGGCGGCTGCAGCAGCCCTGGGAGCCTGTTACATGTTCCATCGTAAAATCAGGTGGAACATGTAACCTGTTCCCAAAGGTGAACTTATCCTTTGAACTGGTAATTTTAGCAGTGGCCTGCTGAATTTTGATCCACGTTTTGGGCAGGCTGGGTGTACAGAAGTTGATCTACTGATTGTCTTCTATACAGCCACTCTGTCAGATTTTCCCTACTCAATCAACGCTGCAGGTTATAGCCGGCAATGCTAATTAAATGGCGGGGGAAGAGTCAGTGGGAAGGATTCCATCATCGACTTTTTTTTTTTTGTTTTGTTTTGTTTTTTTTACCTTTTTTGTATTTTTTTTCGTTCAACCTGCTCGTTGAACGAAAAAAAAATTACTCCTACATGGGCTACTTTAGGAGGCTGTCTGTCAATCCGGAATTGCACCCTCTGTAGCCAGACGCAGGGAGCTGTCTCTCCCATTAAGATTCAGCAGCGTTCAGGCCAGTGACAAAGTGACATTTCGTGGTGTCTGGCTAAGGTTGGAACTGTTCCATAGGGACAGACAGCCTCTTTAGCGATCTGCCACTGGGGATTTGTCTATAGCAGCAGAGTTGCCCGCCTGACATCAGCCTTACAAACCTAGCTATAACATACCGTACATTCTTTCATTTTTAAATGCTAATATAGACCCAGGTTACGCCCAGCTAAGGTTTTATGTTGATATATTAAACTTATTAAATACTAGTATCAAACAAATATAAATTCTATTTTTTTCAGAGGATTTGGGGAAGGATTATTGGTTATAGCATGCGATATGGACAATTAATGAATCCTGTGCATTGCTCGTTATCATGGTAGAGATAATTTGCCAGAGGAGGGTATAAGGAATCGGATTCATCTGTAAGACTGGAGCATGCTCTGTCCTGATGGGCAGTATTGGATGGAGCGGGTCATGGTGAAAAGGCAATGCTGCTGCCCCGCTCCTGCCTACTCGGCATCATTCATTGCCCAGAGCAGCGCTTACATCCAAATTACACACAGATGTTACTGGATAAGCCAGAGACCACACAAGCCCCTTAGTACTTAGTAGAATCCATTCAATATACAGTATCTCACAAAAGTGAGTACACCCCTCACATTTTTGTAAATATTAGATTATATCTTTTTATGTGACAATACTGAAGAAATTACACTTTGACACTACAATGTAAAGTAGCGAGTGTACAGCTTGTATAACAGTGTAAATTTGCTGTCCCCTCAAAATAAAACAACACACAGTAAACCTCTAAGTGAAAATGTCCAAATTGGGCCCAGCATGTCAATATATTGTGTGGCCACCATTATTTTCCAGCACGGTCTTAACCCTCTTGGGCATGGAGTTCACCAGAGCTTCACAGGTTGCCACTGGAGTCCTCTTCCACTCCTCCATGTCGACATCACGGAGCTGGTGGATGTTGGAGTCATTGTGCTCCTCCACTCATTTGAGGATGCCCCACAGTTGCTCAATAGGGTTTAGGTCTGGAGACACGCTTGGCCAGTCCATCACCTTTACCCTCAGCTTCTTTAGCAAGGCAGTGGTAGTCTTGGAGGTGTGTTTGGGGTCATTATGTTGGAATACTGCCATGCGGCCTAGTCTCCAAAGGGAGGAAGTTGCATTTACCTGCTTATGAGTAGCTTCTAAAGTTATGATATACTTGGGAGCTGCTTCTGAGCAGGGCTTCTTTTCTCGGAGAATCGATGCTGGTACCCCCCCCCCCCCCCCTTCCAGGTCACCCCCTTGTCTCAACCCCCTACCCACCTCACAATAGATCCGACCCAACAATAGATAACTCCAACAGTAATAGACCCCACACCAATAAATACCCCCCCAACTAACAATACAGTCATCACAGCAACAATAGCCACTGCCAGCATCAATAGACCCTTCAGCAGCCAACAATGATAGACCTCTCCCTCCGCAATAAGTTTACCCACCCCCCAGCATTAGACCTCCCTAGAAACAATAGATCCCCCAGCAGCAATAGACACCCCCCCCCCCCAACACCCCCCCCCGATGCCCCAGCAGCCAGCAACAATAGACCCCCCCCCACCAGAACAAGCCACTATCTCTTGCCATCACATATGCTCAAAGTTGGAGGTGCCAGAACTGCGTTCCCGCTGAAAAGCCTTGCTTCTGAGATTTGATATGTATTAGACTCAAATGTAGATGCAAGTTGAATGCCGCATTTGCATCTACTGGATTGCTTTGACTCGCATTTGAGTTGCATTGACCTCCTTTTGGCTTGTTATGGAAGACTTGAGCGTTGCTTCTGAGATTTGATGCCATTTCCTTAAATTCAAACTTATTTGAATGCAGTATGCTATTTGGGTTGCTTTGACTCGCATTTGAGCTGCATTGACCTGGCTGAGTAGCTTCTAAAGTTATACGCTTGGCAGCTGCTTCTGAGATTGAGAAGACTAAAAATGGGGATGCTCAGGAGATCTACACAACGTTATGGGTGCTCGCTGTCTTGGCATGGCCAACACTTCAGAAGATTAGCAACTGGAAATAATCAAAACTGCTACTCGGGGCTGGATTCTTGATGTAAAGAAGTAGCTGGTGCAGGAAGTTCTAGTATAGCTGGTGGGAAATGCATGGGGTGCATGTGCCCTTCTCCCAGTATGAAGTGTTCAATTATTTAATCAGTTGAAGAAGCTAATTGTATTGAAAAGAACTGTGTGTAAGCATTCTTTTAACCACTCTATTTGTTACTTCTCTCAAAGATTTATGTATAATACAATCTAACACATTGTTTTTGATTTTCCTTTTTTGGCTACAAAAAAAAAAAAAAAAAAAAAAGGTGGTGGGGGTTTTTGGAGGCGGTGTTGGGTACTGAGGTGCACCCTTAACAAAAATACATTATATATTTGATTCACACTTAGACGCAAGTTTAATTCAACACACTAGTGGATTACTTTAACTTGAGTTATATTAACCTCCTTATGACTTTCTTCTATAGTCATGATAGATTTGGGAGTTGCCTCTAAGGTTTGATATGTATTGGATTCAAATAAAGATGCAACATGGTAAATAGACACAGTTAAGAAAAAAAAATGTAATTTTGATTGCTGTTGTAATTCTGATCGGCTCTTAACAAAAAAGTGAAAAGTGTGTTTTTGTGTGTGTGTGTGTGTGGCATCGAGGAGACTGTTGTGTAAAGGGGTGGGGGGCGGGCTTATTTGCCTGGCAATCACATTCCCACCAATGGACTTTCCACTAGCCCATCTTCTGGCTAAACCTCAGATGAGAGGCCTTCTAGCCAGCAGATTGAGGTTCCACATTTTTGGAGCCTTTGTCTTTTCCCTGAGTATTGTGGCCCTGTACAAGTTTGGTGTGGCTGAGCCAAGAAAGAGGGCGTCTGCCAAATACTAGAAGATTGGAACACCGCCTAGGTTTATAGGGGGCCTAGGACAAATAATAATTCTCCTACGCACAGAAAAATGTCTGGAATGTGGCAGCATTGTGATGAATGTAGGTAACGTTAAGTTTGTCTATGATCATAGAATCCATCCAATCTGTCTATACATATTAAAGGAGATCTATAGTCGCAGCATACAATTTTTATTTTATAATAGCATTGTAATAGGAATAAAAACAAGTAATTTTTGACAATCCAATGTAGCACCCACCTAACCCCCCAGAAGCATGGTGGTAACCCCCAGAGGCAGGGTGGACTGGCATTTCACCTCAGGGTGCAGATTACTTGAGTGATAATGGGATGTAAACAGATGGGTGCCAGTGCCTTTAAGATGCAAACAGAGGAGTTAATTGCTCACACTCAAAACTCCCAAGGTGTAGGGTAATCGGAACACCCATTACTTGCCTGCAGACTCGATAGCATGAAAAGAGACACCAGTACAGAAAGCCTTTAACCTGATTCCAGCAATCTGTACCTTCAGTAGTCTCGATAATTCTGTCTTGATGCTTCCCCAGGCTTTCAAAGTTCCTCACCAAGGACATCATGTGGCAAAGTGACCTCTGGTACTTCATCTCAGACATTATCTGTTACTCTACTGTTCTCAGTCAGGCTCCCTGACTACAGAGCCTCAAGCACCAGGACTCGCTGGACAGGGAGATGACTTCTTCTCTCAGATCACATGGACGGGCCTCAGGCTTCATTCAGTTGCTCCTCACACACCCACCCCAGGCCAGAACTTGAAAACTCCTCCTCTCAGGACCTCTGTAGTCCAGATGGTAGGCTCTGTGAAATGTGTGACACAGCAGTGCTACCCACAGGGCATAGTGACTACGTGTCACAGAATTCAAGGAAATAAATGCGTGAGAATCTTAAGTAAGTTTACAAACTTCAAGACTGTTCAGATTAATAGGGATTGGCTTGAAAAATTTAAATGCCATGTGGATGATTTATGATTTTGCATTTTGAGCATAGATGCTCCTTTTTTCTTTTTGGGGTTACTTTATTAAGCAGGAAAACTCTGTCGTGCAATAAACCCACACATAGTGATTGTGATTCTTTTATAAATGGTCTAGGTCAGTGGTTCTCAACCTCAGTCCTCAAGTACCCCTGACAGGCAATGTTTACAGGTTTTTCTTTATCTTGCACAGGCGTTTAAATCGGAGTCAGTGGCTTAGTATTTTGGACCGTCATTTTATCTAAGAGAAATTTCCAAAACATGGCCTATTGGGGGTACTTGAGGAGTGAGGTTGAGAACCACTGGTCTAGGTCAGGCACGGTTCACATGTGTTGCCACGGGTTCGGGCCTGGGGTCTGGTGTGTCCCTGTTCACCGGTTCAGGTGCGAATCCAGTCCAAATTTTTGCCTGAATTTGCACCGGAATCTGACCCAAAAATGCACAGGACCCTTTTTTTGAATGCGGACTGCGGCCGCCTCGGTCATGTGTGAACCGGCTCCATTGAGAGTTGGTCACACTCGCCTGTCATGCGAATTGGATGCGGAGAAACCCACATCCAATTGGCACATGTGTGAACCCAGCCTCAGGGTTTCTCAACAAGGGTTCCTCCAGAGGTTATGGGTTCCTTAACCCCTTCACACCTACCTAAAACGTGTGTGTGTGTGGCCTCACTGGACTGGGCTTTTTGCCACAGGAATGCATATATGCGTATCTGTCTTAGTGCACAGAGACCAGGGGTCTCCCCAAGAGCCACGGGTCCAGTACTAACGATAGGGATCTGGAACTCTGGATTCCGGGACACCTAATTGCTGCGGTAGCGCTGATTGGCTACCATAGTGATTAGTCGCTGTGAAGCCTGTCTGTCTCTGTCTCTCTGTCTCTCTGTCTCTCTGTCTCTCTGTCTGTCTCTCTGTCTCTCTGTCTCTCTGTCTGTCTCTCTGTCTGTCTGTCTCTCTGTCTGTCTGTCTGTCTTTCTCTGTCTCTGCGTCTGTCTCTGCGTCTGTCTCTGCGTCTGTCTCTGCGTCTGTCTCTGCGTCTGTCTCTGCGTCTGTCTCTGCGTCTGTCTCTGTCTCTGTCTCTGTCTCTGTCTGTGTCTGTGTCTGTCTCTGTGTCTGTGTCTGTGTCTGTGTCTCTTAGGTAGGACGAAAAAAAAATAGCAAAACGCAGGCTATTGTTTCTGTACTATGGGTACAACAAATAACATGTACATATGTGGTATCCATGTGATTGTCAGGAGATTTTTTGTTGGGTTTTTCTTTGGTGGTAGGTTATGGTAGTAACAATAAATATACAGCTATAAAAGTTAGTTTTATATTAAAAAAAAAAAAAAAAGTTTTACTATTTTGGGCCAGTTTATTTTCCCTGAGACCAGAAAATTATTTCCAGGGTTCCTGTGTTGAAAAGGTTGAGGCTGATCTAGGCCTTTGGCCCGGTATGTTTGCATGGTTAATATAGAGGTGAATGCGATTTTACAGATGGAGAAATGTTTTATATTGTTTTTGAATAATAAAAAATACAACAACAAATAAGCTAAATGTATTAGGTCTTTGAAAATGTGGGCTTGAAGAGAATCTTCTTGGAATCTGAAACAGGAACTTCTGCACAATGAGATTTGACTTTTAGTGCTGAAAGTTGTGTGTGGAACCACATAATAAACGTATTCATGTCTGACTTCCTGTGCAGAATAGTTCAGCATCTGATGTCGTGAGTAAAGTTCTAGCGTAGGCCTGGGGAGGTGGGCGGGACGGTCCACGGCTCTCGGCCTTCTAGACCCGAGATGTGATTAGGCCTTGTAGTCAACGGCCATTATTTGGGCCTGATTGTTCCTCTTGATGGATGCCTCATGCATACAGTCCAGTGTAAGGGATAATTGTAGTCAGCTGACCACGCCAGCAATGTATCTGGGAAAGATATGCAGCAAATCTTTGTTTGGGGTTTCCGACTTCTCTTCTTTTTTTTTTTTTTTTTTTTTTTTTTTTTTTTTAAGCCTATTTGTTCTGCTTAGCGGCAAGCTATGGCTTAAAAGTACACAAGTTAAACATTTTTTTTTTTTTTCTCCCATTTTAAAGTTGTACTTCAGACTGATAGAAAGTACGCAATTTATTCACCTCTGCATTTTCGTAGAAATTAATGCATACATATAAACTGTAGAAGTGTTTGTATATCACTTGGTATAACCTCTTGCAATCCCTTGTGCAGCAGAGCTTAGAGAGAAGCAGCACAAGAAGCCGATCAGTTCTGCTGCAGTACAAGGAGCATGCTGATAGGAGGAAAGAGCATCGTGATAGAAAAATTAGACAGTTGTCTCCTTTCACTTTGCAGTCACAGACTGGGGGCTGGGCAGGGTTGAAGTCAAAACCTGCTTGAATTACTTAATTGCAGGGTGTGGGGAATCAGATCTCCTGCCCTGCCAGCAAGAACTGTGCTGTGTGGCAAAGTTATATATAAATCAGGACTGGATGGAAAGAAATCCTGATTGGATGAGGTGGAAATTGTCATGTCACTGCTCTGCCTCTCCACCTCATCCAATCAGAGAATGCTTTGTACTCCTTGGGAAAATTCACTGTGCTGAGCGAGAGACCTCCTGTGTTCACAATGTGACTCTACATGGGACCTGGATGGTAGTGGAGGCTACATTAGTAGCAGTGCATACTCAAGTGATTTTCAGCTTCCAAGGGGAAACCCACAGGTATGGTGCATATAATCAGCGAGTCAATGTTGCATGTAAAAATTGCCATTCTTAACCTTCAGGTTTAAGGTGGCTTTCAAAGCAGAAATGTGGCCATGCTATGGTTATTAAAATATTTACAAATATTTAGAGGATAAAAAAAAAAAATTAAGTCAGCAGCTAAAAAATACTGTGTAGCTGTTGCCTTTTAATACGACACTTGCTTGTCCAGGGATCCAGCGATGTTCTCACCCAAGCTGATTTCTCAATCGGCTTTGGGCGCCGGCATCTTGAGTAAGGGAAACCGGCAATGAAGCCTTCCGCATTCACAGCCAGTTTCCTACTGTGTATGTGCGAGGCACCCTGTGCTTTTGTGAATGGTCCTGCAGTCTTCTGGGTCCTGTAATGTGTCCCAGAAGGCCATGGGGGAAGGAGGGGATGAACTTTGCGGCGATCTGACCAGAAGTGGGAGCAGGTACCCCCCCAAAAGTGCCAAACATGGCAGTGATGGGGAGGGAGGATGCAAACCATTTGAACTTCCCCTTTTGGGTGAAGTTCTGCTTTACCAAGCAGTAAATAGGCTTTATAATAAGCCCTTGCTGACCTGTTTATGGTTAAGCTATTGAGCGATTTAGCCTCACAGTTGACAATAGAAGTTGTGAAATCATTCAAGTAGGTTCTTGGCACTTTGCTGTCTCCCCTCTTCCTCTTCACCTGCTCTGTTTCCCTGCGAAGTTTAAGGATGAATTGCTCCAGAGACTGCAGCTACCAAGGTCAGTGATGGCTTATTTTAAAGTTTGCTTTCAGTTGGCAATATGTACATTTTGACCACAACCTGGCCAAAGTTCTTCTTTAGGGATGCAATAAGCTTTAATTGGCTAAGTTTACAGAAACCATGTTGGACCTGTTCCTGTACCAAAAACCAGCCCCTTATTAGCCTCGTTACTCTACCCATTTTCACAGATAAAAAACACTTTTAAAAAGTAAAACACAATTCAAAGAGACAATACACAATGTTTATACACACACACACACACACACACACCCCAGCACTCTTACTTTTTCAAGGATTTTTTTTTTTTTTCAAGCAAATTTTGCCTATACAGACCAGCAAGATGAGGTTTCCGCTTCAAGGAAATTGCACTGACAGCAAAATCAATAACTGATTTAGCCAAAATCACTCTGCTCATCCCTAGTTCATCTTTAGTTACAATCCAGATTCTCGTTAACCACATCTGTGCAGATTTGTCACCGTGTGGTTTTTTGTTTTTTTAAATCCCATGATCTGCCAGTTTTAAGTTGTTACTAAAGCCAAAACGTTGTTTTGGATATAGCTGTGTGAGGGTTAGTTAATACTTTAATCATATAAACATCTGGTCGAAAAGTGTACAAGTGATCCTCTAGACCAGCCATTCTTAACCAGGCTTCCATGAAACCCTAGGTTTCCTCCAGAGGTTGCTAGGGGTCTCTTGAGCAATGAGCATTTTCTGCCTGTTTAGATGACCAACCACTGACGGCAATCATTTTTTGGCTATCTGTAAAGGGGAAATTTTTCTAATGACCTCAAATGTAAGGCGCATTCTTGCCACTGACCATCACAGTAATGTACCGTGAGCTTTGACTATATCAAATATTAGCTTGAATATAGCAATTATTAGCAGGGGTTCCTGAGACCTGAAAGTAATTTCAAGGGTTCCTTCATGTTTAGAGAGGTTGAGAAAGTTAGACTGGAGCAGGGCCTGGTCCTCTGTGACCAAATGCTCATTCAACACAGCCACCTTGGAGGCGGCATATAAGGTGCTTTTACATTGGTATTGGGTCGCTACTTGCATCGCCCATGCCAATCCATCCTACAGTGACCACGGTTTCTAGGCCTGTGGCCATCAAAATTATGTTGTACACATATGGTGGACATGCCCTAGACTAATTCATTTCTGGTCCTGTGTATTTGGCCTCCTATTCACTTTGTTCCACCTGCCCATACAAAAAGAAGCCAAGTTTGCCCTATTACATTGTCCAATTCCCAGCCTGTTCGCCTATCAGTGGAAGCTCGCTTCCTATCTATTTTTGTCAGTCCAAAGAACCAGCCAAAGCCTGAAAAAAAAAAATCTGTCCCTTTCCAGGGGGTGAGAAATCGAATGACCACATTGATGCATAAGAAACAGATGTCCAGCATCCGCAACGACTTTAATGCAAAGTTCTTTAAGGGCAACCATGGCTGTTGTGTGCCTTTCCTACTCTCCCCCAAGCCAGCTTGGGCCACCAATGATGGACGACCTCGATGATCCTGAGCCCTTGCCTTCCCCCCCCTTCTCTTGGCTTTTAACCTCCTGGCTTTCTACTCGTCAGGTGCACTTGCACATTCTTTCTCTAGTGCCACCTTTCTGCCTAACTTCCTTCTGATTTCTAATCTGTCTTTCCTTTTTTAGATCTGTATAGGCTGTATATTGCACCACTGGATGGACATTGGCGGGCCCAGGGGATACCCCATTGTAGGGAACCACCCTGGGACCCCTTGGCCCTCATGGCTTTATGAATAGACCCATTACAGCTGTAGCCCCCTGTTCCTAAAATTGGGGCAATAGTGTAAATTTTAGTTTTTGGCTGAGCTGTAAACCGCTCAGATTTGATATATATTTGGTTCTGTTCTAAACTTGGCTGAGTTGTGCATTTCCCACTATTGCCAGTAGGTGTCACTGGTACCACAGGACAGTGTGAGAATTACAACTAGGTTGAGCTGTAATTAATATCCTTTTCCGGAAACTGCCGTACTGCCGTACTGCAGTAGGAGGTTCCTGGCTGCTGTGCATTCTGGGAAGGGGTATTTATTGGACAGATGCCATGTGCTCTAGTCAGTCGTTACCTCGGGGCCCTTCTGGCCTGAGGATGTGCTGCGGCCCATTCTGAAGTAGGTCCAGAAGCCTGTCTGGGGGCTACTAACTCTGAGGTGGTCCTTAGGCTGTCTTGCCTATGTGCAGGAAGCCGAGCTGAGGAGATCCAGGGGAGGACCCTTGCTGGAGAGAGCCAGGATGAAGGCTGGTCCCTCAGAAGGGCCTAGTGATTCGTTTGGAGGACGCACCATCTAAACTACCCTTACAGTACCGCCGGGTAGGCTTAAAGGTTTTGGTACTGTTAAGCTGTTCTACAATCTAAACAAGGTAACTAGCTCCTGGCTGCTAAGTCTGTGAGAGTGACTTATCCAAGAGTGCTACTGGCTGCTAAGTCTGTGAAGAGAGACTTATCCAGGTATTCAAGATCTTCTAAAAAGAAAGCCGTTTGTCCTTTTGGAGTCAAGGATTCTGTAAGTGATCTGCTAGAAAGTGTATCTGAAACCTCCCCTAAACCCCTTTCCTACAACTTTTCTCCAATTCTCATTAAAGCATTGAAAAATACCTAAAGTGACTGGCGCCTAAATCCTGTTCAACTTCCCATTATAGCCATGGACTCAGCCTTGGGGTGAATGTAAGCTCGCTCCCTGTATCTGGAGGTACCTCTTTGCTCCCAGTAGACACAGGGGCGGGGGGGGGGGGGGCTCTACACAGTTCACACTGTGCATTGAATCAGCATTGCCAAATCACAAATTATTTTGAGAGGTAACCCATCTCTTGTTTTCCATCAAATATTATTTTGTTGCTAACCAGAGCATTGTGGTTAAAATTCAGGTCATTAGAAACTTTTTTTTTTCAGTCAAGTAGACCTGGATTTGTATTGTGGCAAGAGGACCAGTAAAGTGCAGCAGTACAAAGTAGAAAGCAGTCTGCCAATGTATTGAGATGATGTGGCTGGGTCATTTAGGTTTACAATTTATATACACTCAGCAGCCACTTCATTAGGTAGACCTGTTCAATTGCTTAGTAACACAAATTGCTAATTAGCCAATCACATGGCAGCAACTTAATGCATTTAGGCATCTAGACGTGGTGAAGATCACTTGCTGAAGTTTAAATCATCAGAATGGGGAAGAAAGGGGATTTAAGTGACATTGAACATGTGACATGGTGCCAGACAGGCTGGTCTGAGTATTTCAAAAACTTCTGATCTACTGGGATTTTCACACACAAACATCTCTAGGGTTTACAGAGAATTTTCCGAAAAAGAGAAAATATCCAGTGAGTGGCAGTTGTGCGGAGGAAAATTTAACTTGATGTCGGAGGAGAATGGGCAGATTGGTTGGATATGATATAAAGGCAACAGTAACTCAAATAACCACTCATTACAACCAAGGTATGCAGAATACCATCTCTGAATGCACAACACCTCGAACCTTGAAGCAGATGGGCTACAGCAGCAGCAGACCACACCACGTGCCACTCCTGTCAGCTAAGAATGGGAAACTGGGGCTACAATTCGCACAGGCTCACCAAAATTGGACAATAGAAGATTGGAAAAACCTTGCCTGGTCTGAGTCTCGAATTCAGCTGCGACATTCAAATGGTAGGTAAGAATTTGGCGTAAACAACTTCAAATCATGGATCCATCCTACCCGGGAGATTTGCATCATGGATGTGTAGCTGACAAATCTGCAGCAACTGTGTGATGCTATCATGTCACTATGGACCAAAATCTCTCAGGAATGTTTCCAACGCCTTGTTGAATCTATGCCACCAAGAATGAAGACGGTTCTGAAGGCAAAACTGGGTTCAAACTGGTACTAGCATGGTGTACCTAATAAAATGGCCAGTGTGTTGTATAGGAACAAGGCCATTGACGCATGTAATGTGTATTTACAGTGCACTTTAGGCTGAACTTTAACATGTTTGTTCAAGAAACATAAAGCGGAAAAAAAAACTTTCTGTTAAGCTGCCCAGTGAGGTAATTACAACAACTGCGTATCCCCAAAAACTGAGCGGCACAAAGAAATGGCACACTTATCCTACAAACTTGTGGCATAACTTCTGGGAACCCAAATGTTCTATTTTCCAGCATGCAGGAAAATCTGACCAGTGACATTGTCTGTCAGTGTTGGTCATTTTGTGCCGCCATGTGCTGCCAGATGATGGTTTAACGCAAGGGCCAATGCCACATTAGCTGTGCTTTTTTCATTATAGATTGTACTACAGAGCTAAAATTTCATGTTCTCTGGTAACTTCATCCTAGTTTCTTATTTTAATTATTGCAGCATTTCAATGGGTGGGGTCAATTCATATGAAACCAGGGTTACATAGGAGGGAGACGGCTGACATCACATGACCGAACGGCCTGAATATC
Organism: Lithobates clamitans; assembly: GCA_037952925.1. NCBI lineage: Eukaryota > Metazoa > Chordata > Amphibia > Anura > Ranidae > Lithobates > Lithobates clamitans. The sequence continues at coordinate 1,381,808 of JBBGZY010000970.1, read as the reverse complement.
TGGGATGTCTTATCAGTTTGGCGTTCAGTTTCATGTTGAACAGGATGCTGTGATGTTGGCAGGTCCAGGTTCTTTGCGCTAAAGTTAAACCTAGATTTATGTATTTCACTTGCTTTACAAACCTGATGGACTAATGTATGATTGTATTTTTTAATCAGTTCCCAGCACACCTTGATGACCTTAAGAATGATTGTGTTAAATTCCCATGATTTCCCAGGCTTGAGTGCTTTTATCTAAATCACATCTGGAACCTTCTTGGGCCACTCTGTGACCCGTCACCACTAGGGGTGCAACGGATCAAAAAAATCATGGTTCGGATCGTTCCTCAGATCAGGAGTCACGGTTCGGATCATTTTCGGATCAACAAAAAAAAATCTCCCCCACAGTAATATCCACAATCACCCTATTGGCAGGGTATTGGGTATATTGGCAGGGCATTGCAGAGTATTGTCAGGGTATTGCAGGGTATTGCAGCAGGGCATTGCAGAGTATTGGCACTGCTGCCATCTGAGCTCTCCCCTCCACTGTACAGATCAGTACACAGAGGGGGGAGAGAGAGGAACTGGCGTCATGACATGACGCCAGTTTGTTACAAGTGATCGCTCCGTCATTCGACGTGCTAAACGGCCGCCGGGTGTACCAAGATGGCCGTCGCTCCAGAGCTAGGCCAAAGCCGCGGCCTTTCCTATGGCCGAGGCCACAGAGGTGTCCCGTACGGATCAACCTCCGAGGATCGGATCAACCTTCACGGATCGATGACGATCCGTTGCACCCCTAGTCACCACCCATGTTTACTATCAGGCTGTGCGGGTGACAGGTTGTTCATTTAACCTCTGTGTATGTTGGAAATGGTGAAACCAAATCCATTTCCTTTTTACTGGTGCCACAGTGTTTGCAAGCACAACATTTGTGGCCGAAAAATGGTATCTAGAAATGGTAAAATGGAGGGCAGTATTTTGACCAGAGATTTGTTGGTGGGTATGTTTTAAAAGATCTAGATTCTGGGGACCCAACAGAAAATGGAAGGCATTTTCTGGTGGATGCAACGAATTTAGTTTCTCTGCCTTTTAGAATGAACTGGGCCTGGGTATGGGCTATTTTCGGGCATATGCTCAGCATCTACATCCCTTGCCTTTTAGGAGGCACTGCGCCTTAACATCTATTCTCTTGTGGGTCCTTGGTATCTAGATCCCCCTGCCCTTAGGAGGAACTGCCTGAACATAAAGCATTCTTAAATGGATCCTCTGCACCTAGATCACCTTTCTTTGGGACAGGCATCACTAAAATGACAGTTCAGTCTGGACAGTGGCTCTGCCACTTGGCAGCTTGGGTGTCCTCTGCAGGAGGTGAACCCCCCCCCCCCCCCCCCGCTGCTGCCACGGCATGCATCTTAACAGCAGGTAGAAGGCACGGAATGTCCGGACAGAGGGCAGAAGCTGTTAAGAAGTTCAAGTTGACAAGCCAGTGCTTTGTTGTGGTGCATTCATATAAAGAGGACTGTGTTGCAAGGAAGAAAATGGGGGGGCTATAAAGAGGACCAGTATATAAGGGGGACAGTGAGGGAAACTGGGATGTAAGGGGGGTGGGTTGTGAAGGGGACTGAGATGCAAGTAAGGGTGGGCTGTGAAGGAGACTAGGGTGCAAGGGGGACTGTGAGGTGGGGGACTGAGGACACTGTTGTAAAGGGTGGAGGTCTGTGATGTAAGGAGGGGGGATGTCATGTGAAGGGCGGTGGGGCAGAGGACATTAATGTTAAAGGAGGCACTGATGGGGGGTGTGATGTAAAGCGGACACTGTAATGCTACCCGGGACTGTATTGTAAAGGGGAGGACTGATGACACTGATATGAAGGGGTAACTGTAATGTAAGGTGGTGGGGCTGTAATATAAAGGATCCGAGTCATTGCGAAAAAACGGAGAGATGTGAATTTTTGCCTCTGTTAAAGCTAGGGATTCTAGGCTTCCCTGGTGGGGAGGGGTTAACTCTGGTTCTGCATTTTCCTGGGCTTTTCTGGGTCCTACCCTCCACCCTGTGTGTTGCAAATAAGAGGGGGAAAGACCCTGCTCAGGGGACTAGAGACTGGTCGTATGGCAAGAGGATCAAGGGGCCCACTATAGGAGATATAACCACTAGCCGCCTGCAAGCACCCTGGGATTTGCCTAGAAAGGACTCTTCCATACCATGGGCTATTGCCTTGAAAAGTATGCCTGGTCAGCCCGAGAATAGTTTGTTCGAATGAGATTGTGGATATGCTTGGGATTGTAATGCTGAAGAGTTTCTCAGCAAAAGTGTTAACTGTTCAAATGCTTGTAGTCTGAAGTGATTACAAGGGGTGCATGGTGGTACTTGGCGTATTGCAAAGAACAGGACCTGATATGCACATATGGGGTGAAGGGTAGAACATGTGGTTGCTAACGGTAATGTGACAGCCAGCGGGAGCACAGTACCAGCAGGGGTGATGGGTTCTCAGCATAGCTAAGGGAGCAGCTCGCTGTTCCCCTCCTGAGTGGTCAGTGCCCCAGGATAGCGGGACTGAATCCGCATGGCAGAGGCCCTAGTGACCTAGTCGTAGTTATGGAAGGTGTTTTAAGACAAGTCGTGCATGCAAGTACGTTCTTTCATGTACATGGCATAACCTACAGGCTATCACTTGGAGTGAGGTGATGGGAAGGCTGGACTGTTGGAACGGGACATATGCTCAGCAGTGTCCCCTTCAAAATGTCACATTTCATATGGGTGTCTGTATTATGCGACAGCTTGAAAAATGAAAGCATGCACGTTGGCAAGGTGCGTGGTGGTGCCATTAGGCATTCATGGCATGCTGCATGCCTGGAAAAGGGCTGTATGTTCCCTCGATGCACACATGTGAACCTAGCCTCCTACCACAAAATGCAAAATGCCACTATTCATTTATGACTGATGCCAAATATTACACCATTTTTGTGCTTTTTATTGTTTCCTGCCTATTGCAGCTTGTGTCCCCTTCTTTTACTAGCTACATTCTGCTTTGACTCTTTGAAATAGGTTGCAGAATATGAAGAGGGCTACAATTCCTAATGCAAGTCCCCCTTACTGTAGGGAGGGACTGGGCATAGGCCTGCTGGAAATGAAGTGGTGGAGGGTGGCGAGTGTGCTCGGCTACCTTTGAACACTGCCCCTCCCTGTTCTTGTGTGGTTGTGTTTCTTAAACCTTTGCACGTGCAGTAACGCCTGCTTGTAAAGAAGATGCGGAATTTTTTTTTTTTTTTAGATGCATTCAAGACCGAGAGCTTCCACTAATGGTAGAGACCGAAAAGAATTCACACCATGCATGTTTACTGTTCACTCCTGGCCTAAACATCCATACTTCTGCTGCAATAATGCTGCATGTTGCGTTATTTTACAAACAGGCTGAGCTGCAGCCATAGATGGGAATTAACTACGTAGCAATGAATGGAATTCCACGTAATCTACTCCAATCCCATGTAATCTAATCAAATATAACATGTCATCTACTGAAGGCAAGTGACATGGGTACTATGGCTGCTATACATGGTTGCTGCAGGTGCATCCAATGACTGTATGGCTCAGGGCAACTTCTGATCAGCTATGAAAGGTTTCAACCAACTGGAAAGGATGGCATTCTCTCAGATGCAGTGCACTTCAAATCTAGTTGCTTTACCAAGCGCTAATGTATTTGAAAACCCAGGTTCAGGCCTGGTGTCTGGAGACACTTGGCAAGCATCGGGAAGGGGCGTTGACCCCTGCCCTTTAGGCTGGTTTAATGCATGCGCACTGTAATGTTGACGTGTGTGTTTATCCTTTATTTTCAATGCATTCCCCCAAGGCGTTTTTGTGAATGTTTAAGCTTAGAGTTCACACCTAATGCATTGAGGCCATTCATGCGCTAAGGCACGTAAGAGGTGACGCCCCCCTTTTTTCCTTTGCGTTCAACATGTTCCTCAAGGTGTTTTGGTGACTGTTCATGCATTGCATTAACTCAACTTCAAAGCTTGGAGGTCACTCTTGCCTATACGTGCGCTAAAACACATTTGTATACATTGTGTAATACCCATTGATTTTTTTTTAGTTTAATCTTGTTTTATTGAAGTTTTTTTTTTATAACGGGAGTTACAGGTATAAAGTATATAGGAAGTACAGAGGTAGCCTGGTTCAGATCTTCCAATAGTGACTGTACACATACAAATATGTTTGCATAGATTTTCAGATTCTGATGGAGAAATGGCACCAGTGATTAAGCACTACTATCTTGGGTCATCTAGGAATTATCTGGGAAGGAGACTGCCAACCCGATTGGTCCTGTTTTTGAGAGACACTGTAAAAGGTATTACAATTCAATTATCAAGTTTGCCTGATGTGATTGTAGCCGTATTATTGAGTACTGCTTGGACCTTGAAGGGGACATACCCCGAAAGCTTGTCCTGAAAAATTGTATGTTAGTGCAAATAAAAAAAGTGTCACGGACGGTACTCAGTTTTCTCAAGTTTGTCAGCTAATAGAGGGGGTGATTGGGCCTGTAAGGTTGGTGTCCAATAGTGGGAAAAGGGTTAACCAAAAAAACAAACAACGTTTGGTGGTGTGATGGGAAGAAGAGGTATTGTGATCTCTCCTCTATGGCTGGTTGGGGGAATACTGTAGATCTTCCTACCCTGAAAAGCAGATGAATAACGAAAACTAGACCAGGAGGTCCATGAAGTTTTTAAATTTGATGTTCCCTGTCATTTCTTGGAACAACACATGTTCCAAGGTCCCTTATGAAATAGAGTTCAGTTACCCATTCCACAAGGGGAGGTGTGATAGCTGTTTTCCAACAGCAAGGTACTGTACTGGCTGTGGCTAGAATAGGACTGCTTTTTTGCGGACTTGAGGGGTCCAAACCAAAAACCTACCACCTCCTTTTTTTTTTTTTTTTTTTTTTTTTTTTTTTTTTCCAGTGCACCCCAAAGCTATACATGTATTTTTTTTTTCCCTGGGGGGCGGTGGGGTGGGGTGCATGTGTTTACTGCATAGAAACACAATGCACTGTTGCTTTTGTGTGAACCATGGTGACTTTGCTCCGGTGGGCATGTTACCAATACACTTGGCAGTTTCATTTTGGAAGTCCTCTTTCTACATGTTCATTGTCCCTACCTGCACATGTCGGTGCACAAAATCACACACCTGACCCTTAAAGTGCATGTGTATTTGCATGTATGCCTTGGACAAAAAACCAAGGTCAGAAACCAAGTAAAAATGTACAGGCCGAAGCAAAACCCACGTGCAATTAATGCTCATTTAGTGTGTCCTTGTTGGACCAAACCAAATTTTTTTTCTCTTTCTGTATATTCCCATTTGTGGCAGTCTAGTGTGGCAGAATCTGCCAGTCTGGTGGTGTGTTTGCCACGTGCCCCTGGTATCCAGCAGCTGGCATGGTCTTTGCGTTTGTGGCCAGTTTTGTTTTAAGGGTACTTGCACATGGCACTAATGTTTTAAAATGAGTATTCCTTACTGAAATTTCAGGTGTTTATTTTGCGCATATTCTTGCATGTAAAATTCTAACCTCTTCAAATTAACAGTTTATTCGCGCACATTTATATCTTTTTTACTCTATACGCAGCACATGTTTATGCACCTATGTGTACAATCACACTGAAAACAATGGCCTGAAAACACTGAAGGGTTTCATCGGGTTCCATCTTCCCAGGCATGAACAAATTATGGTGAAGCTGTCCTGTAGTTATTTCAAGTCATTTTAATATATATTTTGTATAACCTATATTTATACTTTTTTTTTTTTTTTCCCCCCCGCCCAAATGATAATCCTAAGCCAGGACATCAAAAATACTAAACATTTTGAAACCATTCTGATGTAGCACCCTCCTAGTTTAGAGTAGACTGCTAAGCAAATTTGTTTTCACTGTAATCGGTGGATCAGGGATGGATTGATTAGGACAGGTCCGTGTTTCGGAGGCTGCTGCTCTGTTTCTTCCCCGTGTATTTCCAGAGATTTCTGGTACATAGTGGGAGTCTGCAGCCTGAATATTTATGGAACTTTAGCTAATCCCTGGTGGGGGTGTGCCCAGAAGGTGGGGGAAGAGCCCATAAATAGTCCTAAGCCTGAGCAGTAGGGGCAGCACTTCCTAGGTCCATATCTGCAGAAGCATATCCCTATTGAGAGGCCCTGACCCCTTGGGCAGAAGCCTGAGAGATAATTGGCCTGAAGACAGAGTTCCCAGATACGTTTAGCTGGGGGGGGGGGGGGCGCTAATTGCCAAATCCAGCCCAAGGATCTAGCATGGTCAGAAGAGTGCTCATGGGATAGAACCAGGGGGAAGCTGTGGGAGAGAGTCAAAGTTGTCCAGAGGCTGTGTGTGTGTGTGTGTGTGTGTGTGTGTGTCTAAATCTCCCTCACTAAGAACAGACTGGTGGATATTGGCAGAAGACAACTGATGATCATGTGCCCAAGTGAGTATAGGACCCCAGTGCTGCAAGTGTGACAGTGTGGTGCTTTGAAACTCTGGCAGGAATACAGATCAGACTGCTAAAGCTGGCCATACAATTTTCTTCAATTTCCTTTAGATTTAACTTCAACTATGTAGTGCAAAGGCCAGCTTGATTGCAAACAAATTGAAAGTGTTTGTTTAGGTTTTGACCTCATTTTTTATGGTTTTGGTAAATCTAAAGGAAAATTTGTATAATAGGAAAAATGAATAGCTGGATAGCCGCACTCCAAAAAATTCACCTTTTTATTATATAAAAATGGATATCAAAGCATCACAAATGGGTACAGACTAACTGTACAGCCGCTGACGTGTTTCACACCAGGCACGGGGCTTAGTCATAGCTCAGAAAATTGGTATTATGTATGGCCAGCCTTAGAGATCCTGTGGGACATTACTTTGTGAAAATGCAGCCAACAGTTGTGCAAAACAGCTAAAAGTTAAGCAGTCTTTTAAGTTTTACGGCTCTGGGGGGGAACCCATGCTCCCTATCCAAGTTCATCGTTCCTCAATAAAAAAAACCCTAGACCAGGGGTGTCAAACGCCATTTCATTGCTTTGTTTGCGGCAGCATTATAGTTGCCCTCAAAGGGCCAGTAGTAGATGTAATGCTGGCCATACACTATACGAAAAATCTTCCGAACCCATTTTCGAAAAACGAATATTTGGCCGCGAGCTCAAACGATCGTGCCCTTATGTAATGTCCGATAAATCATTCAGTGGACATAAATTAAAGTGGTGTTCCATCCGAAATTATACTTTTTAAATAAAAATACCCCTATAATACACAAGCTTAATGTATTCTAGTAAAGTTAGTCTGTAAACTAAGGTCTGTTTTGTTAGTTTATAGCAGTAGTTTGTTATTTTATAAACTTACAGCAGGCCGTGGCCATCTTAAGTCTGGGCATCTGAAGCCAGACTGTATTTCTTCCTGGATCTCACCCTTGCAGATCTCGCACATGCTCAGTGCAGCACAAGCAGTGTAATAGGTTTCAGGTCATGTTTCCATAGCAACGGCAGTGTCAGAGGAAGTTGCTGCCCCTTCCCAGAAGGCATTGCAAACAGGAAATGATGCGATGGGCCGCGGGCAGGGAGGAGGAAGTGAAAAATGAATACAGCAGATATACAGTAGGTGCTGAGAAAAAAAATATCCAATTCGTTTACAGTGCACAGTTTAGTGAGGGATGCTGAAGAGTTGTAAAAGTGGGTGGAACTCCACTTTAATGCATTTTGTGTTCGGTTTTTTTTACATATATCTAGTGCAGTCGGTTCGGACGGATAACGCCTTTCAATTTATCGTTCGTTCAGCAGAAAATTTCCAAACTTGTCCTTTTTTCGGCTCAAACGTCCCAATGATTATCGATTTTTGTGTCCATTAACTGGCCGAAAAACGAACGAACTGTCTGACCCAATTTCGTCCGATTTTTCGTATATTGTATGGCCAGCATAAGACTAGAGGTCAAGAGCACCCTATCCCCACTTACGTCAGATGTCAAGCCCCCCCTCACTATCATAAACCAAAAGTCCTCCACCCTCCCTTACATCACAGTGCTCCTCAAGTTGTCCCGCTGCCAAAAGAGGCTGTCAAGGGCAGGGTCTGGAGAAGGACCACAGGAGGGCTGGAATCAGCTGCCAGAGTCTGTTGAATGCTGAGAGCAGGGGAGGCAGAGATGAGGGGGTGCTGTCGCTGCGTGAGGTGCAAAATTTGGTTGAGTTCGATCCTCCTCACTGCTGAGACGAGGTGGGGCAGAAGCAAAGGAGAGGGGGATGGTTTGGGGGGGGGGGTTGTTATGTGCAGCAGCTGCAGGAGAGGTGCGAGGGCCACATGAAATGGCTTGGCGGGCTGCATTTGGCCCACAGGCCTTGTGTTTGGCACACGTGCCCTAGACTGATCTTGGAGGGGAAGAATGCCAAAAAAATGCTATGTGCCTGGCTGTGTGCTCTAAGGGGATCTACCAGCGTTTCTTTTTTTTTTTTTTTTTTTTTTTAGGGGGAGTGCTACACTATATTCTAGTACACAGTTGGCATCAAATTTTGAAGATTCTTGTCTGAGCATTGCAGAAACCAACACCTTGTAATAGCATAACATAGCGGATTAATATATATTATTATGAGCTAATATTCTAAAAAGCAGAGCTACCCTTTGAACTTTATTTAGTACGGTAATTTTTTTTTTCATTTTTTTTTTATTTTCTGTTTTTTTTTGTTTCCATTTGTCATGTAAATGTTTCTCTTGCTGCAGTGCAAATGTTTGCATTTGTTACAAATGCCATTGTAGACCTGCCCTTGTGATGTAAAATGACAAGCTTTGTAGGTTAGTAAAGGGTTAAACGGCCAGGAAGCTTTCTAATCAGGAAATGTGAGTGTAGCACTGAGTGCCCTCCTAGGGGTGTGTGAAGTCATCTAGGAAACACAAGGCTATGAGAAGCACATTTCACTCCACACACTGCAGCTGCTGACTCAATGAAAGACACAAAACTCCTAATGTACTATTTCTAATAATCCATAGTGACCGAATTCTTTCGCGGTTCTAGCCGCCATGGTGAATCGAAACGGAGTAGTGGCCCGTACACATGATCCGAATATCGTACGCAAACTATCCGAGGAGGAATCGAACGATTTTCTGATCGTGTGTACACTACTTTTCAAGAGCCGCTCACGACAGTTCATCCGTTTTTTTTAAAAATTCGACCGGACAAGCACGAAACATTTTCCTCGTGCGATACCAGATCGTACGATTTTTGTTTAGTCAGTATAGTTGTCGTCCGAGAATACAATACAAATACATTACAACACGTGACGTCACTTCCGATGTTTTTTTATTTTTTTTTGTCGTACGAGAATTTTCGTGACTATTCAATTTCTACTTGCAACTATTAAGTGAAAAAAGGTCGTTTGATATTCGGATCGCGTGTACGGCCATTGGGCCTCGTTCACATGGACGCAGTGTAGTGCACCCCCTTGCAGGGTCGTGTCCCCCCCCCCCCCCCTCCGCAGGTTCTCTCTGTGTCCTCCCGCAGGCAGTCCCATTGATGTCAATTGGGATGCACGGACACAGACGCTGTTCATAATCGGACGTCTGTGTGGGTGTAGGCGGGGCCGGAACGAGTGAAGGGGGGGCACCACAAGGGGATTGGAGGAGGAGATTTGTGTTGGAAGAGAGGGATTTGTTAGTGGCCAGGGGTAAGAGGGTAAATTGGGTGGGGTGGGGGGGGGGGGGCGCTCTAACAGTGATCTAAGGGGATTTGTGCTGGGAGGGGGGTATTTGTTAGTGGCCAGGGGTAAGAGGGTAAATTGGGTGGGGGGACTCTAAAAGTGGTGATCTATGGAGATTTGTGTTGGGGAGGAAGATTTGTGCTGGGAGGGGGGATTTGGGGGTAATTTGTGCTGGGAGCGATGTACTAGGAGGGGAACTTTTAGGGGTAGAGGCTTTTGTGCTAGGGGGTGAATTTTTTTTTTTTTTTTTTTTTCATCTTTGGGGGGGGGGGGGCAGGAGGCACAGATGTGTGCAGGGGGGCAGATTTGTACTGGGAGGAGGGGAACTTTATGCTTAGGAGGTAAGCATGCAGATTAGTAATGCATAATGCTAATGCAGTTTGGCATGTTGGCCCTGGGCTCTAAGTGACCTTGGCACTGGGTGTAGGTCCTTGAACCCGCACTGTGTTCAGGGACATCTACCAACATGGATGTCAGATTGGGAGTGGTGTTGTGTCCATATGACATCAGTGAGGGTGCACAGGACATCCTTGTGCCCTCGTGCAGTAAACACGACCCTGGATAGATGTATGCCCTGTGTAAAAAAGGAAAAACAAATGGCAACCACCCCAACTTATAACTGGCCTTTTTGAAGCAAAGAGTACATGGATGGGTGAGGCAGGTCAAAAAAAAGTTCCCAGCTCACTTGCCAGCCTTACCAGTGAGCTGAGAGTTTTTGTTTGTTTTTTTTTGACCTGTGTAGAGCCTGTAAAACAGAATAATGAAAGCGGCACAAACATGGACTCTTCACATCAGTGTTTGTGATTCCTGTAGTTCTCTATAAGGGCTTCTTCACATGGCCGGCCCCCATCCCTCCTAATGTCCACCAAACCAGAAATCCAGCTGCTCAAGGCTCTGCACCTGCTGCGGCAAAAATTTAGCCGTTGCAAAGGTGTGGTTTTTTTTTTTTATCCTAAAGGATAAGTTCACCTTTTGGAACATGTTACATATTCCATGACCTGTATCCACCCCTCCTCCCCTCCCTGTGACAGCAAGCAGGGGTTTCCATCCCCCTCCCCCCATGCTGTCGCAATTTAAAAACCTCTTGGCCCTGTGGGGGCTCTGCCCACACAGCTGTCTCCTGTGAATGAATGCCTAAAAGTACCGTCCTCCACCGCAGCTGATGGCTTGTGGTTCTCTAGATGTGGACGAGAAGGCCTGGCTCACAGGCTGTCCACAAGGTTTAGGAGGGTGTCTATGGGAATATTTGATCATTCTGCCAGAAGCGCATTTGTGAGGTCAGGCACTGATGTGGATGAGAAGGCCTGGCTTGCAGTCTCCGCTCAAATTTATTCCAAAGGTGTTCTATCGGGTTTAGTTCAGGCCAGTCAAGTTCCTCCAACCCAAACTTGCTCATCCAGGTCTTTATGGACCTTGCTTTGGTCCAAATCATTTTGTGGAGGGGGGATTATGGTGTGGGGTTGTTTTTCAGGCAGTTGGGCTTGGCCTCTTAGTTAACCAGTGAAGGGAACTCTTAAGGCTTCACCATACCAAGACATTTTGGACAATTTCATGCTCCCAACTTTGTGGGAACAATTTGGGGATGGCCCCTTCATGTTCCAACATGACTGTGCACCAGTGCACAAAGCAAAGTCCATAAAGATATGGATGAGCGAGTTTGGGGTGGAGGAACTTGACTGGTCTGACTCTGCACAGAGTCCTGACCTCAACCCGATAGAACACCTTTTGGAATGAATTAGAGCGGAGACTGCGAGCCAGGCCTTCTCATCCACATCAGTTTCTGACCTCACAAATGCGCTTCTGGAAGAATGGTCAAACATTCCCATAGACACACTCCTAATCCTTGTGGACAGCCTTCAGAAGAGCCGAAGCTGTTAAAAAATATATAATTGAATTTTATTTTTATATATTATTTTTTTTTTTTTTTTTTTTTGTGTCAGAAGATTAAAAAATATAAAATGCTAAACCTTGCAATGTATGATCTTTGATCTGTGCGGTGGCTTTTTTTTCTTCTTTTTTTTTCCCTTCTCCCTCCCACACTGCTTTCTCTCAGCAGCTTCTGCTGACAAACCAAAGATTTGCTTCTGGCACAAGTTGTCTCCTCCCCCTCCTGCCTCTCCCACTTTGCACAGACAGTCTCATTTGGGCTGTGTGTGTGTGCCCCAGCCTGTGTGCATGCGCCTGTGTGTGTGTGTCTTACTTCTGGGAAAAATTGAAGTGGCGGCCATATGCTTGGGATTAATTTTCCATATCTCACTCAATTTTAGAGAGGCCGGACACACACCTCAATGGGAAGTTCTCATTTGCTAAACAAGGGCTTGCCTCTAGGTAATGCTATTTAAACCTAACACCTCGGTTTTTTTTGTTGTTTTTTTTATTATTTGAATTTGTTTTTTGCTTTTTTTTTTTTGCCTCCTTTTTTGTGTATCTTTTTTTTATTGTTTGATCTAGCCATGGGGTTGCAAGCTTCCTTGTGTTATGCCCTTATCCCATCCCCCTCCCCTCTTCCCCTGGCTTCAATCCTTGCTGGCTTTGTGTATGTGAGTCAATGAGAGCGAGAGTGCATTTTTTTTTTTTTTCCCTCTCCTGCGGAATAAAAGGTTTATTTATATCCCAACTTCGCTTCTACAGCATTATGCCCAGCAGTCGCAAAGCTGCAGCAGCTGTATGAGTCCGTTCTGCTTCAATTCTCTAATGCATTTTTATTTATTTTTTTCAAAAACTTGCACCGTAGAGTACGCCTGTAATTTTTTTTAATTTTTTTTTTTATTCATTTTTTTTTTTTTTTTTATTTGTGTGTTTTTATGCCTGGTCAGAAGGGATCGGATTTAAATCATGCCTGCTCTTTTTTTAAAAAATTGTTTTCTAGGCTTTAGAACTTGTCGGATGATTTTTGTAGAGCCATAGTGGATAGCAGGTAAAATTAAAAAAAAAAAAAAAAAAAAAAAAAATTGTTTGATAATTTTAGTTTATTTTATATTTTTTTGGTTTGTTTTAATGCTGTTGAGTTAGCTGATGGTATCACTTTTTTTAAATCCTAGTTTTCATTATTTGTATTTCCGTACAAAAACATGGTTTGTGAAGTTGGGTTATTTGTTTGTTGAAATTGCGTGAGCGAGGCTTGCTGGCCGGTTTTAACCCCTTTTGGAGGCGTTGGTTGGTTTTCTCTGCAGAGTCCTCCCTTTTTTTTGGCTGTCTGGTAGCTGACAGGTTAAATTTCGGGTTGTACTACAACAACTGACACATGTTGGTTTCTGAGCAAACAGGCTGATATTTTTTTTTTGCAGGCTGAAAAAGGAACTGGCTTTCTAGGTCCTTCCCCCACCCCTTGGCAGTACAACCACACCGAGTTGAGATCATAATCCAGGCAACGAGAAAAAAAAAAAAATATGCCTGTGCAACTATGGGATTTTTTTTTTTTTTTAAGAACTTTCCAAGGGAGGAAATAAAATCTGTTCTAGCAATGGGAAAAATCCTGCTGGGATCAGCAAAAAAATAAAACCCAGGACTGCAGCAGCTGAGTTTCAACAGCAAAAAAAAAAATTCTCGAATTCCTCTCGAAGGAAGTAAAAATATTTGACGGGACTTTCTCCGAACCCCTTTTTTTTTTTTTTTTCATTTTTCCTGAAAATCTTTTTGGTGATTTTTTTGATGGAGCCCTTGGATTCTTTTTTTTTTTTTTTTTCCCTGCAAATCAGATCATCGCGTTCTGCAGAGAGTGAAATGAGCCGCTGCCTCCGATAGGATCTGAGAGCGCGCTGCGGTTACAAAGCAGCATATTCTTTTCTTGCCTCGGTCTTTTGTCACTGGAGCTAGTTAGGGTCATTTGTCTCTGCTTCGGACCTCTTCAGCATCAAGTCAATTGGTTTTCGGCCGTGGCGTGAAGTTCTTCGGGGGGAAAAGAGAGGAAAAAAAAAAAAAAAAAGCAGCCGCCTCTGGTGGCGTTGGGTGCTCGCGATGCATGGCTGGAACTTTTTCCCTTTGGCAGCCGAAAAATGTAAGTTATACTACAACTGTATTTTATTGGGGGGGGGGGGGGTTCATGCAATAACCCTGTCATTGCTGGGAAATGCCTTCAGCACTACGATGTACGTTTTATTTTATTTTTTTTTCCTTGGATGTGTAAGGAAGCAATGGATGTGACTAGAGCAGCAGGCTTTGTCCAGCAAGTTTTAGTCTTTTTTTACTAATCCAGCTTACTGGGAGAGAAATGCAGATCTGAGAAGACAAAAAGTAGAATGGGCAACGCAATTGAAAAGCAAAATGGGGGGGGACTGGAGCAAAAAGTAGAACTGTTGCTCGTGTTTTGAGAAAAAAATTGGGTTGTTGTGGTCAACGGTTCTAATTTTTGATTAATATTCCCCTTTGAAAGCTTTAAGGTTTTTGCTGGTACCAACCATCGTCCATTGAGTCCAAAAATTCTACATCTTGATAGGCTTCAGGGTTCGTTACTCTAGAGTATTCAAACCAGGCACCTGATGGGGGGTCAAAAATGTAATTAGTTTGTTTTTTTTGTTTTTTTTGGAGAGGTGTGGAGGGGGCAGCTTTTTTTTTTTTTTTCTGCAGTCCAAGACCAATCAACGTTGGTAAAATTGGCCTGTTGTGATGGAAGACAGTTGGCAGCCAGTTGAATAGGATTCCTTTTTGTTTTGTTTTTGAAGGACATAGTCCTTTGGAGAGTTGGAGCTTTTGGGTGCATTTGTTTCCCGATCTGTTTTGTCCCAAGGCAGTAACAATGGAGCGATATGCGAGGACGATAGACTTCACGCTTATACAAGCCGATTAGCATATAAAGAGGTTCACCACTCCTGTAGCTTGGAGGTTTTGCGCTGTAGGGTGGAGGCTTCTGCTCTGGGATTGTTCGGAGTGTCAGATTTATTCCATGTGCAATCTTAGAGACAAATGGGAATCTGGTTGCCAGAATGCAGAGTCTGCACTTGCTGTCAATTTATGGTTGAGTAGTTAAAGCAAAGGTGCCCCTCCACTAGTAAACAGATCTGCTGGGTTTTTTTTTTTTTTGCACTTCAGATGCATTTTTTTTTTTATTTTTCTCTTTTTTGCATAATGTGGACAGGGCTTTTCCATCCGCACCATAGGAAGAAAGCTTTGTTGTGCAATTACTGGACTCATCTGTTGAATTTGCATACGGTATGACGTGCCTATTGTCTCTTCCTATGTAGGCTACATATTCTTAATGGCTTCTGTGTGTGGCTTCTGAATAGGAGTGTAAAACAATGCAGATAAACAGCGGTCAGGTAGAATATGTGCGATTAATGGAGTGTAACTGTGACCATCTCTCTTGGAGAGATTTTCAGTGCGTTTGTGGTAGAGCAGATGGTTGGCTGTGATTGGACAGAGAACTCTCGGTTACTATGTCCTTTTTGATTCCATTTGACAATAAAATGGTATGAAAGGAGGAGAAGCGCTGGGGAATTTTTTTTTTTTTTTTATTGCTTTCAAGAGCAAGTGGTGATGTTGGCAAGGGATGTTTGTGCTGCAAAACAGGTTGAGGGGGTCTGATTTAATTACATTTATTTATTTTTTATTTTTTTTTTATGAGCATCAGTTATTTAATCTTCGGACATATTCTAAAGTGATTTTGCAGAGACTACAGATCTATTCATATTAGCCTGTGAACCTTAAGAAGCTTACTGTGTAATGTCCATATGACGGTACTACAGACAAATACCAGAGCTTATGGACAGAATACAGTTAATGTCAATGTAAGCTTTGAGTGTATGGCAGGAAACTGGATCGCGGGAGGGGAAATCCAGGCAAATGGGATATACACAAATACTCACAGTAGTGGTCTTTGTGAGCATTAACATAGATACCTGTGCTGCAAGGCCAACTGAGTTCCACTTAGCTTTATTTTTTCATTATTTTTAAAGTTCAACTCTATGTTAAAAAAATAAATAAATACTGTAGCACCTTGACAAGGGGCTAGCAGATGGAATTGGTTTGTAATAATTTTTTTTCTTGTAATCTATGGCTGAAGAATAGCTAAAATCTATTCCAAAAAATGCTGGCACAAAGTATTCTCTGGATATACCTATGTCATGTGACCTAGTGAGCCCCTCAAATTGCTTGTTTTGTAGGCCCCAGTCATCTTTGAACAGATTGTTTTAAGTGAGCATCCAGGAACGACCCACCTGCATGTATAGAATTCTTGGCCCTGCTATCAGTCAGTGGTACTTGGGCGAGGTTGAAAAAAATCCAACTGGATGATGTCATCTAGACCCTGCTGAGTTGTTGCTGTTGAGAAATCATGATGCCATCAAAGGATGCCGTAGAGCAGTGGCGATCAACCCTGTCCTCAGGGCCCACTAACAGGCCAGGTTTTATGTATTACCTTGGGCAGATGCAGACTAGAATACTACAGTCACTGAGCAGCAAATGATATCGCCTGTGATGTATTTCAGTTATCTTGCAAACCTGGCCTGTTAGTGGGCCCAGAGGACAGGGTTGATGACCACTGCCGTAGAGGTTTCCACATTGGCAGAAAGATGACATTAAACCTGTTTGTGCTTTTGCCTTGTCACCCAGTGAAATCAAAGGGATGGCTACTTGGTATTTTTTGGGGGGCACACAGTTTATGTTTAAAGAACAAAGAGGGTGTACAAATCCCACAATAGTTCTTGCCTAATAAATTGGGGTATTAAGTGTTACAATATCCATCATCCCGTACTCGCTTCTATTTAAGTCATACCACTCTATCTTAATATTGTTGGACATACATGGCTTCACTGTGATTGGTTGGCCACTGTTCATTCAGACACCAATGACCTTTTTTTTTTTTTTATCTCTATTCAGTAAAGTAGTAGAAAGGTTGAGAAAAAAAGAAACAGTATAGCACTTCCTGGCAACCAACCAAGATTCAGCACACTAAATTTAGATAATGAGTCATGATTGGCTGGCTTGGGCAGCTGATTGTCAGAGTGCAATGGTCATCCTCTAAAACTATCTCCAAACTGCCGCCCACGGACCACATGTAGCCCTTTACTTGCCTTTATCTGGCCCTTCGGGCACTATTTACTTATACAAGGCACTATTCCTCAGACTCGCAACAATGATTGGGCATGGTTCCTTCCTCCCACTGACATCAATGGTGCTATGGTAGAATTGTTTACTCCCATTGACATGGGGGCATGTCCTACTCTTATGGGCTACAGTCTGGAAGAACAGTAAACTGAACCTTACTTTAGAAAGGTTGGGGACCCTTAATATGCACTGCAAGATGACATAGAAAATGTGACAAGGTTATTGTAACCAGGACCTCAGAGAGAGAGAAGGCAAGATTATTCATGGGCTTGACCTTATCCAAGTCTCATTTTAGAGGACATATTGTATAGAGCAGTTGTTCTCAACCCTGTCCTCAAGTACCCCCAACAGGCCATGTTTTTAGGAATTTCTCTTTGGATAAAATAGCTGTCCAACATACCAATGCATTGACTCTGATTTAAAGCACCTGTGCAAGATAAAGGAAAACCTGCAAACATGGCCTGTTGGGGGTACTTGAGGCTAGGGTTGAGAACCACTGGTATAGTATATATTAAAGCAAGATTGTAATGGATAGTAAGACAACTGCCCATCGTCCTTGACTAGGACCAGCCTCAATTTGTTGAAAAAAAAAACAGCCAAGTGTGGTCCCAAGATCTGGTCCCATTTTCCCTATAGAAAAAGCAGCATCCCAAAGCCTGGCCACAGATTTCAAAGCTTCCTGCAAAATGTGTGTAAGCAACTGTTTGGTAGCACTCTGTCGTACCTTTTTGTAAAGTGTAATGGCTTTATAATCAACCTATTGTGTCTTCCACATAGTGTATTAGTATTGAGCTTTTTATTGGCGTCCTAATTGCTGGGAATGCTCATTGGTTATGTTGCAAGCAAAAATGGCCTTCAGTTGGCCTAAGTGTTTATGGTTAATGCCCTTTACGCATTAAAGGCTAATTTTCATCTCTGTGTGAATGGGCCCTTTTTTTATAGTTCCCCCTTCAAGGCACTAAACTCTAGCTCATAGATAAGCCAGCCACACAGAAAAGAATACGTTTTCTACCTAAAATGTATTTTCATGAAGTGGAAAAGGCAAGTTATGGTGGGGGTGGGCTTAAAGGAACCCAAAACCCCTCCACTGAACCTGTGTAAAGCACAGTAAAGACTATTTTAAAACCGAAGATATGTACATACCTCACTTCTGTCACAACACCCACCGCCAAAAAAGGGCTTTATTTCCTATTTTAAGATAGTGGGTGGAGTTGTGCATCTCATTCTTTATGGCCCTGGGCCAACTGTGCAACCAGAACCGCTGGTTTATAGCACAGATATGGCTTAGCATTTATTATGGATTGCATACATTTACAAATGTATTACAGCTTTCAGGCTTGTTGGCCCCTAAAATGGCTTGGCATGAAAAAAAAAAAATCTAAGATCTAATCTAGACAGGTTATTGGTCAATAAAAAGCCCTCCACTGAACCAGTGTAAAGTGCAGTATAGCCTTTGAAAGTAGATGGTATCTACGTGCCGTAGTTGATCACAATTTTGAAGAACAAGAAGTTTATTCACTTTGAGACAGTGGGTGGACCCATGCCAACTGTACATCCAAAACAACTGGTTGATGGCACAGATGTAGCCTAATAATGAGCCGTTTATGCCAAACTTCCAGGTGTTTTACTGCTGGAAATCAGAGTAGTGTGCAAAGGTTCAGTGTTGAAAAATTAGATCGTTGTGGCATGGTGCGTGGCTTTTCGCTTTTTTCAGTGTTCGAAAGTTTCGCTACCCTGATCAATGGTCCTATCATGCCTGCACATATGATGGGTCTCTGATGTCTATGGGTAGCTGGCTGTCCAGATTGTGTGGTCTTTATTTAAAGATGATGCTATTGGGGGCAAACCAGAAATTGGATCAGAAGAACAAAATCCTGCAATGTATAATCTTAAACCATTTTAAACCGCTTTTAAAACACAACTGGAGCTCCTGTTTTCGCGTTTGGCATTTCAGATTCTATGATAGCTCTGAGGTTCTGAACATGAGCTGTTATGTTTTTCTTCCCGATACATTAAATGTGCGTACACAGCATTCATCCTGAAGATACCCCACCATCTTTCTTTTCTGTTTCATAACTTTGTCAGCTCATCCCATCTTTCAAGCTGATTATGACGTCAAAGACTCTTTTTAGATGCAGCTGTTACTAAACCTTTAATGAAGCGGCTTCCCTGTCCTCTTTCTAGACTAACGGAAATATTTCCTTACAAGCAGTCTATTGTAGAATGGGAAACAAAATGTGACCAAACCAGATTTTTTTTTTTTTTTTTTTTTTTTTCCCAGAGCCGGCTAAATGAAGAGGACTCTTGTGTGTTATTCCTTTGTGAATTATCATGGTTGGCTGTTGAAAGGAAAGGCAGGGCCTGTTATCACAACTGTAGAATATTCTGGGATTCGTGTCCCCGAAGACCTGTCTGTATGTTCGAATGGATAAAGATACTGTCCAACTGATGCTTTACGGGCAGCACTACATCGTTATTTAGAGCAGGGAGTAGTTTGGGAAATGACGATATGACCTTGGGGATAGAAGTCTCAGGGCCAGATGGGCCTGCTGGAGCTTGCAATGATTGTTGAGATGTTGCTTTGTGTGTTGGGTTGCTGCCCTCCTCTCATCTAAATAGTCCACGATCTGCATCATTCCTGATTTATGCCATTCCTGTCTATGGAGTGAGTCAATGTCAGACCTGGGATGATTGTTCTACATCTGTGGGCAGCAGCTGACACACCCAGTCGATGGTTCTTTGATGTTTACATGTATTATATGTATGTGTGTAGTGTATGCATTTAAAAGAATTTTAAAAAAAAGTGTGTGTATATCTTGATCCCTGCACACGTCTATAGAAAAATTTGCCTGGTGGACTGCAAATAAAGGAAATGCAAGCAAAGGAAAAGGAGATGCAGGATACATTAGAGCAGATCTGGTGTATATGTAGAAAAATAAATGGGAGGAGCCAGCTCGTGGGAGCTTACACTCTAAAAGGGAGAGGCAAGTGATGCAAAAGGTAATAATTATAAATGGATGAGCTGATGGTGGAAAGGTAACACGTCCAAGTCTGCTGCTCATGACTGGATAGGCTGATTTTCAAATATTATACACAAATTATCAAAATATGATCTTGTAATAAAAGTATAACTGAAGGCAAAATGTTTTGTTTAGCTTTGGTTTGAGTGGAGAGGGATTAGAAGTAAGGTTTTTATTGATGTCTGTGTCCCCCTTGGGGAGATTCCTGGTCCAGGTGACCGTTAAACTGATGGTGAAATACACAAATTTCAAATGGCCCGCAAATTGAAATTCCTCCAATGGGGACACTAGTCCTTGCAATGGGGACACTAATTTCTTGTGACCTTGGTGACTACCAGGAATTTCCTAATATGCTCCCAATGAGACACTGGGGGGGGGCCCTTTTAAGTCTACTGTAAAGTGATTGTAAAGCCAAACACAAAAAAAAATTGATATTGTTATGTACCTGTTCTATCAGGTGGAACTGCACAGAGTTTTCCAGATCCTCATCTTATTGGGTCCCACACTAGTGCTCCTGGTTCCTGCTCTTCTCTGTATGCCATCATAGGAAGCCACTTTTTGTGGCACACCTGTGGGCTAAATCCTAAACCACGTTGCCTTTGTCCATAGACGCAAACAGTGCTCCTCAGCCCCCCCCTTCGCTTGTCATAGGATTTGACTGACACTGTGTTTTTAGAGTGATTTATTTCTTCCTTTTTACCGAGCCATAGCTTGTGGTGTAAGGCCTTTACCTACCCCACATGGCATGTGAGCCTCGATATTTTTGGAACTTATTGAACTCAAGGCTGATGCATGATACATATTCTGGAGAGAGGGTTTTATTTTATTTTTTTTTTACCGAAATAACATTTATAAATATAGAAATATAATTTTGTCAGTTTAAAATTTTTTTTAATTTTTGCAAGGTGTGTTTAATTACAATGTTAAAGGAATCCACACCCCCTAGCAACCCCAATTATTTTACAAAGTCCCATAATTAAATGGAGTTCACCTGTGTGTAGCGAAGTGGTTTAAATGATTGTGGTATAAATGCATGCGTATCCGGAAGGTCCAAATTCAAACCTTGCCAGAATAACCTACACCATAAATACAAAAGAACACTCCAAACAGCTCGGTTAAAAAAAAAAAATAGTCATGCACGGAGGAGACTAATAAGAGAACACCAAGAGGCCTTTGACATCTGTGAACAAGTTACAGACCTATATGGCTGCGATGCCTGGGTGCTCCATCAGACACAGCTTGTATCTAATGGTGGCAAAAGCCTCTGCCTAAATTTTATTTATTTTTTGACATATTGCATATAGTTTGCTATAAGGCACCTGGGAGACTCTGTAAAGTTTCTATGGTATGAAGGGACCAAAATTGATCTTTATGGCCATTGGTCCCCACATTGTAAATCCATTATAAACACACCCCTGCCACCATGCACCACGACAATGGCAGCATTCTGCTGGGCAGATGTTTTTCTGCAGAAAGTGCCAGGTTTGTGAAGGTACAGTGTAGAATGAATACAGCAAAAACCCTGATGTAGCCTGCAAAGACCCTGAGCCTTAGAAGACTTGTCAACCAGCAAGACAATGACCTCAAGCATAAAGCCAAACACAAACTCAAAAAAACAAAAAAGAACAAAAGTGTTCATTTCCTGGAATGGTCAAGTCTGAGTCCAGGACTTTGTAAAGTCTCGTCGTGTGTTGTTTTTTTTTTTTTTTTTTTTTTTACAAACAACATGTTATACTTACCTCCTCTGTGCAGTTGGTTTTGCACAAAGCGGGCCCCGATCCTCCTCTTCTTGGGTCCCTCTTTGCTGCTCCTGGCCTGTCCCTCCTATTGAGTGCCCCCTCAGCCAGCAGCTCTCTATGGGGGCATCCGAGCCGAGTCACAGCTCCGTGTATCCATTCAGACACTGAGCTTCGACCCAGCCCCGCCCCCTCTCACCCCTGATTGGCTGACTGACTTTGACAGCTGTGGGTGCCAATGGCACTGCTGCCGTGTCTCAGCCAATCGGTAGGAGTGACCCGGATGGCTTAGACACTCGTGGATATCACTGGAGAGAGATGGGGTACAGGTAAGTAATTCGGGGTTGCAGGGGGGCTGCTACATGCAAAAGGTTTTTTATCTTAACCACTTGGCATCCGCGCTATGGGTGAATGACAGCCACAGCGCGGACCCGAATTCCCGGGAGGCCGTCATATGACTGCCTCCCCTGTGCACGTGCTCTGTGCGCTGTGATCACCGAGTCACTGAGACTCTGTAGATCACCGATCCAAGTAAGGGGCCGGTCCCGGCCCCTTACCATGTGATCAACTGTCAACCAATGACAGCTGATCACATGATGTAAACAAAAGATCGGTAATCGTTTTTTTTTTTTTTTTTTTTCTACTCACGCTGACAGCGTGAGTAAAAAAAAAAAGCCGATCACCGGCTCAGATATGAGGGACATTGGTCCGGAAGTGGAAGAGGCACATCTGCCTCATCAGTGCCACCTAACAGTGCCAATCAGTGCCACCTATCAGTGTAACTGATCAGTGCCCATCCCTGCCGCCTATCAGTGCCCATCACTGCCGCCTCATCAGTGTACATCAATGAAGGAGAAAAATTACCTGTTTTAAATTTTTTATAACAAAATAAAAAAAATTTTATATATATATTTTTTTTATATTTTTTTTTTATTTTTTTAAATTCCGTTTTTTACATTTTTTTTTTAACAAAGTAAAAACTGCAGAGGTGATCAAATACCACCAAAAGAAAGCTCTATTTGTGGTGAAAAAATGATAAATATTTCATTTGGGTACAGTGTTGTATGACCGCGCAATTGTCATTCAAAGTGCGGCAGCGCTGAAAGCTGAAAATTGGCCTGGATAGGAGGGGGGTTTAACTGCCCAGTAAACAAGTGGTTAAGATATAAAAACGTATGCTTTTTTACAACCCCTTTAACAACATAATCGAGACTTTGTAGCTGTAAAAGGGGCTATTCACTCATGTATCCACACAAATGCAAGGCTTTAATTGCTTCCAACAGTGCATCGCTTAAATCCTAACTTTCAGGCAAGGTTCACACATATGCCGCTCTGCAAGCCACGTTTTTCACGGCCCCTGGAGCGTTTTAGAAATTGCCTACATGGGAACTGCAAGTTCAGTGCGGTTCCCAGTGCATGCGGCGTGCTATTAAGACTAATGGCACACGCATACATCCATTCTGTTTTTTCTGTGCGGGTGCAGCTGCAAGAACAGGTGTGGACCTGCAGCGGGAACCACCCACACAGATGTGAACCTAGCCTAAGTGGGTGTATATTTATGTAGGCGGGATATTTTATGTTTTTTAATTATAATAAAGTTGAATTATGTTTTTGAGAGATTTTCTACTTTTTACAATAAATAGTTTGTTTCTGTTCAATGTCTAGAAAACAAATACAGGGAGTCCATGTTCTACGACCAGAAAAACATAATAGAAATATAATTATAGCTCCCCCTCCCTTCCTAAACCAGAAGGTCCTTGTGAAGTTCAGTTCACCATAGCGTACATATCGGCAGACCTTTTCAGAAGCTGCGATAACAGTAATCAATAAATTGCTCTGTTGACTTTGCATTGTAAAATACCTGCCTACCCATAGGTGTGCGCAGCCTATTGCATTAGGGTGTGCACCCTTAAGCTCAAACACACGTGTGTGCGGGTGTCTACATATATATGACCCCGGCACATTGATTTCCCTGCTGGCACAGTGAAAGAGAAGAACTTCTCTTATGACAGAGCCGGTAAGAGGGAGATCTTTCCCCTGTTTCTGCTGCTACACAGAACGATAACACTAATGTGCATGGGGTGATTAGGGTGTGCCTGGGCACACCCGGCACACCCTGTGCGCACGCCTATGTGCCTAACTTTTTTATCAAATGGCGAACCTGAATAACTGGTAAATTTTATGCCCAATATTTTTTTTTTCCTGTAACTACCTTTCCCTATATTCGGGGGCTTCTCATGTCTTAAATAGTGGTTGCCTTCATTGACTTCTTTGATGTTTTATTTAAATAGTGAGGACAATTTACCAAGTGCTGTGTATGTATGATAAAATGTGTAGTTAAAAAAAAAAAAATCTATCTATCTATATATCCATATCTATATATCCATATCTATATATCCATATCTATATATCCATATCTATATATCCATAAATCCATATCTATATATTATACACACATCTGCCCCAGCCCTTAAAAAGCTTAGTCTAAGCCCAGCCATAGATATGATTTTCTTTTCCATGGTTTGCAGGAAAGAAAATTGATTTCCTCCACCAACAATCAGTTAAATGATTGTGTTCCCCCTGGGGGGGGGTCCAAAAAATGTGACATTCTGGTTGTACCAAAGTCGATCGGCTGAGATTTGAGCCATCTATGGCTGGCTTTAGGTCACTAACTCTCATATTTTATACATACACATGATGGGGCTCATTAACCTACCAGCATGTCTTTTGGAGAAAACCAGCCTACCCTACACAAGCACACTGAGAACATGCAAACTTCAGGCAGGTGGTATTGTGGTTGGGTTTCAAACCCATGACCCCAGTGCTGACCACTATGCCACTGTGCTGTTTCCCATATTTTAAATGGTTAGTGCCTTTGAGGAATGGTAAGACATTTTTAAGCCTTCAGCCAGCACTACAGATTGGTACATCCAGGTGCTCCTTGCATTTAAATGGGTGTATTCATTGAGCACAAAGGATCCAGTGTGTAGTGCCAACTGTAATCTAGATGCTCATCGGTGTTTCATCCTCCTTCAAAGTTGGCCTGTGTGTGACCTGCAAGGTCTCTCTAAATGGGGGCAAATGTTCTCACCTCAATGTGGCTTTCATGTCTGACACCAAAACTTGCCGTAATATGGAGATGTTCAATTATCATTGGTCTATTTATAAGCACCTGCAGCCCACCTTTCCATACAGTATATGGAAAGAAACTACAAATGTTGGGTACAATGGATTGGAAGCACAGTAATTTATTAGTCTTAATCAGGGTGAATTTGATTTAAATCATTTTTAAAGAGCAGCTGTCCTCTCTGTCCCGCATCAGCGGCTCCTCCTCCGGACCGCTGTTACTCTCACCGACAGTCCTATTCGCTTTAACCACTTCAGCCCTGGAAGATTTGGCTGCTCAATGACCAGAGTATCTGTTGCGAAACGGCACTGCATCGCTTTAACTGACAATTGCGCAGTCGTGCGACGCTGTACCAAAACAAAATTGAGGTCCTTTTTTTCCCCCCACAAATAGAGCTTTCTTTTGGTGGTATTTGATCATCTCTGTGGTTTTTATTTTTTGCACTATAAACCAAAAAAAGCGACAATCTTGAAAAAACACATTTTGTACTTTTTTGCTATAATATCCCCAATTCTTTTTAAGAGGCAAATTTTTTTTCTTAGTTTAGGCCGATATGTATTCTACATATTTTTGGTAATAAAAAGGGCAATGAGTATATATTGGTTTGCGCAAGAGTTATATCGTCTACAAAATAGGGGCTAGATTTATGGAATTTTTATTATAATTTTTTTTTTTTTTTAACTAGCAATGGCGGCAATCTGTTTTTATTTATTTATCATGACTGCGAGATTATGGCGGACAGTTTTGACACTTTTTTTTTTTTTTTTTTTTGACGATTGACAATTTTATATTGCACTGATTGCTGTATAAATGTCACTGGCAGGGAAGGGGTTAAAAGTAGGGGGCGATCAAGGGGTTAATTGTGTTCCCTGACTTTGTGTTCTAACTGTAGGGGGAGTGGACTGACTAGATGGGATGACAGATCATGGTTCCTAGCTATTAGGCACTCACGAACTGTCTTTCCTAACAGAACAGGGATTTGTGTGTTTTATATATATACACACACACACACACACACACACACACACACACACACATCCCTGTTCTGCCTCTCGTGCCTGCGATCGCTCGTGGCCGGCGGCCATCACGACTGTAGGCCACGAGCATCAGCACCTCCGCGCGCCTGCTATCCTGCTTAAAGGAAACAGCGTATAGCTACGACTGTTTGCGGGAATGTGCCGACCTGCCGCAGCATAATGACGCTGGCTGGTCGGCAAGTGGTTAATGGGAGGGCTGGTGATGCAGCAGTGACACAACAAGGTGAGGGACGTGGCGGCAGCAGGTGAGTGGATGTCCGCTAACAGGGCGCTGCCATGATGGGTTTGCAATGACAGGTGTCCTTTAAATGTAAGGACTTAATTCTTGCTGGTAGTTAGAATCTTTAAAGTGGTTGTAAACCCACAAGAAAAAAAAACCCTGCAAGACAAAGGCATAATGAGCTAGTATGCATAGCATACTAGCTCATTACTTGCCTAGGGCCCCTTTCAGACGAGGCGGACTCCGTTTCTACGGAGCCCGCCTCGGTCCGCCGGCTCAGCGGGAGATCAGTCCGTTGATGCTTGCTGAGCCGGCGGATGACAGGTCCCTCTCTGCTCACTGAATGGGGAGGGGCTTGTCAGGCACCGCTACCGCCTATGGAGGGATAGGATGAAAACGGACAGCATGTCCGTTTTCATCAGATCTCATCCGGTCCGCCAGCGATGGACCTGGACGTAGAGCCATCCATCTGCTTTTAGCGGATCGGACCGGGTCGACTAACATAGACTAACATGGAGCGCCCGTTCAGGTCCGCCATCAGAACTGACAGGCGGACCTGAACGGTCCGATCGTGTGAAAGGGGCCTTAGATTGAAGCCCCTGTAGCAGTCCTCGACATTGCTCCTAGAGTTCCTTCTGGATATTGCAGGCTCCGGCGCTGTGATTGGCCAGAGCCGCAATGACATCACGGAGCCGCCGGTAACAGCATACTAGCTGAAGCCACGGCAAGGACTTGCCATTGCTTCATTGCGCATGTAGCGATGACGTCGGCACGTACTGATACAGGGGATATCTCCTAAACCGTGGTTTAGATTTAGGAGATATCTGGGGTAGTTGCAGGTAAGTCTGTTGTAAAGGGCTTACCGCCACTTTAATATTTGCAAACAAAATGAAGGTTTCCTATTTAGAATAATAAGCTGTCAGGTTAGTAAAAACTGTGATCTCGGAACCGATTTCAATCATACAGTTTGTAGTGTACATAGGTAGGAAAAAAAATTGGGATAAAGGAATATTCCTGAACTTTGTTTTATCTCATGGGTACTGTGAAATTGTATGAATGCAGTGCATGTTATCTCTGCCTGCAGAGCTTGGATTCATTGAATGAGTTTAGCAAAAATTTAAATATTGCAGAATATAAAGCCCCGTGCTACATAACTAAGCTCCATTTCATGCTGAATAAACTAAATTCATGTATCTTAACTAGATAGATTTTTACTCCAAAAGCAATTTATTAAAATCAATTTTAAATAAAAAAAACTTTAAATCATTGAGATATCTATATCTAGAATCCACAGGAGAAGTAGAGCCGAAACGCTTTGGCTGTATGTCTCGTTTTTTTGGGGGTTTAAATTCATTCCAAGCATGGGTTTATTTCCTGAAATGTCTACCTACCTGAGGGGTTTGTTGTAAGATAAATTATCATGTTTTTTTTTAATTAATTTCCCTTTCATGAGAATCAAACCATTATACTCAATTTAGGCATTTTGTGGCATTTTTGTGCATTAATCCTCATTAAATTTGATGTTGGCACACTAAAATGTTAAATTATGAGTGAATTCCAATTTATGTTGAACATGTTGCAACATAAATATCTGTGTACGTCTTGTATGCATTTTATGGAGGTCTACAGAAGTACCTGTACACAGTATTCCTATTGGTATCAATTTTTTAATTAGCTTTGAAGACTTTTTTTATTTTATTTTTTTGAGAAGAAATGTGTTTTGGTTTGTAAACCTGTACTTTTATTTCACGTGGTGCTGGGTTATTAGAAAAGCCTTGTCTCCTATATTGCTGAGTGACTCTTGTTTTGGGTGGTGGTCTTTTTGAGCGTCTTGTTTTATCCTGCAGGCATTACAATAATGTGATCTTTCTTTAGGTTGGTGCAATTTACCCGCCTTGCTGCCTCCTATTTTTGCAATATCTTTTCATGACTAATCCCAGCTGAGGGCCCCTCTGGTGTAGGATTGTTTCCCTTTCTGGATCTTTCCTTCAGCTAAGGACATGTGTCAGAGGCCAGAACTGAAGTGCGCTCATCTGTCAGTCCTCAAGTGAAATAAACCATTCCCTACACACCCGAATAGTGTGCAGCTTTTTGACCTGTACAAGTGACTAGCTCCAAAATGTGCATGATTGGTAGGGATAATGCCAGGTTTCCAGGATTTGTCCCTTTTTTGGTTTGGGCTAGAAATTCCTTTTGCATCCTACGTTCAATTTATATTTTCTCCTTTTAATATCTGGACTTTTCTTTTTCTAATTTGCTTTCCTGAGGTTAGAGCTTTATCATTTTGAACATTTAGAACGAGTGACGGTCTTCGAAAGACCAACCCTCAACCCTCCAGCCCACAAAATTTGTACTCCACTTTGTTGTGTTTCCCTGATGCTCTGCTCTATCAAAGCACCGATTCCTAACCCTGTGTAATCTCCATGATGGAAGGTTTAGGATTGGCTACTCGGGCTAACTGCATCATAGTTACATAGTAGGTGAGGTTGAAAAAAGACACACGTCCATCAAGTCCAACCCATATGTGTGATTATATGTCGATATTACATTGTATATCCCTGTATGTTGTGGTCATTCAGGTGCTTATCTAATAGTTTCTTGAAACTATAGATGCTCCCCGCTGAGACCACCGCCTGTGGAAGGGAATTCCACGTCCTTGCCGCTCTTACAGTAAAGCACCCTCTACGTAGTTTAAGGTTAAACTTCTTTTCTTACTTTAATGAGTGGCCACAAGTCTTGTTAAAGCGGGGGTCCACCTATCTATCTTTTTTTTTTTTTTTCCGAGTTCATTCACAAACTTTTCTTCTCATGATTATCTACTCGCATGTTCTGTGTAATAAGTCCCCCTGTGTCCGATTTCGTTGTAAAGAATAACTTATAAAATTCACTGAAGGCGGTTTCTATCTTCATTGTGGGCATTTGAAGCCCACAAGCATGTATTTCCTGGATGCGGTGAATGCTGTGCTCCCAGCATTCACCGAGATGTTGTGATGATGCTGTTGCACAATGCATGCTGGGAAGCCTGAGACTAGCTCCCAGGGGACTATGGGAGGTCTGGGAGAGGCTAGAAACACGCCTACTCTCATGGGAGGAAAACCAGGAAGTGCTAAGAAGATTAGAAAAAAAAGGTAATTACGGCGATTTAAATTTTTTTACACTGCATGTCAGCATCTAGGCAAGGAAGAGAATGCATAGAGATAATGTTCAAAATTTGGGTGGAACCCCGCTTTAAACTCCCTTTTGCGAAAAAGTTTTATCCCTATTGTGGGGTCACCAGTATGGTATTTGTAAATTGAAATCATATCCCCTCTCAAGCGTCTCTTCTCCAGAGAGAATAAGTTCAGTGCTCGCAACCTTTCCTCATAACCAAGATCCTCCAGACCCTTTATTAGCTTTGTTGCCCTTCTTTGTACTCGCTCCATTTCCAGTACATCCTTCCTGAGGACTGGTGCCCAAAACTGGACAGAATACTCTAGGTGCCGGCCGGACCAGAGTCCTGTAGAGCGGGAGAATTATCGTTTTGTCTCTGGAGTTGATCTCCTTTTTAATGCATGCCAATATTCTGTTTGCTTTGTTAGCAGCAGCTTGCATGCCATTGCTGAGCCTATCATCTACTAGGACCCCCAATCATCCTGGGTGGAGGTCACATGTTTCCCATCCCTGGAACCACCAGTTATTTGCCAAGTTCTCTGCTGAAGCAAGGGAGATTTGGAGGACCATGGCCAAGGTGAGCACAAGTGGATCCGAGAGTTGTTCTTTTAAAAAAAAAAAAAAAAAAAAAAAGACCGTTACTTTTACTCATTCTTTCTCTTAAACACCTCTCATGGGAACCTTTATTTGACTTCAGATTGCTTAGTAGCTCCAGCTTGGTTTCATCATCCTGGAGTTGGAATATTGCCTGAAAGTTAACGGTTTCTATCTGATGCTTCTGTAGAAGTTAATTGCGTTTTGAGAGATAGTCTCTTTGCTGTCCTGTTTTTTTATTTTTTCTCTTTAATTGGTATTTATTGAGTCTTTATAATATACAAAACAGTTGTACAATCTATAAAATATAAAGCAGTAACCTGGATCACAAGGCATAACCATGTATACAAAGTTTGCAATACAGGGAGCATGTCTAATATTGCATACAAAACTATGAAGGGTACCAAAGGAATATAGAAATGGGACAGCAAGGTCAAAAATTCATCCCCATATCACCAAAACGAGCAGTTGGGGTGTATGCTCCTCATCCAGACAGATCATAGCTTGTACGGCGTTGGGCCTCTGGAAAGGGACAGCGGGCCCAGAAAAGGCACATGCCGTCACAGGACACACAGCGATACGCATAAATGGGAGTGAAGAGTCTAGTCAAATAATGTGTCCTGTTAAACCAGGTTTACTAAAGAAGCAGGAGAAGAAGAAAATGGAGAGGGGGAAGAAAGGGTAAAAAAAAAAGGGGGGGGGGGGGGGGTTAGGGGAAGGGTCAGAGTAGGGCAGGGAGTGTCCAACACCTAGGGGCAGGATCCTAAATTTAAAATGTTAGACCAGTTAAAGCGTCAAAAGTATTGTTTGGGTCCCCCCTGATTTTGAAGGCGCTTCCTCCAATGATGAGTCGCTGATCCAGAACAAGCATGTTAATGTTGGGTGACATCAGATATGTTAATTTGCCAGGTAGTGAAGAAATAACACTGGAACAAGCCATTCCAAAAAGTAATAGTGGTGTTCTCCATCCTGAAGGATTCCTGTGCTCAGAGTAGGCCAGTGCTTATTTTCTGGGACCATGCTGTGAGTTGGTATCCATGTGCATCTTCTAGTACACACTGTAGTGTGTTTCTGCAAAACTGAAATTGCACTAAAAAAAAAAAATGCTTAGGTGTGAACCAGGCCGAAGTGGATGCCGGCAATGGTGGGGGAAATGGGCTTTTCCAAAAAATTCTCTAGTTCTAAGAAAGGAAGTTTGTGGGGAGAAGAGAGTAAGTTGCGTGAGAGACCACTTAAGTGTCTGTGTCAGTCAGATTTACACTCTACCAACTGGGGACATGTTTAAAGAGGACGCTAAAGAGCACACGAGTTGCTGCCTAAACGCCACAGCGTGTGATTGTGAGATTTATTTTTTCCTGACATCTTTTGTGTATTTGTGGGCAGTTTTGATCTCTAAATTACACCACACCATAAAAGAACTATAGGTGCTGCCATTGCTCACACCTGGAAATGCTAGTCGTCTAGTTGCCAAGCTGATTTTCTGGCTTCAACATTTTTTTGTCACTGACCCAGAAGTGTATGAATAAGGAAGTCTGACTTTCATTTCTTATTGGTCAGTGACTCTGAAACCAAGCCCTGCCTGGCAACTGTCATTTTCAAAAGGAAGTTCTCTCTCGCGATACTCCTATATGGCCAAAGTTTGTGGACACCTGGCCATCTCCCTTAATATGAGAATGTACATCCCAATGCAAAGCTGTGGGTATTATTAATATGTAGTTGATCTCCACTTTTGGAGACACAATTTTTGTTTTCTTTGAAGGTTTTGCACAATTTTGGAGCAGGTCTTTTCTGGGGGTTTTGTGAGGTTGGATGAGAAGACCTGGCTCACAATCTGCATGCCTGTTCATCCTAAAGGTATTCAGTAGGGTTGAAGTCATGGCTCTGGTGTGGGGGGGACTTGAGTGGCCTAAACAAAATGCTTCAGGCTAGGTCTATGGGGCTTGCTTTGTGCACAGGGGCACAGTCATGCTGGAACAAAAAAGGGGGCTTCCCCCAAACTTGCCACAAGCTTGAAAACGAAAAATGTTCTAAATGTTGTAGTATTAACATTACCTCACTGGAAACGCCTTTTTAAAGCCCCACTCTCTATACACGGGTAAAAAAACTAGTGCAGTGCAAGTCTTGCAATGAGACTCTAGTTTTGGTGACTCTAATGACACCCCAGGATTTGCTCACTTTGGGTGGATTTAGTCTCACTTCCCGTTTAGCTTTTGGGATAGGAAGTGAAGGGAAATCACCATGAGACACAGGCAAAAAAAAAAAAATAACCTGACAAGTGTGATAACCCTCCCTTATTCAATAAAAAATAACGTTATGCCTTTTTACTTTTACTTTTAAACCTCTTTTAGAGCTGTCGTTTGCTGGAAAAAACAGTCTTTTCTTTCCGCTTACAAAGCGCCACTATGTTCAATAGCGAGGAAAAAAATATAAAATTATTTTAACTGCTTTCTTAGAAGAGGGTTGGAAAAAGTGTAGGTAGCGTTGGACTTTAATTCTCATCAATCCCTTAAAAAATGGCTAATGATGCTCCAATACAATTCACATGAATTCCTTAGATGTATACTGCTCCCGTTTTTTGGAGGGTAGTTCCTCTTCTTGACCTAAAACTCCATCCCACTTTTCCTCAAAATCTCCCAAAAAGTTATCATCCTGCTGTATAGCTCCTCTGTCTTCAAGCTTAATCCAAGCTATACAAATATTGTGTAAATACAAGAATCATGTGTATTCTTGTATTTTGGTGTCCTGAGATTTTTTTCTTCTACCAGATCTGTGCTGTAATTTGTACTTTTCCTCTGTGTAGGAGCTTCCTATAATGAAAACCGGTCACTGCTGCTTTCTCTCCTTGTGCCGGGTGACTGGTCTTGTGTCCGCCCCTTCCTGTAGTTTTCTGCAGGCAGCCTGTAGTTGGTAGAACCGCTGGACCCCTCCCACAGCTCTGCTCCATGCACAAGCTTTAGACCGCACAGTTGTGAAGTCACTGATAATATCTGGGTTTGCAAAGGCATTTTGTGCCCATGAAGTGCCTACTAAGGCCGGCCATACACCGTTTGAATGTTGGCTGGTTCAGCATAAACCAATATGGGGCAGGCTGAATGTACAAAGTTGATCGAGCGATCAACTTTGGTATAACCAGCCTGCTGGATCTGTTTGTCTTCTCTCAGCGGGGACAATGGCTCTGCAGGAGGAATATACTGCAGCAGATTACGTCCATCATCTCTGGGGCGTGCGCCCGCTGTGATTAAACTCAGCTGGAGCCGATCAGTGGGCCGCGATCATTCACTGGAGAGACAGAACGGGGGTCTGCCTATGTAAACAAGGCAGACCGTTGTTCTGTCAGCGAGGGAGAGAGTGGTCTGTGATTCCTGCTAATCAGGAACACGGGTGTCTCTCTTCCTCGAGCCAGTCCACCCCCCACACAGTAAGCACACCCAGGGAGCATAGTTAACCCTTTGATTGCCCCTGATGTTAACCCCTTCACCACCACTGCTATTTATATAGTGAGTGCATATTTTTTTAGCACTGTATTGGTGTGACTGGTCCCCAAAAAGTGTCACTTTGTCAGATTTGTCCTCCGCAATGTCGCAGTTCCGCTAAAAATCGCTAATCACTGTAGTTGCTAAGAAAAACAATAATAAAAAAAAGTCCATAAATCTATCCCATAGTTTGTAGACGCAATAACTTTTGCGCAAACCAATTAATATACACTACTTGGAATTTTTTTACCCAAAAATATGTAGCAGCGTTGTACGGCCGCGCAATTGTCAAAGTAACGCAGTGCCGTATCGCAAAAATTCTTTGCAACTTTAATGTACTACTGCTTATGCTTGTGTCAGCGCTCACCCTGTACAAAGGGTATTGAGTAAACACTTCTACGAGGGGGGTAAACGTGACCTATAAGCCCATAACTAGTCATAGGTTTGATTCTGTCCATAGACATTATGAAAATCCCTTTATTTTGGCAATTTAAGAGAAGCACAGAATAAAGTAGATTTTTCATTTCGCTTTGAGGGAAAAAAAAAATGACGTGGGGGTCCCCCTAAATTCCATACCAGGCCCTTCAGGTGAAGTAGAACGATGCACGTTTCCCACCAATTTTCCCGCCAAGGCGTGTCCTACTCCCAAAAAGTTCTGTCTAAAAGATCTTGAGATGATGTGTTGCTGCCATCTGAGTTGACGTGTCCTTCGCTGAGAGCTCTTTTAACATAAAATTCCCTGGATTTGAAGATCCATAGATGTGACGTGACCACTGAGTTTACGCTCAGATTATTTTGCCTCCAAGCAAACTCTCTTATGCTGCTGATCTCCGAAATAAAGTAGAGAGAGGATGACTTCCAGTTAACCCTTTTGTCTTAGTGCTTCGTCTTTTGCAATATATATTTTTTTTTTCTTGTGAAATGCCTGACCTGACAACTGGAGCCTGCTTAATATAGGAAATTATGTTCTAAAAACCGGCAGAAAATAATGGGTGGTGTGTTGCCATGGCAACAAATCAGATGTTGGCTCCTCTGCATGTAAGAATATGGAGGGTCTCCTCTTGCTGCAGCCTCCACCACTCCATCATTCACATTTTTAAAAATCATTGAGGAATACTGCGCTTCTAAATTGTCCGAACGCATCACTATCCAGATCTTCCCAGAATACCAATTTACGTGTCACATGCCTAATTGCAAAGTTTATAAATCTTACTTTTTGTATTTTT
The DNA here is from genome assembly GCA_037952925.1 of Lithobates clamitans. NCBI lineage: Eukaryota > Metazoa > Chordata > Amphibia > Anura > Ranidae > Lithobates > Lithobates clamitans. Next base: position 1,347,490 of record JBBGZY010000970.1, on the reverse strand, counting down.
GGGTTAGACAAGCCTTGGTTTGGATGGCAGATCTTTTGCTTATGGTCAAGGTTCTCTTAAATTGACTGGCAAGCTGAACACAAAGGCCATCTTTAGAGAGCGTTGTAGAATGTCGGAGTGTTAAATTGAGTCTTTTTTTTTTTTCTATGAAAAACCTTGATAAAACTGTCCCTTTAAGTACAACCCTCCCCTGGTAAAACACTTGCCTCCCTCCCCATTCCAGCAGTCCTTGCCCCCCACACAGCCTTTGCAAAAAAAAAAAAAAAAATACTCCGGCCCCTTCTACTGAGCATGGGATGCCATTCTCATTCCCAAGTTTGGCAGGAGGCCAACATGAGTACAGCTCGCACATATGAACTGGGCCATGGCGCACATGCACATATTAGGAGCTGTCTGGGATGGTTTGCTTTGCCAAGGCCGGTTCTTCACCAGTCTTGGGGTTCCAAGCCATGTTTACTGCGGGAAGCCGACTGTGGCTGCACAGCCGGCTTCCCACTGCGCATGTGTAAATGTAAATTGGTCCTGGAACCTCCTGTGACATGTCCCAAGAGGTGGGCGTGGGGGGGCGGTAAGGGAAGAACTTCTGGTTCTGGGAACGGTTATCTGCCCACAACCACCCCGCCTCATTTAGGGTGAAGTTGACTTTAATTCTCGACAAACACCAGTTAGTAACTAAAATGTAAAACCTCTGTGAACAAAACGCTGCTAAATGGTTACTGCGTTCAGCAGCGTTTACAGGCATTTGGCCTTTCAAATGCCTCTGAACATCCGTCCTGAATATTATATATATATATTTTTTTTTACGTTCTAAAAAATTCTAAACTCAACTGCCTAGAAAAGACTATAAACAACCCTATGTACTGATAAGATAACATAGAGGAGAGTTCAGGGGCAGCTGAAAAAAATGCCCAACTGCTCCTAAACGGACGTTTTACCAGCCGCAGTGTACATGAGGCCTTAGGCCTCATGTACACTGCTGCTACTAAACGGACGTTCAGAGGCAGTTGGACAATTTTTTTTTTTTTTTTTGCTGTCCCTGAACTCTTCCAATGTTATCTTGTGTGTTCATGTACACAGGTTTGTTTACTGTTGTTTTGAGGCAGTTGTGTTTATAGAACTTTGTTTAAAGGCAAAAAAATTAGTTCAGACGCCGAAGTTTCCGACATTTCACATGCCAAATGCGTTTTTTCGTTTTTGACCATTTAAAAAAAAAAATTTTTTTTTTTTTTTTAAAGCTCTTCTAAATGCAAATGCAGCATGTAAACGCGGCAAAACGGACATTTTTAACATGGGTTACTATCTGTCAAGTTAAATCGTTCAGGAGCGGTTGTAGAAACATCCCCTGTACAATGAAGCCTTACTGTCTTTCCTGGTGATATTAATGATCATGACAATTGGAGAGCGTGAGTCTGCCTAATGGGGGCACAGATGACACAAAATCTGAAAGGGGTTTTAACCTCTCGCCACTCTATCCAATTCTAAAAATGTTTTATTTTTATTTTTTTTGCCTTGAGTTATAATTTAATCCTTACATAGAACACCGTCTGCAAAAGTTATAATTATGGTTCGTCGTTGTTGTCGTTGTTGTTGCTGTTGTCTGCATTGTCAGGGATTGCCTAAAAGTGGACAGAGTAGGAGATAGTTTAACAGATTGGGGTTCCATAGGATGGGATAGGCTTGGGGGAAGTCCTGAAGGTGAGCATGGGAGGAAGAGGCGCAGGAGGTCTTGAGGGGAATGAAGAAAACTATTTAGTTGGTATTTTGAGACCAGGTTAGTAATGTAGCTGGAGGCTGAGTTGTGGATGGCTTTTTAAATTATTAGTATTTTGAATTTAATTTGTTGAGTGAACAGAAACCATTGGAGGGATTGGCAGAGAGGAGTGGCAGACACTGAACGTTTGGTAAAGTGGATGAGTCTGGCAGCAGCATTCATTATGGACTGAGGATAGCCTATACAAAGGTAGGCCGATAAGGAGGAGTCGAGGTGAGAGATGACCAGGGAGTGGATTAGATTCTTGGTACTGTCATTGGTTAGGAAAGGGGATATGTTGGAGATTTTGCATAGATTGAGGTGGCAACCTTTGGGCAGTGATTGGATGTGGGGGCCAAAAGGATAGTTCAGAGTCCAGGATAACACCTAGTGCAATTTCAGAGATGGATAGGATGGATGGATAGGATGGATGGGATGGATGGGATGGATAAGATGGAAGGATAAGATGGAAGGATAAGATATATATATATATATATATAAATTTTTTTTTAAGCCCCGTACTATATACAAACCTTATCAAAGTCGCATTTAAATAGCACTACGTATTCACACTGAAAGTTGGATCAAAATCCTATTACAGCAGTGTAATCCTAGCCTAATGCCCTGTACACACGACCGGTTTTGCCGTCGGAATAAACTCTGAAGGTTTTTACGACAGAGTTCTGACGGAATTCCGCTCAAGCTGCCTTACATACACATGGTCGCACCAAATTCTGACCATCCAGAATGTGGTGACGTACGACGGGTACTAGAAAACGTTGGTTCTATAGCCAGTAGCTTCCGTCTCGTACTTCAGAGCATGCGTCGTTTTTAGTGCATCGGACAGCATACAGACTAGCGGTTTTTCTGATAGTAATTTGTTCGAAGTCCATCTAAATTTTCGACAGAAAAAGTCTGTCGGAAATTCCGTTCGTGTGTACGCGGCATAATACTTGATTTGCTTGTTTTTAGATTCCAGTCATATCTTAAATTGTTGGCAACTCTTTTGACTCTTGTGTATTGAGGCAAAAAGTTGCAAATCAAATTCACAGTGGTTGGTGTGACTGGTACATTTTTTTTACAAATTTTTTTGGTCTTTTTGATGCATGTAAAAAAAAAAAGTGATCAAAAATATAATGAAAATAGTTGTCCTTTTTACTCAATTTGAATCTGGATCTGAACTTCACCAGAAGCAAATGGCTACAACTGATAATTCCTTTCAGATTTGTGTATGTGTGTGTTGGAGGTTAAAATTTAGTAAGTTTTCTGTAATTAGCACTTGGTTAGGTTGAAGATGCTTTTTTACATTTTAATGTTGTGCTTTTACAGTCACTTTTTTGTTTTGAGCTTACCGGTACAGTGTGAACATGTGCAGAGTTTACTCTGAACTGAAGGTTCATTTAAGAGAAATTCATATCGTACTTGTTCTTGTTTTGGTTAGTTTGATTTTTATGTGGGGATGAAGGAAAACTATCGACTATCAAAGCAGCCTTGACATTCTGAAATGTCAGAGAAAGACCGAGCATGTTGGCTCTACTGACATCCAGAAAGAGCACCAGAAAAGGCTTTGAAGTTGGTGGAAATCGGTGGGGGCCAAGCTTTGACCTCCCATTGCTGTCAGTGTCTAAAGAACGGTGGCTTTAAGAAACCCTGACACTTCTAACAAAGGTAACTGGGGAGGGCGAACTTCCCGCAGCAAGAATCAGGCTGGTTTCACTATGTTACCACTGTGTAAATGGATTGAAAGAATTAGATTAGTAGCAAACAGTAGATCTCTGCCACTGAACATGAAAATCATTTTTCTCTGAGTTTTCTTTCTCCTTAAGGTTCTTTTCACACCAGCTGAATGACAGAGCAGATGTAGTGTATGGAGCCAAATGACTTGGTACACATGGGAGCAGTTGGGGGCTGGCCGGCATGGCTGTTCATTTGTCTTCTACAATGTTTGAGCTGCAAATGCTGATTCAGTACGTTGCTCCTCAACCAGGAGAGCAGGTGGAAAGAGGCCTTACCGCCACTCCAACCGGAGGCCCGGATGCTTTTTTCTGCATCTGTCCAGTGCCTGAGTAAATATAGCTTTCCTCATGTTCTCAGTCTCTGAAGTTTTTTGTGTCCTTTCTAAAATTGGTCTGTTCCTTTTTGGTAGCACTTTAGTACCTGCGTTGAATGTGCACCGGCCTCTTTTGCTAAACCCTCCTCCTAAAAATGTAAATTATCAGAATGTCATTGACGCAAATCAAGTATGCAGATCAGGAGTTCTTACTTTACTGACTGCACTTGTGTTCTCAAAATAATAACTCCAGAGACAGTCAGGCAACCAGCATTATTAAGTTAAATGGCCACTTAATGGGTTCTGCAAGTTAAATTTTATTTTGCTTCTTGGCCTTCTGGCTAAAATCAAATGTAGTATCTGCTTTTACCAGTTTTCGGGAGCAGAACGCTGCGCCATCCCTATTCAAGGAGGGGGGGGTGTTAGTTAATGTGTAATGTAACAAGGTGGATACTGGGGGGAGGGATCCTTTCCTCCCTGGTTGGCTAGGCTTGTCACCTGGTTGTAGGCAGGTTCTCACTAAGTGCTAATACCATTTGTCAGGGGCTGGGAGACTTGAGGAGCACCCTGATGGAGGTGGCATCCAAGGGGTGCCAGATAAAAACTAGAAGGTTGGCACCCAACTAAGTTTTAGTGGCACTAGGTAATGTCAACTTACTATTTTTGAACACACTCCTTGTGTGGGCCTTCTGGATAGCTCAGAGTAATTTTTATACAAGCTGAAAGTGCCCGTTTTGTGTAATGCATGTGGCACTTTATGCACTTTCTAATGGGGAATTACACTACATGTGTAGTTTTCTTTTCTTTTCCTTCAGAGGTGATTGAGGGTGCAGGTTTTTCAGATCTTGCCCTGCTGTCATGGATGTTGCCCTTTGATCTTTTTTTTTCTCTCCCCAACCGGGGTCCCCTCTTTGGCAGAGCCCCCACCAAGTACCTTGAGGACCAGCTTCCTAGAAAGAGGGGTCCATCTGGCTTTGGCCTAGGTAGACCAGAGTACCTTGCCCCATCATGGTTTTTGTTTACATGGTTTCAACCTGCACTGTGGAGCTACATTAAAAAAATTAATAAAAGAAGTTTCAACCCATGCTTACAATATTTGTTGGGCAAAAGAACAATTTTATCTATGCTAACCAGAAGGTTTCCTTCCATAAACTTTCAGAAACTGAATACGTCAGAATAGAAAAAAGTAAATGCTGTAACTAGAGATCAAATCCACTCTGTTTATAGAGAAATTGTTCTGCATCCATTGAATTGTGGAACACATGGGTGGGGGGGGGGGGTTACTAAAGCTGAAGCACTCAGAATCTGGTACAGCTGTGCATGGTAGCCAATCGGCGGCATCTAAGGGCCCTTTCACACGAGCGGACTGAATGGGTCCACCTGTCAGTTTTTCAAGTGCAACCAGTCCGACCCTCCAGTCTCCTCCTATGGAGCGCCGGGTGTCAATATGTGTCTGTTTACAACAGAGTGCTCTGTGTCTACTCCGCATAAGCGGAGCGAACACGGATCACCCATCCGCCTGCTCAGCGGGGATCAGCAGGTTCCCCGCTAAGCACTCAGACCCCAATGGCGCCCACCCCGTGTGGAAGGGGCCTAACTTCAGCTTGTTTTTAGTTAAGCTTTGACAATAAAACCTGCCAGCTGATTGGTTTCTTGCAGAGCTGCTCCAGATTTTGCATGCTCCAGTTTAAGTAAATCTCCCCCACAGTCTATGAAGAACATGTTTGGTATTTTGCAATTTTTTTTTTTTTGTATAATTATACAAAAAAAAAAAAAAAATTTAAATTTTTGTTAGGGCTTTCTTAACTACCTGATCTCCAATTTTTAGCAATGGGCCTGTTGATTCTGCAGTATTCTTGCCATCGCTTATGATCAAACATGCTCTTTTTTTTTTTTTTTTTTTTATTCATAATTTTACATGTCTTTGAAACTCTGAAAAGAGTAAAATGCAACTTAGTGATTTATTATTATTGACAATTTATATAGCACCAACAGTTTTACGCAGCGCTTTACAATGTGATAAATAAGCAATCAAATAAGAGATTGTTTAAAATATAAACTGAAGTATTCATCAGTTAATCTACTGATAAGATTTCCATGGTCTGCTCTTTATCGCAACATATGGATGTTTTAATTCTATGCTCTTTGCACTTTGAACCGCCTTTCCTTTTTTGACTATTACTTGGACAGTAAATATGAACAGGTGGTAGTGGAGAGACATAGGAATATAGGAGGCCTTTGTCAGTTTTACTGCTTCATTTAATTGTAGTTACCGTAATTGGGATAGGCCAGGTAGACAGGTGAGGCACCTGCCTATGGGGCACTACCAGGGCTATACTAAAGACCGTGAACTGTCATTTAAGTCCTGACATTACTACTTTTTTCACTGTCAGTGGTCTACTGTTGTGATGAACAGTGAACCCCCCCCCCCCCCCCCCCCACAACCGAGCTGGGGCTGTTGATCTGAAGGTCTTTCCCCTGTCATTTTTTTCTTTCTCTCTGTGTTGGAAGTGACTCTGTGCTGATAGCTGAGGAAGGAGACGGCAGACAGAAATGACACTTGGTGCTCTGGATTGAGACAAACACACACTATAGAGGGATATGCTTTGTTCCAATTTAATGCCTGAGGTTTACAACCACCAAAAATTGAATATCGTTACCATGAGTGCAAAGAGTTTAAATTTTTTTGGTAGTTAGAAATTTGTGGATTTTGTGATGCTGCCCACATATCAAACCCCTGTGGCTCCCTCCGCACTTTTTCCCGTACTCCTTTTTTATTTTCCCTTCTCACAAATTCCTTGCCCTTTCACTGGTCTTACTTTCTAAAAGTGCCAGGTCGTTCGTTGGTATCTCGTGTGGATGTCCTCACTAGGATTGGGTGACTAGTTTATCGCATCAACCACTTGCCAACCGCCCTATAGCAGTTTTACTATATATATATATATGTATATATATATATATATATATATATATATATATATGTATATATATGTATGTGTGTGTATATATATATGTATATATATATGTATATATATATATATATATATATATATATATATATATATATATATATATATATATATATATATATATATATATGTATGTATATATATGTATATATATATATATATATATATATATGTATATGTATATATATATATATATATGTATATATATGTATATATATATATATATGTATATATATATATATGTGTGTGTGTATATATATATATATGTATATTATGTATGTATGTGATCTTCTAGGTATCGCACCCGCTGATCATTCGGTACACAGGCAGATCGCCATTCTGTCAGTGGGTAAGACATGGATCCTTTGTTCCTTCAAAGCATTACCATGGATCCATGCCTTTCCCTAGTAAAAGCACCTCCCACAATGTTAAACACTGGCTAGGTACACATTTTAACCCTTTGATCGCCCCCCTGATTAACTCCTTCCTTGCCAGTGCCATTTACTATGGTGACTGCTTGTTTTTTACACTGATCAATGTATCGGTGTCACTGGTCCCAAAAAGTGTCAGTGTCCCAACTGTCCGCCGCAGTATCGCAGTCCCACTATAAGTTGCTGATCGCCGCCATTACTAGTAAAAAAATAAAAATACAAAATCTAAATATCCCATAGTGTGTAGATGCTGTAACCTTTTGCACAAACCAATCACTATATGCTTTATTGTGCTTATTTTTGGTTAAAAAAAAAAAAAAATGTAGCAGAATAGATATTGGCTTAAATTGGTGGTTCCCAACTCCTGTCCTCAGGACCCACTAACAGGCCAGGTTTGCAAGATAACTGAAATACATCACAGGGGATATCATTTGCTGCTCAGTGATTGCAGTATTCTAGTCTGCATCTCCCCAAGGTAATTCTTAAAATCTGGTCTGTTAGTGGGTCCTGACGATAGGAGTTGAGAACCACTGGCCTAAATTGATATCCTCTGTCTTTTTTTTTTTTTTTTCTTTGTTTATAGCGCAAAAAAATAAAAACCGTAGTAGTGGTCAAATGCCACCAAAAGAAAGCTCTATTTTTGAGGGAGAAAAGGACATAACTTTTATTTGGGTACAGTGCCATATTGCAATAAAAGGCCTGGTCATGAAGGGTGGTAAACCTTCCAGAGGGCAAGTGGTAAACCAAGATCACTTGTGTCTATGTGACTGACTTGTGGCGCTTTGTGCTTGCTTTTTGCAAAGTCTCTCATGTCTATTACTTCTATCGCCTATAAGGCTCCATGCACACAGGACGTTCAAAAAAGTCTTTCTTGGGCTTTTTTGGCAGTTTTGTTTTTAAATTACACCCAGCTTAGAAAAAGGAAAATAAAAAAAACAAACATTTGGGAATTTCACTGAGGTAAAACGGGGCCGTTCAAGTCCCCTCCTCCATCCCGGGTAATTGTATTTAAAGAAGAGAAGGATTGACGGGACTTTTCATGAAGCACACGGGAGCAACAAAAATTGTTTGAATAGAAAGTAGCTTTTAATTGGTTCAGATTATCATAAAATTTTCATATCAAAATATTTAATGCATTTTGCTATATATAAATATTTGTATTTTCTATTGCAATTTATTAGAACCAAGTATTGCACATAAATGAACATTCCAACAAGGAGTTAGTACAAATTGTAGAATACATGAAATGAATAAGACACGATTAAATGAATAAGAATAAATTATGCAAACTCATAACAATCAAAAAATCACTAAATTGAGGTAGGGATAAGGAACAAATAAAAAGGAATGGCAGTACAGAATTTACATGAATGTATACACATCGGTTCTTGTTAGGCTAGAAGGCCTTGAAATGCATAGAGCCATCAGGAGCAAAACCTTGATAATTGTCTATGGATAAAGGAAACAAAAATGATTAAAGAATGATTAAGAAACCAGAGGGCCAACCCAGGACATGAAAGAAACCCCCCCCCCCCCATGAACTAGATTAGCCCACGCACTTACATGTGCGGCCACAAAATTCCGAGACCAGCCAATAGGGCCCCAACCGGGAGCTGAGGGGACGTGATGTGGCAAGCAAAGCCAAACCTGAACAACGCCCTGTGTGGGTAAGGGTGTGTATGATGAAGGGGATAACCACCTATGTGGAAGACCCCTGTAAGGCTGGATTCACACCTATGCAGTTTTAGTGCATTTTGCAGATTTGCACTACAGAACGTGTTCATAGGAAACCATGTGAAATGGACTGTTGTGCAAATCTGCAAAATTCAAAAAGCACTAAAACTGCATAAGTGTGAATCCAGCCTAAAGGTGTCACAGAAAACAGCAATGTATGAGTGAAAACCAGTGATGTGGGATATATACACACATACACCCTGTTTCCCCGAAAATAAGACCTAGCGTGATTGTCGGTGATGGCTGCAATATAAGCTCTACCCCCCCAAATAAGCCCTACCTTGTTTCCCTGAAAATAAGACCTTCAAGGACTTTAACTAGGGCTTATTTGGGGGGTAGGGCTTATATTGCAGGCATCACCGACAATCACGCTAGGTCTTATTTTCAGGGAAACAGGCTGTGTGTATATGTATGTGTGTATATATATGTGTGTGTGTATGTATGTATATGTATGTATGTGTATATATATATATATATATATATTGTGGTGAAGGAAGGTATCTAAAATAAAAATAAAATTTTAAAATGTAACAACAAAAAACAGAGTGATCAAAGAAAAAATGTGAGGGTGAATGAAAAGTGTATCGGGACTGCGACATTATGGCGAACAAATCGGACACTTTTGACACATTTTTTGAAACCATTGACAATTGTACAGCAATCAGTGCACTGATTACTGTGTAAATGTCACTGGCAGGGAAGGGGTTAACACTAGGAGGCTATCAAGGCGTTAAGTGTGTTCCCTATGTGTTTTTCTTACTGGGGGGGGGGGGGGGGCGCGGTGGCACTGTCTAGGTCTAGGAGGAGAGAGAGAGAGATCAATGTTCATACCTCGTGTGTTCATACGATCTGTCTCCTCTCCCCTGAAAGAACTGGAATCTGTGTGTTTTACACACAAATCCCGGTTCTCACTCTGTCACGAGCGATCGCCGCGGGAGCCTGGTGGTCATCGCGACCGCCGGGCACTCGCATCGTGTCCAGGCACGCGCCCCTAGTGGCCAAAATGAAAAGCGGCGTAAGGTAACGTCGATTTGCCGAGCCAACCTGCTGCAGTAAAACTGTGGCGGCTGGTCGCCAAGCGGTTAAATAAAGTTTGTTATGGGTTTTAAATCTTGGCAAATTCAGTGTCTGTCGATGTCCGGGTCCAGCTGTTGGGATGTCAGGAAATAAACATTCTCGAAATTCCTACAATGGACTCCTGAGGGAGCCGTGTTATATCAGCCTATATGAATTGCCTGGTGGGGGTTTTCTTTCATTGCTGAAAAACAAAAAGGGTCATGTGTTGGTTGGTGCTGCTGTATGAGCACATTTCAGAAACTCCATTTTTGTCGGACGAGTTCGATTTGTCTTATGCTTGAGGTGAATGTAGTGCAGTTGCAACAAGAACAATGAAGTACTGTCCATGATGCACTTTTTTTTTTTTTTTCATTTGCACCAACATGCAGACTTTCAGGATAAGCTTTAGGGGGTGTACCCCCTACTTCAAGGTCCAATAGTAATTGACTACCGCTTGGACCTTGAAGTAGGGGGTACACCCCCTAAAGCTTGTCCTGAAAGTCTTCATTTACCTACATTCACCTTAATCAAAAGACAGAACTTGTCCAAAAAAAATAGAATTTCTGAAATGTGCTCATACAGCAGGACCAACCAAGAAAACCCCCACCGAGCAATTTATTTAACCACTTCAGTGCCAGAAAAGATTTACCCCCTAAAGCGTTTGTTATTAACCCCCCAAAAAAACAGATCCTGTTGCCTTAAAGCATTTTATACAGCACAGGGCTTGTGCTGTGTAATTTGGCCCCCCGTATCACCTAAAATACCTGTCTGATACTGCCTAGCTATACCCCCCCCTGTAAACTGACCACATTGTATCATGGCTGCTGAGCCCTGACACCATGGTCAGTTTGCGTGCCTTCGTCATCCTGCTCTGTCTCCTGTGTCCTCCTCCCCCCTTCCTGCCTGTCTGTCTGCTTTGTGTCAGCCCCCCCCCCCCCCGGCTCCTAATGCTCTCATATTAAATATATAATGCTCCCATCCCCTCTGTATTATAACAATAAGTTCCTCTGTGTCTGTGTTCTATAATAAATATGCTTGTCTGTACCGATAACACAGCGGCTCCTTGCGATCGTGTGAGTAGCGAGGGGGGAATCTCCTTAACGGGGACACAGACAGCATTAAAAACTGACATGCTCTAATCCCTCTCCACGATAAAAACAAAAAGTTTGCCTTTAGTTGTACTTTAAAGAAGAAGTAAACTGGCAGGGTTAATTTTTTTTTTTTTTTGCTGACTTTCAAATTAAAACCATAATGTGCTCGTATGCATCGCATACTAGCACGTTATGTGACACTTGCCTGCAAACGAAGCCCTCCACTTAGGCGTTGTCGCTGCTGGAGGCCGCATCCATCTTTGCCCGTCTTCTATCCGGGTCCGAGGGCACCAGCTGTGTGACTGGCCGGCGCCGTATGAGGTCACTCCCGTGCATGCGCGGTGGAGCTGCTGTTCACTGCACAGGAATCTGAAGGAACGCCACGGGTAGCCGTTGCATCAGCCACTTCATCGGAGCAGTGTATTCCTAAATGTCTCCTAAACTATGCAGGTTAAGGAGATATTTACCGTTCCTATAGGCATACTTCCCAACGTTTTGAGATGGGAATGAGGGACACCTACTAGCAAACATATGTAGGCATAGGACACGCCCCCTGCCACACCCCTTAAAGGAGAATTAACCCCAAAAAAAGTTTATTAAATCTACAAGGGCTTTTGTTTTACCACTACTATTCCTTTTTATATTGGCGCTTAGAATTTACAGATGAGGAAATTTAGAATTCGGATGAAAGATTTAGCACTGGGAAACACTATTTGAAAGATAAAAAGTGCATTTTATATACAACTATATAGACCAAAATAAGGGACAAATGAGGAGGAAAGAGGGACATTGCTCCAAATCGGGGACAGTCCCTCGAAATCGTGGATAGTTGGGAGCTATATATAGGTAATCCTTATTATAGGCTTACCTATAGGTACCATTAATGGATTGATGTTTACAACCACTTTAAAGTGGTGTTCCGGCCGAAATGATACTTTTTAAATAACAATACCCCTATAATACACAAGCTTAATGTATTCTAGTAACGTTAGTCTGTAAACTAAGGTCTGTTTTGTTAGTTTATAGCAGTAGTTTGTTATTTTATAAACTTACAGCAGGCCGTGGCCATCTTAAGTGTGGGCATCTGAAGCCAGACTGTATTTCTTCCTGGGTCTCATCCTTGCAGATCTCGCACATGCTCAGTGCAGCACAAGCAGTGTAATAGGTTTCAGGTCAGGTTTCCATAGCAACAGCAGTGTCAGAGGAAGTTGCCGCCCCTTCCCAGAAGGCATTGCAAACAGGAAATGATGCGATGGGCCGCGGCCAGGGAGGAGCAAGTGAAAAATGAATACAGCAGATATACAGTAGCTGCTGGGAAAAAAAATAAAAAAAATATCAAATTCTTTACAGTGCACAGTTTAGTGAAGGATGCTGAAGAGTTGTAAAAGTCGGTGGAACTCCACTTTAAAATGCTGATAGAACACGGCTCCATCAGAAGTCCAATATAGGAGCTTAGAGAATGCTGATTTCCTGACATCCCAACAGCTGTCTGACTTATAAAAGCTACAGGGCAGCTGATGCATATAGCGTCCAATTCGATCGGCCTTTAAAATACCGTATATACTCGAGTATAAGTCGAATTTTTCAGCACATTTTTTTGTGCTGAAAGTGCCCCCCTCGACTTATACTCGAGTCAAGCACTTTTCTGCAGCAAAAAATTTCATTTTCCGAACCGATTTTGGGGCCCCGTATCTCAGGGCCACTTGGTACTAGGAACCCCAAATTTGGTGTGCAAACCCAGTGGAACTGGTACCACAACATATCCAAAGCTGGGGTTCCTAGCACCAAGTGGCCCTGAGATACGGGGCCCCAAACCAGTTCGGAAAATGTCATTTTCTGCTGCAGAAAAGTGCTTGACATTTTCTAAACTGATTTTTGGGGCCCTGTATCTCGGGGCCACTTGGTGCTAGAAACCCCAGCTTTGGAAATTCTATGGTGCTAGTTCCACTGGGTTTGCACACCAAATTTGGGGTTCTTAGCACTACGTGGCCCCGAGATACAGGGCCCCAAATTCGGTCAACTGTGTCCATCTGCAGCAATGTCATTTCGGGACCCTTTGGGTTCAGAGACCCCAAATTTTGGCTGCAGCTAGGGGGAATCTAGGAACCCTTAACTACCGAGTTTGAAGTTCAGGGGACCTATGGCTGCAAATGGGCACAGTGAGGCTGCAAATGGGCACAGTGAGGCTGCAAATGGGCATTGTTGACCCTCTTTTCCACTTACAGTAGCTGTGCATTTCTCACCCTCGTCTTATACTCGGGTCAATAAGTTTTGCCAATTTTTTTTGTGGTAAATTAGGGCCTCGACTTATACTCGGAACGACTTATACTCGAGTATATACGGTAGTCTGTTTCCTATAGGCAAGAACTCCACTTTGTATCTTGGGCCTTGTGTCGGTGGTTTTGTGTCCTCCTAATATAAAATTGGCGAACTTTATTTGCATTCTGTTGAAGATGTTCCCGCGTGTGCCTAGAGGAAATGCAGCTGTACAGAAATGTAATAGGATTTCATTTGATTGTATACTGCGCTCTGATATTCTGATTCTGTATGCTTGTTTTTGATACATTTATCCTTCTGGCACCACGTGCTATCATAGCGGCTCTATGAAAACATTCATCTTTTTTTTTTCTTTTATAATTAGTGTTTATGTCAGAAGCTGTAATTGGGTTCCTAAAGACATTTTTCAATGAACGGGTTTCATTCATTTAACTCTACTAATCCATCTGTTCTGTATTATTTGGCTGAAAGTCATCTTAGTTTAGTGAGTCAGTCATGGTGGTTATACACTGAGAGGGCTGGGTGTATAATTAGGCATGCTAGGTCTGTGTCTACGGGTGCCAGTAGCTAAGGCATATCTGCATCTGTACCCTTCCCCCGCCCCCCATCTCTTGAAAAACTAGCTGTATATTTTAGTGCAGAATTAGAATTAAGATGTAGTAAACAGGTTTATTAAAATGAAAGGTAACAAACCACACGTGGGAACGAATCGGGGACTTTGTTGCAAACCACTACTTTAAAGTGTTACTAAACCCAGGACCCTGCATTCACTATATCTGGTCCCCTACAGTACACAGAACATGGAAATGCAATTATTTTAGTAAATATAAACTGCTAAATACCTTTTCTCATCAGCAGTATTATAGGAGTCTTGTGACTAATATCAGTGTCTGGTTATAGCTTGTAGGAGGAGTTTTCATTCTCCTCTCACTCTCCTATGAGGCTGCAGGATCCCTGACCCTCTGTCTGGACAGTGCTGATTGTCCCTGAGCTGATCACATACACCCTCCCAAGGAAAAAAAAAAACACTCTAGCAATACACACCAAACTGAGCATAAAGAAGAACCCGCTCCAGGTGTCTACTTCCAAATGATCTCTCCCCTCTTCAGGCATGGGTGCAGATCAATATGCAAAAATTGAACAAAAAGGTCTGGATGGCCGCACTCCAATGAAAATGATTTCTTTCTTGTTATAATAAATCCATACGCGTTTCACACCGTTATAGCAGGTGTTTATTCATAGCTGAGCTATGAATAAGCACCTGCTATAACGGTGTGAAATGCGTTAGGTTTTATCCTTGCTGCATGGATTTATTATAACAATAACGAAATCGTTTTCGTTGGAGTGCGGCCATCCAGACCTTTTTGTTCAATTTTTGCACCAAACTGAGCATGTACAGCTTGTCCCCTAGACTCTGTTCTTTGTGTGTAGGCGCACACACACATTATATTACCAAAAGTATTGGGACACCTGCCTTTACACGCACATGAACTTTAATGGCATCCCAGTCTTAGTCCGTAGTATTCAATTTTGAGTTGGCCCACCCTTTGCAGCTATAATAGCTTCAACTCTTCTGGGAAGGCTGTCCACAAGGTTTAGGAGTGTGTCTATGGGAATGTTGGACCATTCTTCCAGAAGTGCATTTGTGAGGTCAGGCACTGATGTTGGACGAGAAGGCCTGGCTCGCAGTTTCCGCTCTAATTCATCCCAAAGGTGTTCTATCGGGTTGAGGTCAGGACTTTGTGCGGGCCAGTCAAGTTCCTCCACCCCAAACTCGCTCATCCATGTCTTTATGGACCTTGCTTTGTACATTGGTCCAAATCATTTGCTGGAGGGGGGGTTATGGTGTGGGGTTGTTTTTCAGGGGTTGGGATTGGCCACATAATTCCAGTAAAGGGAACTGTTAAGGCGTCAGCATACCAAGACATGTTGAACAATTTCATGCTCCCAACTTTGTGGGAACAGTTTTGGGATGGCCCCTTCCTGTTCCAACATGACTGCGCACCAGTGCACAAAGCAAGGTCCATAAAGACACGGATGAGCGAGTTTGGGGTGGAGGAACTTGACTGGCCTGCCCAGAGTCCTGACCTAAACATGACCGAACACCTTTGGGATGAATTAAAGGGGAGACTGTTTGCGAGCCAGGCCTTCTCGTCCAACATAAATGCCTAACCTCACAAATGCACTTCTGGAAGAATGGTCAAACATCCCCATAGACACACTCCTAAACCTTGTGGACAGCCTTCCCAGAAGAGTTGAGGCTGTTGTAGCTGCAAAGGGTGGGCTAACGCAATATTGAACCCTACAGACTAAGACTGGGATGCCATTAAAGTTCATGTGTGTGTAAAGACAGGTGTCCCAATACTTTTTTTTTAATAGTGTGTGTGTGTGTGTGTGTGTGTGTGTGTGTGTGTGTGTGTGTATATGTATATATTCTCTCATGACTAAAAATCTACTAAATTACAGCAACAATGTTACAGGTTAGTGGGTGAATGAGTCCATGCATCAACGTGTTTCCCTTGTCCGCTTCCTCAGGACGCACAAAGAACAGAACAGAATTCGCTACAGATGTGAAAAAATAAAACGCATTATACACAAAATCGCAAACCTTTTTATTATCACAACATATCTTTATACATTGCATCCATCAGAAGTAGATGTTCACCTTGCCTAAAAGAATGAGCACGCATAGAGGGAAGCTCCCTGGGCGGGCACCGGGGCAAAGATCTTGACCCCTTTTTTTAGTTAAAGGAGATGTGGGATTTTAAAATGAGAAACCTACATACTCGCCTAGGTGGATGCACATTGGTCTGTTGCTGCAGCTGTCAAAGGCTGCCTTGGACAGGCCACTTAAGTTCTACCACAATTACCTTATCAAACCTAGCTTTAGAAAACCTGGTTTTGGGTACAGGGGTACAGTCCTGCTGGACCGGAAAAGGGTTCTTATCAAAACGGTTAACGCAAGGTTAAAAGTGAGAAAAATATTAGGTTGAGGTTGCATAGCGATTTGCTTTATTATTATTTTTATTTTAGTTTTAGTTTTATTTTTTTAGAGCTGATTTTTAAAATGGGATGTTCTACAAGATCATATACTTGTGATGGTCTGGTGTCCTCAAAAATGTTTGGTCATTCGGTGTGCCTAAACCTGCAGCATTAATGGATGTCGGCTTTTTTATTCATTTGTGATTAATAGCGACTATGTGGGAGGCAGCTTTATGTTTTTGATCCAATTTCACTTTTTCATGCATCTTGAAAACACATTGCAGTCTTTCCCAGTAGTCCAGAGCTATGAGATTCCCTATAGACCCTCCTCCATAGACACCCACCAGTTCTCATTACTTCAGGTACTTAGCATTTTTTTTTTTATTATTGATAAGAATAATCATGGCATAATTATATGGGTAGAGAGAGAGAGTCTTAATCTTTTTTTTTTTTTTTTTCTTTTCTTTTTAAATCCATGTTTTCATAATTAAGCTGTGCTCACAAGGGACGTTGTATGTATATTTACCTCCTCATCCCCTGGTAGCTGCTTCTATAGAGTGAATCAGATGTGCTGAATCCTTTATTTAGAACTTGCCACTTAAAAATGTAGAGAACACAACTGATAAAGAACTCAATTAAATGCCATTCTTGTTAAATGAACAAATACCAAAATGTTGTTTTTTGTTTTGTTTTTTTTACTATAATTATAAATTCTGTGATGGAAGCCGATGCCTATTCTTTTCCCAGCTCTGTGTCTAAAATGAGCTAAAACTTTTGAATTTTATGGCCACTGCAGAATCTTGACTATGGTGCCCTAGGTACAAGTGAAACGCCAACAAACTTTTTAGGATTTTTTTTTTTTTTTCTTTAAGATGGGTTGAAACCTTCCATTAGAGCAGTGGTTCTCAACTCCAGTCCTCGGGACCCACCAATAGGCCAGATTTTACGTATTACCTTGGGGAGTTGCCGACTAGAATACTACAATCACTGAGCAGCAAGTGATATCACCTGTGATGTATTTCAGCTATCTTGCAAACCTGACCTGTTGGTGGGTCCTGAGGACTGGAGTTGAGAACCACTGCATTAGAGTTTGATTTATTCCCCTTTCTTTCCTATCCCATACATTTCCCCATTCACACGTTTAACTCTTGTCACTGAAGCAGGTATATTTCCTCTTACCTTGGGTGACAACTTGGATCTCCTCTTGTTTTCACTGTAGCGGGATGTGAGGCAAATCTCCACAACTGGAGCACAGACATTGGTGAAAACCATAGAGCGCTATTGTAGAAAATAGAAGATTATCTTTGCCTTGGGCTATATTCATCAGCCTGTGCACCTCCTCCCATTTTAGATCTGAAGCCAATTTACAAGGGCTTGTGTTGATGGGCAAATTAAACATGCTTTTGGGTAATTTTAACCCTTCTGAGATCGTTCAGAATTCATTGATGCATTTGACCTGCCGCTGACCATCTCCTAACCTGCAGTTGACCACCTAAGCTGCATTAGCCTTCAAGTTGCGTTTGCATTCCAATTGACTGGTATGGGGGTAGAAGCCATATTCACTTAAACAAAAGCCTGTAGACCAGTGGTGGTCAACTTTCATGATATGTGGGCCTCAAGTTTGGCCTCCCCAACATCGCCCAAAGGGCTGCACATAACATTTAGTCCATATTTATTAGCAGAGACACAACAGGTTATTGTCAAAGACCTGATACAAGAGCTGATCAGAGACTGTGAACATCATACAAGAGATGGTCATATTGCTCCTATGATACAAGAGATGTTCAGAGACTGAAGGCATGCTGCGGGAGACTGTCAGAGACTGTGGATATGCTATAGGAATTGCTGGAGACTGGGGACATGCTTCAGGAGATCTTCGAAGACAGGAGACATACTGCATGCGGCTGCAAGAAATCACTACTATAAGAGGGCAATAGGGAGTCACAGATTAGGGTCTGCAGGGGCCCCAAGGGCTTAAAAAAAGTAAAGTAGGGCAGCAGGTTGGGCACCAGGGCTGTAGACCCAGCATTTATCATCAAGTAAAATTTATGTCCATATGGATACAACTTTTTTTTGCTTAAAGTGTAGTTAGTTTTGGAGTGAAGATGGATTAGAATGCCTGTCAGGGTTTATTGTGGTTTGTGTCCTCGTTGAGAAGATTCACCCTCCCTATTTGTCCTGTTTCCCGTTCTCATCTAAAAAGAAAGTAGAAGAAAATCGCTAATTTTGGGTTGCCCCAGAACAGTAATAGAGGAGAAATCTTCCAATGGGCACACTAGTTCTGGTGACCTGTGGGGGTCCCAATGGATTTGTTTAATTTGCAGGGATTTATTCTTACTTCCTAGTTGGCTATGGGACAGGAAGTGAATCTCCCCGAAGGGACACAGATGGCAAAAAAATATATATAACCCTTCCTTACTCTATCCAAAATGAAAAAAAGTTTTGCTTATAGTTCTACTTTAAACCAGGTCCTTCAAAATGGTCTCTAACTTTTGCTTAAATAAAATCTACATGTTATATCCTACTGGACAAGTTCCAGAATGGTTTTAAAAATGAATCCTCAAATCCTCTCCAAATCTAGTAATCTGGCTTTTGAATTTATGTGTTTGTGACTCCTAAGTATTAAGGTGGTAAATATGGCTAGGGCTGCTACTTCGGTACTCCTTCCCAATGTTTTATAGCTATTGGATTTCAACCCTTCTGATGAGCCCAAAACATTAAAAAATGTAATGTAAAAAAAATCTTCTTTGAAAATTACGTAGAAGTAACTTTAGGTTTAAATCTGCTAAATAGATCCCAGGTGCACCTTAACAAAAGGTGTGCAAAGCCTTTTTTATTTTCTTTAAAGAGGAGTTCCAC
The DNA here is from genome assembly GCA_037952925.1 of Lithobates clamitans. Classification (NCBI taxonomy): domain Eukaryota; kingdom Metazoa; phylum Chordata; class Amphibia; order Anura; family Ranidae; genus Lithobates; species Lithobates clamitans. Next base: position 1,328,291 of record JBBGZY010000970.1, on the reverse strand, counting down.
CCAGTGGGGCCGTCAAAAAAAAAAAAAATTAAGTCAGCAGCTACAAATACTGCAATAAGTTCTCTACGCCGGACTATTTAAGTTTGAAATGTGAGTGATTTATTACTAATACGCTATTAAATGTACAGTTTACTAAGAGGCGCCTTTCTTGTTTTTCCCTTTACAAATACTGCAGCTGCTGACTTTTAATTGGACACTTACCTGTCCCTGGGTCCAGCAATGCGGGGGATCGAAGCCCCGCTCGTCCCCCCCGCCCTCCGCTCGTCGGCGCCGGCATTTCAACTGTGGGCGCCGGGCTGTGGCTTCACAGCCTGGCACCCACTGCGCATGTGCGAGCGGCGCCGCGCGCCGTGATTGGCCGCTCAATCACCTGGGACCTGTAATGGGTCCCAGATGATTGGAGGGAGCAGAGCGGAGCCCTTCCTGTGCCTGGGGGGAAGTGATGTCACCAGCCCAGGCAAAGGAACAGGCAGACTACGAGGGACCACCTAGCAACAGGCATTTAGAGGTAAGTGAAAAAAAAAAAATATCCAAATTTTTTTTTTTATTTTTTTTTTTAGAATTTTTCCAGGTATTTTTGTTTTTTGGGTGGAACCCCACTTTAAGTACTTTTCGCATATCTGGAATCAAGTTGAAAAAACTAAACTTTTCAGAGTTTAGTCTGAAAAAAATAAATAAATAAAAAATCATCAAGCTGCTGTTAAACTTGCATTTTATAATACAAAAAGTATCTGCTCCAGTTTAATGGGTTTTTGAGTGATTCTAGATCTATCTGCACGCCTCCTAGATAGTGTATTGGATTGCATTATTTAGAATACTAACTTGGCAACAAGTGTCTCTGAAAATTACTTTAAAACGTTCACAATTATGAATGGTATGGCAAAGCCGTTGACAGCAGTATTATGAAACAACCGTATACGGCGACTCAATGTCTTCCTGAACCTGGGGTTGCACTGTGGAAATGATATAGTGATAACAGATTAGTTTCCTCCAGATACCATCTGCAAAAACTTCCTCTTCAGTACTTGACAAGTGTAGAAAAGTTATAGCAAAAAAAAAATGGTCCTCTGTTTAGTTACAGCTTGCAATATTTCTTTTTGAAATGGAAAGAAAAAATGCTGCATACGTGGCTTGAATCTGACATAATTTCATAGTAGGTGAGGTTGAAAAAAAGAGTCCAAGTCCAACCTATGTGTGTGATTATGTGTCAGTATTACATTGTATAGCCCTGTATGTTGCGGTCGTTCAGGTGATTATCTAATAGTTTTTTGAAGCTATCGATGCTCCCCGCTGACGCCACCGCCTGTGGAAGGGAATTCCAAATCCTTGCCGCTCTTAAAGTAAAGAACTCTCTACGTAGTTTAAGGTTAAACCTCTTTTCTTCTAATTTTAGTGAGTGGCCACGTGTTTTGTTAAACTCCCTTCTGCGGAAAAGTTTTATCCCTATTGTGGGGTCACCAGTATGGTATTTGTAAATTGAACTCATATCCCCTCTCAAGCGTCTCTTCTCCAAAGAGAATAAGTTCAGTGCTCGCAACCTTTCCTCATAACTAATATCCTCCAGTCCCTTTTTTATTAGCTTTGTTGCTCTTCTCTGTACTCGCTCCATTTCCAGTACATTTTCCATTTTTCTATATTAAACCTCATTGCCATGTAGTTGCCCACCCCGATAATTTGTTCAGATCTTTTTACAAGGTTTCCACATCCTGTGGAGAAGTTATTGCCCTGCTTGGCTTGGTATTGTACGCAAATGCAGAGATTGAACGGTTTACCCCATCCTCCAGTTCTTTTATGAACAAATTAAATAGGATTGGTCAAAGCACAGAACCCTGGGGGACCCCACTTTCTACCCCTGACCATTCCAAGTACTCCCCATTTATCACTACCCTCTGAACTCGCCCTTGTAGCCAGTTTTTAATCCATGTACTCGCCCTATGGTCCATGCCAACGGACCTTACTTTGTACAGTAAACATTTACAGGGAAATGTCAAAATGCTTTTGCAAAATCCAGATACACCACGTTTACGGGTCTTTCTTTATCTAGATGGCAGCTCGCCTCCTCATAGAAGGTTAATAGATTGGTTTGGCAAGAACAATTCTTCATGAATCTATGCTGATTACTGCTAAGGATACCATTTTCATTACTAAGATCTTGTGTATAATCCCTTATCCCCTCCAAAAGTTGCATACTATTGATTTTAGGCTAACTGGTCTGTAATTCCTAGGGATGTATTTTGGTCCTTTTTTAAATATTGGTGCCACATTGTCTTTTCTCCAATCAGCTGGTACCATTCCAGTCGGTAGACTTTCAGTAAAAATTAGGAACAACGGTCTGGCAATTACTAGACTGAGCTCCCTAAGGATCCTTGGGTGCAAGCCATCTGGTCCTGGTGACTTATTAATGTTAAGTTTTCCAAGTCTATTTCTAATTCTGTCCTCTGTTAGCCATGAGGGTGCTTCCAGTGGTGTGTCATGAGGATAAACACTGCAGTTTTGGTTACTGAAGCCCCCCGATTCCCTTGTAAAGACTGAGGAGAAGAATAAATTCAATACTTTCGCCATCTCCCCATCCTTTGTAACTAGATTTCCTTCCTCATTCCTTATGGGGCCAATATGGTCTGTCCTCTTTTTTTTTTTTTGCTGTTTATATACTTAAAGAATTTTTTGGGATTTTCTTTGTTCTCCTCCACTGTGTCTTTCGTGTTCTATCTTAGCCTCCCTAATTGCACCCTTTCATTTCTTGTTGCAATCTTTGTAACCCCTCAGCCTTGTATTTTTAAGGGCTTTCTCCTTTGGTTTTATATGGATTTTTACATTGGAGTAAGTCATCCAGGACTTTTGTTCGCTCTTTTAAACTTATTTCCCAGTGGGATGCACTGGCTAATGCCCTTATTTAATATGCTCTTAAAGCAAACCCATCTCTCCTCCGTGTTCTTTGTTTCTTAAGATTTTATCCCAATTTATAGTTTCTAGCAAGGTTCGTAGTTTAGGGAAGTTGGCTCTTTTGAAATTCAGTGTCTTTGTATTCCCCTTATGTTTCCTATTTGTGTAATTTATACTGAAGCTAATTGACCTGTGAAAGCTGTTTCCTTAATTACCCCTTATGTCCACATCCGCGATCAGGTCTGTATTGTTGGTAATCAGTAGGTCTAGTAACGCTTTGTTTCTAGTTGGTGCGTCTACCATCTGACCCATGAGATTGTCCTGCAAGACATTTAGGAACTAGCAAGCCTAGACGAATGCGCGGTTTCTTCCACCCAGTCTGTCTGGATAATTAAAATCCCCCATTATGATGACTCTTACCATCCTTGCTGCTAATCTAAATTGTGATAGGAGGTCCATCTCCCCCTCCTCCCTCAGGTTAGGGGGCCTATAGCATACTCCCAGTATTATTTTCCCCTTTGTTTCATTGCTTTGGAGCTCTACCCATAAGGATTCCACCTCCTCCCTAGCTCCCTTAGTGATGTCATCTCTCACATTCACTTGTACATTATTCTTGACATACAGGCATACCCCTCCCCCTTTTTTACCCTCTATCCTTGCGATAAAGGGAATACCCTTGAATGGTTGCCAGCCAAGCATGAAAGCTGTTGAAGCAAGTCTTTGAAATTCCCACAAAATCTAAATCCTCCCTGTACAACAGCATCTCTAGTTCTCCTATCTTATCTGCCAGCTCCTGGCATTGGTGAACATGTCGCGTAGTTTAGACCGGACACATACTGTCCTCCCTTATTGGGTCTTCCAAGATTACAAATACGACTTACTATACTATACTTCGGGTTTATGTGCTTTAGTCAACCTACCACTAATGCCCCCAATACTACCCTCTGGAATATGTTCTGCCCTGACTATCTCTACCTCTGCACCCTCCCCCCATTGCCTAGTTTAAAAGCCCCTCTAACTTTTTGGCCATCTTCACTCCCAGCAGATCTGCACCCTCCTCATTTAGGTGCAGTCCGTCCCTTCTATAGAAATGTTTACCAACTGAGAAGTTGGCCCAGTTCTCCAGGAACCAAAAGCCCTCCTTACTACACCAGCTCCTCAGCCACTTGATTACTTGTCAGGTCAGGTACCTGTCAGGTTGTAAGTGTTCAAACTAGTACGTGTTCAAACTAGTACCCCTAAAGTGTGAGCACCTTTTTGATAATGCTGACATTTTCTACTATACCTGCACAAAAATAGAAGCCTTGAAATCTGCACTGACCTAAGCCATGTCTCTGCAGTACAGCAACCAAATGGCTCTTTGAGTGTTAATTGCCTTAGAGCTGCCATTCCAAGCCAGGGTTCTGTGGAACCCTAGGATTCATTGCGCTGTGGCTGGTTGACCTCCTATTTGGTAGTGGCTGTATAGTTCAAGAGCTAACGTCACTTAGCAAGGCCAGCAGCAAGACATGGACTATCTTTTTAGCCTTCTGTTGGGAAAAGCATTCTGACCACCGCTGTAAGGGTTGCTTCTTCACATTGATTCCCAGTGTAAGGGGCATTCTTCCCATTGACCCCCATTGTAAGGAGCATTCTTCTTATGCCCTGTACACACGATAGGATTTTCCGACAACAAAATCCATGTTTTTTTTTCCGATGCATGTTGGCTCAAACTTGTCTTGCATACACACGGTCGCACAAAGTTGGATGGAAATTCCGATTGTCAAGAACGCGATGACGTACGACGAGCCGAGAAAAATGACATTCTTAGCCAGTGCTGCTCTTCTGCTTGATTCCTAGCATGCGTGGCACTTTGTGCGTCTAAATTGTGTACACACGATCGGAATTTCCGACAGCGGATTTTGTTGTCGGAAAATTTGAGAACCAGCTCTCAAATTTTGTGTGACGGGAAAATGTGTGATGGAGCCTACACACCGTCGGAATTTCTGACAACAAGGTCCTATCACACATTTTCCATAGGAAAATCCTATTGTGTACAGGGCATTACAAACCTCTGGTGAATTGGTTTAAGCAGGGGTTCATGGAGACCTGAAAATTATCTTAGGGGTTTTCCTAGGGGGGAAAAAAAAGGTTGAAAAAGGCAACCTTGGAGCCTTTTTAAAGCAGGCCTTCACACTCCTCTCCAAATCGCATGCTCCCAGAATGGCTTGTAGCAAGTGGGTGCTGTAGCAAAAACCAGCTAGGAACTGATAACACAAGTCAAAGCGTATATCGGCAGCACACTATGGAACTTCAAAGTACTGTGTGAAACTTATGATCACATCACAGCAGAAGATTTCAACGTGTCTGTGCCACACAGGACCCCATTCATCAGGCATGTTATGAAGAGTCCTACTCAGCCCGAAAGGTTGCAATCTCCTACTGTGAATGTGATCGCTTTTAAATATATTTTTTAGATACTATCCAAAAATGTTTGGATCCAGTGGTGTCCTGGCGATATTGCTTTTACATGCATCCCAGGAGATTTGTATAAAATACTGTGCATGAGCTGTGGGGCACATCAGGGGGTGGGTGGAAGAGACAGCTGGATCCTGATGACTTCAGCAAAGAAGATGGCGATGTGATATCCAGTGTGTGATGGTGGAGAATCAGATTACAGCAGACCAAGTCTGGATTTGCTGGTTGTGCGAGTTGAGGATCACCCAGTAAACCAGGTAGGAGGGGATTAAAAATAGCACAAACAAACAAAAAATGTTACAGTAAAACCTTGGTTTGAGAGTAACTTGGTTTGAGAGCGTTTTTTACAAGACCAGAAACATTTTTAAATACATTTTGACTTGATATACAAATGATGTCTTGCTATACAAGTAGTGTCATGTCACAACTGAGTATAAAAGAGGCCCCTCTAAGTGTAGCAATATGGTTACATTTAACCTCCCTGGCGGTTTTCCCGAGTGTGGTTTGGGGTTAACCCCTTCCCGCCGAGCGTACGCAGATGTGCGTACTCGGCTTTCGGGGGTTATACCGGGATGATGCCCGCAGCTGCAGGTACCGTTTTGTAGAGCCGGCGATCGGCTTTCCAGGTATAACAACTGATGCGGCGAAAAGCCGCTCGGCTGTTATACCGGAGGAGCGGGAGGGGACGTCGTCGCCCCCCCCCCCCCCTCCCGCCGCTCTTACTGGGCCTCCCGCTTGTCAATCCGCCACCTCCGGTGGCTAGTGACAGTCTGGAACGGCTTCGTTCGAGCCTCCTAATAGTAAACACGGAAGCAACGTCATGACGTCACTTCCCGTTTTACCCGGCTGCCAATGGCGCTGGTTTTAATAAAATATACAGTATTCAGAATCGCCGAAAACGGTGCTCTGAATACTTTGAAGTGCAAAGGAGGGATCGGGGGTCTTTTAGACCTCCATAAAGAGTACCTGTCACCACCTATTACTGTCACAAGGGATGTTTACATTCCTTGTGACAGCAAAAAAAGTGATCAAATTTTTTTTTTTTTTTTTTTTAACACAATTTTTATAAATTAAAAATTTAATAAAATAAGAATTTTTTTTTTTTTTTTTAAAGCGTCCCTACGAGCTCGCGCAGCAAAGAAAACTCATACGGAAGTCGCGCCCCCATATGTAAACAGTGTTCAAATCACACGTGAAATATAGCCGCGATCGTCAGAGCAAGAGGAATAATTCTAGTACTAGACCCCCTCTGTAACTCTAACCTGGTAACCCTAAAAAAAAAAATTTAAAACATCGCCTATGGAGATTTTTAAGTACCGTAGTTTGGCGCCATTCCACGAGTGTGTGCAATTATAAAGCATGACATGTTTGGTATCTATTTACTTGGCGTAACATCATCTTTCTCATTATACAAAAAAATTGGGCTAACTTTACTGTTTTTTTTTTTGTTTTTTTTTAAATTCATGAAAGTGTCCCTTTTCCCAAAAAGTTACGTTTAAAACACTGCTGCACAAATACCGTTCTAAAATATTGCAACAATTACCATTATATTCTCTAGATTCTCTGCTTTATATTTATATATATATATCTATCTATCTATAGATAGATAGATAGATATAATATAATGTTTGGGGGCTCTAAGTAATTTTCTATCAAATAATACGGATTTTAACTTGTACACACCAAATGTCAAAAATAGGCTTAGTCATGAAAGGGTTAAATTTCAGCACCATTAGCGGTAACATCGAGCCACACTCGGGATTGCATTGCAGGATCCTGGTGCGGTGTACTTGCCTTGTCACCAGGATCCTGTGATGTCCCTCTGAGGGCTGTGTCCTCCCCTCAAAGCCTCTCTGTGCCGGGCTCCGTTCCCAGCGAGTGCCGCGACGCACGGGGGCGGAGTCCGGCCGCAAATTCAAAAAAGTGAAAAATCATAATACATACAGTACACTGTAATCTTACAGATTACATTACTGTATGACATTATTTCACATCCCTTTTGTCCCCAGTGCTTTGTCCAATGCTCTGCATGTAGTTTTATATGATATATACTGTTCTTTCTGCCTGGAAACTGGAGATTGTTCATAGGTACCAAAAAGTGTCCCTTTACGTCAAAAGTGGTTTTAGACCAGCTAGAAAACAGCGATAGTAAATTAGAATCACTCGCAGAATTGAGCGATAGTGAATCGTGGGGAAATTAATATTTATTATTATTATTATGATTATTATTTTTTTATAATAATTTATATTTATTATTATTTATGATTTTGTGTTTCAAACTTCATCATACCCGGGATATCTACTAGACTCTTGGTGGCGGTTTTTTTTTATTTTTTATTTATTTATTTTTTTTTTTAGAATTCATTCTTTAAACATTTTTCTCTTATTACAATAAAATTTACATGGCTCATCTCCCCAAGACAGAGGACAATATTCAATATCCTGGTTTATATATACAGGCCAACAACAGGGATGGCTCCCTCTACACCCCCTCCCCCATACCCTAAAAAAAGAGAAGAAAAAATAGAAAAAAAAAAAACCAGTTTTATAAGAGTGCTATAAAAATAATTTAAGATTGGTGGACAGATTTAAGTGTGTTATCACTAAGAATTACAGGCCTACAATATAAAATGCCAAATTTCTATGCAAAATAATTGTACCGCTTTGAGGCGCAAAAATCTGACAGAATCATATCGCCGGTTACTGAAGGTACAACATTTAGCAACTCACATGGTTGATTAAAACAGACACATCTAAGTATGCAGGCATGCGGGGGGGGGGGGCTGTTCACATAGACCATCCTCCGCACCACCGCTGAAGTTGTCCGTTCCACGCTGCGCTGATATAAATTTTGATAAAATATAAATTTAATTTTTTTTTTTCTTTTTCTCCATAGTGAAATGATATAAGTAGTTATTTTTAATGGTAATTACTGTGGCTTGTCTAGTGATTGTGCATCTTTTTTTAACAAAGGTGGAGTTTTTCCTGTTCAGCCTTGTCCCTTTCAGCAGGGCCGGTATCTGCTCAGTGTTTTTTTTTTTTTTTTTTGCTAACGTATGCCTTTTGTGGGCCCAGAAATCAGGCGCGTCTTGCCAGTGGGGAGGTCCGATTTCAGCGGGGCCATCTGAACACAATTCCCATGTGGACGGAGCACAATTTCTCTCTTTTATGTGGCTTCTCTTCCCTCCTCTCTCATTGTGATTACATGAAACATGAGAAGTTCAGCCAAGCCTATGCCTGTTGTGTTTGGATACGCTCCTGTTGTTTCTGGCCTAATCTCAGTCAACCTGTCTTTATTTTTCCATTTATTTTCTACCAGTTTTCCTGTTTTCCTTGCCTTCCCGGTGAACTTGGCAATTTAAAATTGCAAATCTGTTTTCTCTTTTAACCCCCTGAGACGAGGCATGAGGATTATCCTGTGTTCCGTCACTGATTACTTTCTTGAAACAAAATGTTCCTGCTTACCATTAAAGGGGCTTCCACCGCTAAAAATCGATTTGCTTGAATAAATAGCGAATGATGAGACTTGTCTATGCAGCATATATATATTATGCCTGTATATAGGAATTACAGCTGAAATCCTGGCAGATATAGGATGTAAATTAATGTAAAATGATGAAGGTATGTTCACATATGGCGGTATGCATGGATACCATACATCTATTATCCTGACAAATATATGCAGCTCTGTGTTCATTAATACATCACCCTTTTTTTTTTTTTTTGCAACCATGACCAGTACCTGAATGTAACTTATGTTTGATATTCTTCATCCACTTCCTGTCTATATGCACTCCCTCCACGGTCAGCTGTACAGAATTGCGTTGGTCTGACTCTGACAACAATGGCCTATGCCCGTGCAATTTATACAAATGGCCTCTTGTACCCTCTCTAGAGGTGTATGTGTCAGGGTGACAACAGAGGAACACATTTGGGACACCATTGACCAATATCAGCCATCGTAGGCCCATGTGGCAGGGTGGCCACAATCAAAGCAGACTTGGGAGATGGGCACAAAGTGTTGTCACTGTATAACAAGAAGTGCCTGGACAAGGACAAGCAGGATCACCACATCTGATTTTATTACAGGTTTCAAAAGGTTGGAAAATACACCAAAGCCCAACACCAGGAGTTACAAAGGAAAACTACCCTTGCAGTGGGTCCCCTCGCACTGCAAGCGTTGGATGCTTTTAATTCTAGTAGATGAAGACTAAGGTTTTCTTACTTTCTCATTGCAGGACTCCTCTGCTCTTATCTATGGTAGATCCCCTGTTGCCCTCGTGTACAATGCAGCGCTATTGGACTTGCATTATACGTGATGACATCACTGTGTAACAGCTGGTTGGTGCATCTTAGAGAGGAGTCTTCTGGGAAGTGGTCCCATTGACATAGAGTGAAGAGTAAGGCAGCCCATACTGAAAAAAAAAACTGAACCGAATCCTACCTTCTGTACATCCAGCCTGCCCAATACATGGAGTGAAATTCGGCAGGTCCCTGCTAAACTGGCTGAATTTATTTTCCACGGATGGCTGGCTTAAACTCCACCAAAAAGGTGAAGTTCTGTTGTGTGTGTGTGTGTGTGTGTGTGTGTACGACTTGTACCTGTACCCTCCTTCCCCTGTTGTCTTCTTGTAGTATTTGTAGCTACTGACTGGGGGGGGGGGGACCTTATCCATTTAACCTCCCATAGACCTAGCAAGGATTTATTGATTGGATATAGCTCTACTTTAAAGTGGAATTAAACCTCCACTTTTTTTTTTAATACTGGCTCCACGAGCTTTTGGCCATCATGTTGCTAGTATGCCCAGCATTTTATGGCACACTTACCTGGCAAGCGATCTCTTCCAACACTGCGCTGTGAGTGCTTCCGTTGGCCACAGGTGCTGCAGTCTTCTCTTGGTCTTCTCTTGGTCTTCTCTTGGTCTTCTCTTGGTCTTCTCTTGGTCTTCTCTTGGTCTTCTCTTGGTCTTCCTTCTGGGTTCTGACTCTTTGGCCACTTGGTTGGTTGATGACGCCACTCGCATGCGGAACTTTTTATAGTAGAAGTAAAAGAAAGGTCTGATGTCACCAGTACAATAAAAACATAGGTACTGCCCTTTGGGACTTTATATGAGGTATGCACAATTGGCTGATGAAATTGACAAATATAAATGCAATGAAATATTTATTGCAGAAATAACGCATGAAAGAGGATCATAAACCAAGGCAAAGCTGAGACAATGTTGCACATGGTTGAAGATTACATTACATTTGAAAAGCATGAGTTTACGTGACGTCTAGAACATCCAACGCGTTTCACGAGATGTGATTCGCTCTTCAGGGGCAGATGCGTGTAGGTTATATCTGGAAATGAATGACCAAAAAGGTAATGTAACACATGAATAAATAATGGAAAAATGGTAAGAGGGTTCTTGCAGAGAAAGAAAAGACCCTATACTCACCAGTCGGCAAGGCCTAGGTGTTCACTGAGGATGGCAGCAATATATGCTTGGGAAGGGAGCTGAGGGAGCAGAGCCAACCAAAAAACCCGACCAAGGAACAATGGGTAGAGATCTGTTCAGGTGTCAACTATAATATATAATATGTATATCCTCAAACATTGCTAAATTGGCAAAATAATCATAAAGTATATAATGGAATGCATGTATAAACCAACCTGTTGCGATGGTCGGATAATGAGGCCAAGGAGGAATGTTTGCAGAACTGCAGATATGTGATAAGGAATGTCAGAAAAGGCAATCCGTAAAAGGAAAAGGGGAAATGTGAAAGTGTGATCATTTCTGCACTAAATATTTTATTGTATTTATATTTGTCAACTTCATCGGCCAATTGTGCATACCTCATATAAAGTCCCAAAGGGCGATACCTATATTTTTATTTATGGTAGAAGAAACATCTTGTGTCATAAAAATACTAGCTGCCAGCTCTTTTTTTTTTGTAAAAGGTTTAATTCTGCTTTGACAAGACCCTGTCATCAAAAAAAAAAAAAAAATTGCTAGTCTAAACAGAAAAATCTGGTGTTATTTAAATGCTTGCAGTGTTTTCCCTTTCTAGGAATTTATTCACTCGCAATGTGCTTGCTGGAAAATTTGACTAGTTAAATCCGCTCGCAGTCTGCTGGGGCCAGACATCACTTCTAAGATGGCAGCACTCAGCAGTCATCTCGGGCGGGGCTTTTGAATGCCTGTAAAAGAATGACTTTTACACTTAAACGAAGTGTGTGGGTTTCCCTTATTTAAAAAAAAAAAAATTGTACTCACCTAGGTGGATACAGCATCGATCCATTGCTGCATCTGTCCCTTTCCGTCTGTACGCTGAGAACTGAGCGATCAAACACGGCTGATCGCTCGGTTTCCCCTCTGCTCTGAGCAGAGAGCAGTGACTGCCAGTCACTGACTCTCTGCTCCTCTAGTGCTAAGGGGATCGCTGAGAGCCTGAGCCAGCTACCAGTCCCAGGCTACTGGATGGATCTCAACTGGAATGTTGGGATCTATCCAGTGCCTGGACCAGCTTTAGCCTGCTGTCGGCTGAAAATGAGTCACAGGAGTGCAGAATGAACTGCAATACTGCGTTCCATAGGAGAAGTAGGGCCAAAAAAGCTTTGTCCCTACTTCTCCAAGAGTAACTCCACATTTGTTGAGAAAAAAAACATTCCCCTCTGGGTGATCTATGTACATTACACAGATTTGAACAAGCTTTGTCGCAGGTTCCTACCTTTTGGTGTTCTGAAGAAATAGAGGTTTGTCTGTGTCCATGTGCAAAGTGAAAATATATGGGAGTGCATTTATAATTATCAGTTGGCTCTGAGGAAAATTGCAGGGTCTGCATCCCTTTTTAGATGGTATTTCCTATTGGAAGTATCTTGCCAAAAATATTTTTGTTGCAGGGGATGCCTGAAATCTGACTTGTATCTTAGTGTAGACTTCTGGGAAAATCAGTGCGCCAATCACACAAGCAGGAAATTGTACATTCTGTGTACAGAACACCTCCAGGTAGCCATATTGCATTTTACAGGAAATTACAGAGCTGCAGATTGAAAAGGAAAGGTATTTTTTTTTCACAAGAAAGAAAAGGAAAGGTTTTTAATATTCATTTACAATATGACTTGTCGAAATTCTATATGCTATATTTTTTTTTTTTAGTATTTTTAAGTTACCTATTTAAATAACATGCATAAAATACATACCGTATATACTCGAGTATAAGCCGAGTTTTTCAGCACTTTTTTTGTGCTGAAAATGCCCCCCTCGGCTTATACTCGAGACAAGCACTTTTCTGCAGCAGAGAATGACCTTTTCCGAACCAACTTTGGGGCCCTGTATCTCGGGGCCACTTGGTGCTAGGAACCCCAAATTTGGTGTGCAAACCCAGTGGCCCCAATTTACGGGACCCCAAAGTTGGTTTGGAAAATGTCATTCTCTGTTGCAGAAAAGTGCTTGACCTTTTCCTAACCGACTTTCGGGCCCCGTATCTCGGGGCCACTTAGTGCTAGGAACCCCAGCTTTGAGAGCAAGAGGAAGCGCATTAGGGCTGTGTAGTGGCCTAGTCAGTCTCCAGACCTGAAGGTGCTGGCTGACATTGGGTATGGTGGATCTCGAGTCTGCCGATCAGCTCCGGCTGTGCATAATCACAGGTGAAGTGAGCTGCCGGTGGCCTACGCCTCATACCCACAAGTGCAGTATCACGTGTGAAGTGGTTAAAAGCAAACAGCATTTTTAAGTACTTTTAAACAATATTAGTCAAGTCATTGGGTGTACTGAGAATTTTCATAGAAAGGTTTGTTCAAATATCTACTGATTGATTGAAGATCATGGGCAGCACAGCGGCTAAGTGGTTAGCCCTTCAACCTGGCAGCACCACAGTCATTGGTTCGAATTCCAACCATGGCACTACCTGCCTGGAGTTTGCATGTTCTTCCTGTGCCTGTGTAGGTTTCCTCCCAGACAGACCTGCAGGTAGGCCAATTGGCTCCTGTCTAAATTGGCCCTAGTAAATGTATGAATGTGAGTTGGGGATATTAAATTGTAAGCTCCTTGAGGGCAGGGGCTGATGTGAATGTATAATATGTGAAGTGCTGCGTAAAATTGGCGCTATGGGAAGTACCTGTAATTTTTAAATTCTGCAAGACTAGCCATAGCCATACACATATACATTCCAATAGATTCCTTCATCCATGGTGCCTGCTATCTATGTGACTTCATCTATTTGGATGCAGTCACTCTTTGACCAACCATATTCCACCCAGCGCCTTCCATTTTTCAATTGAAGTTTGTTGAGCTGGGTGGTGTGGCGGAACCACCATGTCTTAATTTTCTTTTCTTTTTTTTGTGCTTTCCTAAACAATATACATTTTTTTTCTTTTATTTTGCATTCGGGGATGGTGTTGCCACTAAAAAGATTAAAGTTTTTTCGCCTCTTGCTAGAAGGCGCCATCAGAAGCGATCAGTGACTCTGGTAAATAGAGCAGACGTGGGAAAATGGCTTGTAGCAACATCTTGTAGAGAAGTGTCATGAAATCAGAACATTAACTGAAAGGTTGGGAAAGAAGGGGAAAAGTTCATGGAATTGGCCGGCATTCAAAAAAAAAAAAAAAAAAAAGCGATGGGGCTGCGCCTGTGTTTTCTCCTGTGCAAGCTTGTTTCTGTTACATGTAACTGTACACTACGGCTTCACATCCGGAAACCAAATAACCTCAGCGGGCACTTTTATCAAATCTCTTCCTGCAGCCAAACAATTCCTGATATCACCGGGACCCTGTTCATGCCTGTGAATTGAACGGAATGTATTTTCATTGCGATATTAAGTTGCGCATTTGTATGGGTGTTATTTCAGTGTTGGTGCATTTTATACATTTGTATTTGGGGTTTTTTTTCTGTACATTTCCTTTTATATTGTAAAAAATAAATATTTAGAATGTATTAAATGACCAAAAAGTAGTTTTTTATTTTATTTTTTTTTGTGTTTTTTTTTTTTTTTTTTTTTTTTATATGAATGTTTGTCTGTAAAAATTAGTTTGCTCAGTTTGTGATGGGGGGGAGAGTGAACCTCCTGGCAGGTTTTAATGCTGTCTGCATTTGAGTGGTGGTTCTAGTTGGACCTACAGCGTGTTGGGTTTGGTAATAAAGTTGGATGAAAGTTGGTGTCATTTGTATGTGGCTTCTTGCTTTTCTGATGTCCGTGTCTTAAAGTGGTTGTAAACCACAGATATAGAATATGAACAAAGCGTATCCTTCTATAGCAGGGATATGCAATTAGCGGACCTCCAGCTGTTGCAGAACTAAAAGTCCCATGAGGCATCGCAAGACTGACAGCCACAAGCATGACACCCAGAGGCAGAGGAATGATGGGACTTGTAGTTTTGCAACAGCTGGAGGTCTGCTAATTTCATATCCCTGCTCTATAGTGTGTACTTGTCTCAATGCAGAGCACAAAGTGTCCTTTTTTTTTGTCTGGGCTGCTTTGTTCCTCTGCTGTCCGCATGAGATACTGCTGAAAAGTTTTCCTGACACCAAGAGAAAAAAGGTGACAGTGGAGGGATCTCCAGCACACACCCTGTGATTGACAGCCTCAGCTCTGTCCTTGTGTGCTTTGTAAAGGGGGTGTGTCCCTTCCCTCCAATCGACTCTCGGAGCTCTCCTGACTGAGCTCTGCAGTGTGTAACTTCAGCTCTCTGCCCCCTTTTGTTTTTTATGACCGCTCAGACAAGCTTTGAAGACTGCAGATAAACGGGTACAAATTACGTAGGAAGATGTATATATTTTTTTTTCTTCTCTGTATCGCCTGAGACCAATTCGCATACATGTGGACCCAGCCTAAGGGTTTTCAACCACTTTAAGTTTGCCATAGATTTCTTTTTCTTTTTCTTTCTTTTTTTCTTCCTTTTTCTTTTTCTTTTTCTTTCTTTTTCTTTTTTTCTTTTTCTTTTTCTTTCTTTTTCTTTTTTTCTTTTTCTTTTTCTTTCTTTTTCTTTTTTTCTTTTTCTTTTTTTCTTTTTCTTTTTCTTTCTTTTTTCTTTTTCTTTCTTTTTCTTTTTTCTTTTTTCCTTTTTTTTTTCTTTTTTTTTTTCTTTTTTTTTCTTTTTTTTTTTCCAATTAGCCAGTGGGCAGATAAAAAAAAAAGCTGTATTCCTCTATTCACACATTTGAGGTCGATGGAGGAATCCTCCCCGCTGTGCTTTTGTGTTCTGACAGCGGGGACCTTTCCTCCGTTGGAATTCAGTGACCTGCGCTGCTGCCGATTTGGCAGCAGCGCTGATTGAAGGAATATTTTTCAACATTTCTGTTCAGCAGGGACTGGCTGAACTTCGATCCATCTATGGTCGTTCCCATTCAAGAGAAGTTGTTCTAATGATCGGCTTTCCTCAAGCTTGCTTGTTGCCTTTTCTAATAGCGCTCTGATTTATGTGGCTCTTCTGAGATTTTTTTAAAATCTTTTTCCCAATGTATTTATCTTTATTTTTCTTGTTTCCCTAGGCATTCGACCTCCCATTATGAATGGGCCCATGCATCCGCGGCCCCTCGTGGCCCTGCTAGACGGCAGGGATTGTACGGTAGAGATGCCCATTCTTAAGGATGTAGCTACGGTGGCGTTCTGTGATGCCCAGTCCACTCAAGAAATCCACGAGAAGGTAATTCAGAGCCTGCGTTCAGTGTGGTTTTTGTGAAGGAATTCAGTAAAAGTGACCTGTCGGGATAGGAATACGAAAGTTGTCATTGCTAACTTGCTCAGTGCATGTTCCAGGGCTGTTATCTTTCACTACCTGGCGTGGGCATAACTGGTGTCAGGACAATGCTTGTTCCAGGGTAGGGACTCTGTGAATGGTGAAGCAAGTGTAACTTTGATAGTCCTGGAACTAGCGCCTTCACAAGCCTTTAGAGCAGCCATTCTCGACCAGGGTTCTATGGAGCTCTAGGGTTCCTACAAGGGCTGCTAGGGGTTCCTCAAGCTGTCCCACCCAGCGACACCCAGCATAATACCAATTATAATTTTAGCTGTTTGTAAGAGGGGCATTCTCCCAATTTAACCACTTGCCTACCAGGCACTTGTACCTCTTCCTGCCCAGGCCAATTTTCAGCTTTCAGAGATGTCACACTTGGGCCTAATGTACACGAGACGGTGAGGCAACCTCTTCTGAACAGCTTGAAATCGGCGTTTAAACACCCATCTAGCTGTGTTTGCATGCCGTGTTTAGCCGCGTTTGCGTCTAGGAGCGTTTTATTTAAGATGACATCATAGGACCCTCCCAAAGCACAAAAAACAGTATTTAACTATTTCAGCCATTCTGTGTATGGCTGAAATTTGTACTTGGCTGTACTTGTATCTACCTCAGTTTCGGTGCTTTTACTATGGATCCCATAATGAGCATATGTGAGGAAATCAAAAAAGCCAGATATTAAATTTCCTGCCACTATGTTTGATCAAGTCGGGGGTCAAGCTCAATGGTGAGGTCATCTGGTACAAATATAACATATAGGTCAAATTCCAATTCTACTTTGGCTAACAGCAATGCTAGTTTTGTATTGGATTGGATCATGGGCTCATTAGGGGTATATAAATGGTCTATGAAGCATTGCAAGCAATTACAAGTTTTTGAAAAAATTTTTAGTGGTTTTTCATCATTTGCTATAATTTTTAAGGTTTGTAATTTAAAAAAAAAAATAGGGCACCTTTAAAAAGTTTCTCAACTAAAACGTGGCACCGGCGTTTAGCCGCGTTTGATGTCGGAAACTTCGGCGTCTGAACTCACTCAAAGAAAAGCCCCTAAACGCAACTGCCTAATGCCGCGTACACACGGTTGGATTTTCCGACAGGAAATGTTCGATGTGAGCTTGTTGTCGGAAAGTCCGACCGTGTGTATGCTCCATCGAACATTTGCTGTCGGAATTTCCGCCAACAAATGTTTGATAGCAGGTTCTCAAATTTTCCGCCAACAAAACTTGTTGCCGGAAAGTCCGGTCGTGCGTACAAAAATCACGCATGCTCTGAATCAAGCAGAAGGAGCCGCACTGGCTATTGAACTTCCTTTTTCTCAGCTCGTCGTACGTCTTGTGCGTCACCACGTTTTTGCGTTTGGAATTTTTGCCAAACATTTGTGTGACTGTGTGTATGCAAGACAAGTTTGAGCCAACATCCTTCCAACAAAAATCCACGGTTTTGTTGCTGGAAAATCCGATCGTGTGTACGCAGCATTAAAATGACATTAAACGAACCTGTGTACATGTACACGTAAGGTAACATTGGATGAGTTCAGGGGCAGCTGAAAAAATCATCCTGCCTCTGAACGTCCGTTTACCAGCACCAGTGTACATGAGGCCTTAGAATGACAATTGGGCGGTCATGGGAAACTATTTTTTTGCTAAATAAACAAAAAAAGAGAAACTTTTGAGAAATTATTTGCAATATTTTTTTTTTTAACAAACTATGAAAAAATGAACAGGTCATTTTTCCCCTACACTGGTGGCGGGCCTGTTAATCAGTGCCCTGATTAACAGTGTAGATGTCCCTTTTACACAAGCTGGTTATCAGCTCTCCTCTCCTCACAC
The DNA here is from genome assembly GCA_037952925.1 of Lithobates clamitans. Lineage (NCBI taxonomy): Eukaryota > Metazoa > Chordata > Amphibia > Anura > Ranidae > Lithobates > Lithobates clamitans. Next base: position 1,310,409 of record JBBGZY010000970.1, on the reverse strand, counting down.
TGTCAACGTGAGGAAAGGCATGCCGATAACCGGCTCCTGTTTACATTGTGATGCGCTGTGATTGGACACAGCTGATCATGTGGTAAAAAGCCGATGACTGGAACTTTAGCTTAATCTGTGTTCAGCCGTGTCTGGGGGACACATCGATTATAGTGCGCTGCAGTGGCCGCGATCACAGGAGGACGTCACGTGGCGCCCTCCCAGAACTGGACGACACTGCTATAGCTTTCATTCGTGTTGATGAGGGAATTTAGTCATTTTCTTTCCTTCTACCCCGTAATGAAATGAGAGAAAATTGCATAATCTATGGGCTGCCACTAAACTTATATTATGAACTATCAGTAAATGCTGTATTACATGCTGTTTATACTTGCTTGCAAAAAAACCTGGTTGATCCTGCTGCTCTGTCTCCCCCTTTTGTTCATGTCCCCAATTCCACTAGGGATTTTGCAGTTGTGGTGGCAACTCTGCACATGCTCAGTTTTCAGTGAGTTTCTATGCTGAGCATTTCCTCCCTATCACATCTGAGCAGCCCATGTAACTATAGAGTCACACATGTGGGTGTATACACAATGGTAAATGACAGCCCACTCCCTCTGTCCTCCATACACACTAACCAGCTAAACACAATAGGGGTGGGATGTTACATGTAGGTTAATGGAGGCTTCACCTCCCTCTTATTCTAAGACACAGGTTGGAGGGGCGTGAGACAGCCTGTGACTGCCGAAAATCTGCCCACATCATGTTGTCAAAAATAATAGATTTCATTTCAAATGCATATTTTTGACTATTTAAAACAGTTTATTAATTATTTTATTTTTACTGTGTGCTGTTTTTTTGTTTTGATTTTTTGAACATGTGACCAGCAGCAGAGGTCTAGAAGCTCCTCCTGCTTATGTTTCCCTGCAGACAGGCTGGGAAAGAGCTGGGTCATGTGACAGCTGCATATTGATTAGGAAAAAGCTACAGAGGTTTTTCTCTTTTTATTAAAATGATTACAGTGCCATCATCCATATACAGAAATGGAAGGGACAGTGTAAGGTTTAGTATCACTTTATGTATACATTTACATGGGCACCCAGGGGTGCATGGTTTACTGAGTTCAGAGGTGGCTAAAACACTACCTCTGGATGCAGCAACACTCTGTGCTGTGACCGCATACAACCCGCCAATTACCTGTGGTCAGCTTGTGCACAGCCATAGATGAATACATATAGGGGAAACTGCTCTGCCCCAAAAAGCTAGTGTTCTGCTTCGAATGACCTGCTTCAAGCACCATGACACTTAGGTGCGAACAAGCACTTTTAAATATAATTGGAATCTCTATGCTGAGCGTTGAAGTGCGTCAGAAAATGTACTTGAAATTGCTCACTTGTGAATGCAGTTTGGGGTACTAACACTTAAACACTGTATCTGAAAACAAAACAAAAAAAATTGATTCATCAATGAATCCAGATCTGCATTATTGTGTCTTTTATATCTGCCTGGGGCTCGCCTTTTAATATTTTAAGTCTCTGATGTGGAACAAATGTACAAATCAGGATTTCTGACTTTTTCCTGACTTTCCTCCCTCTGCCTACTTGTTCCAGGTCAGTGATTCAAATTATTGAAGGTGGAGGGTCATCTTGACTGTCAGCAGGCATTCTCAGGAGGTTGACAGTTGCAGCTCTTTGTATTTTTTTTCCTCCTAAGGCCCCTTGCACATGGGGCTGTGTAGCTGCAGTGCTCCCTTCCCAGAGTTTTTAGGCCTGGTTCACACCTATGCATTTTTTTAGCGCATTTTCAGTTTTGCAGAAACACACTACAGTCCATTTAACATGGCTTCCTATGGGTCATGTTCACATCTGTGCATTTTATGGAAAGGGCCAGGGACTTTTTTCAGGTTTTTGGTTCCATAGACTTCAATGGATCAAAAAAGTGAACCGTAAAACCTTGGATTGCGAGCATAATTCGTTCCGAAAGCATGCTTGTGATCCAAAGCACTTGTATGTCAAAGCAAATTTCCCCATAAGAAATAATGGAAGCTCAGATGATTCGTTCCACAACCATTTATTCATAAGTCCTTCAGTTTATAGTCCATATAAAAAGATTATAGCAATGTGACCAGGTTGTGTAACCATAAAATGTCCATCCACAAATGGAAACCTCCACAAGGGGATTAGAAGCAAAATCCAGCAGGAGCTACAGGGTATAAAAGAGAAGAGAGGCGTCTCTAAGTGTAGAAATATGGTTACATTTAATGAAGGTACAACATTCAGCAACTCACATGGTTGATGATTAAAAGAGGTACATTTAAGTATGCAGGCATCCGGGGTAAAGCTGTCCACATAGACCGTCCTCCACACTGCCGCTCTCACCGCTGTCGGTCTGCAATCATGACCGGGAAGACTACCCTGCAGTAGAGCAGGGTAGTACTTGGATGTGCCTGTTTTAATCCTCAACCATGAGTTGCTAAATGTTGTACCTTCATTAAATGTAACCATATTGCTACACTTGGAGGCGCCTCTCTTCTCATTTATACTCCGTTGTGACATGATGCTACTTGTATATCTAGACATCGCTTGTATATAAAGTAAAAATGTATTTAAACATTTTGCTTGTTTTGCAAAACGCTCTCAAACCAAGTTACACTCAAACCAAGGTTTTACTGTATTGAAAAATGCACCTGGAATATGCAAACTGCAACTTACATAGGTGTGAACCAGGCCTTCATGCACCCATGAGACAGTTGCAGCATTCAGCCCCATGGCAGGCAGCCTGTCAAAGTCTATGGCAGGCTGCAACTAGATGGGGCTGTACCTAGTGGACCTGGGGTTTCGGGCCCTGTGCATTCAGAGATGAAGGTCGGGGACACAGGTCACACAGGTCCTCTGACTTGGACGGGGCTGGGAGGGAGACGCTGCAGCTTGGACAGTCCCCATGTGCATGGGGTCTAATGCATTCCCTTTTTTTTTTCTGCATTGGTATAAGATACAACCTGCATGCAGATAGCACCTCACCCAGGATCCAACCCAAGAGCCCCGTGCATCCAGACAAAACCGCTAACCGCCACTTCTTCAAATGAGCAAGGACACTTCTTGGTCTGAACGTGAACGCTACCTGCTATTTTCGCATCTGACTGGGCCCTGCTCCAGCTCATTACATGCTGGAATACCATGTTGCTCGGACCTTGGCCAAAACTCAGCGTTGCGCGCCTCCGGTTAAAGGGGGGCCCGTTAATTTGCAAGGAGCATGGCCCGCCTAGAGGTGCTGATTTGGCAAAATGTCTAAGGCTCTGGCTGCTGTGAGAGCATGTAAGTATAATTGCATTGATTCCTCTCTCGCGCTCTCTCCCTCTTGTCATTCCGATTTCTCCGCGTTCCTTAAGCCCAGCGTGAAAGCAGGACCGAATGAATGTCAGCGGGCAGCAAGATGACAAAGAAACATATCCTGCCGCAAAGAAACGTTTTGTCCGGGGCTGTGTAGGAATACGACCAACACTAATTAAAAAGAACGAGGGCAGTTTTTAAGGCCTCGGAATGGAGTATTCTTTAGTAAGCTGCGGAATATAACAAAACCTAGAATTCTGCTGTATACGGGGGGGGGGGGAATGTACCGCCGAAATGAAAGCTATCCATCGCGTGTGACTGCGCCTTTTGTTTATAGCCTTAATTAACCGCTTGTTTGAATAAGGCTTCTTATTGTGGCTGGGAAATGGACTGCTGGGTTTTAATTTCCGGCTCCACCCGACTCTGCTTGGCACATTTGTTCCATCTACGCGGGCAGTCATTGATTTATGTCAGGATCAGAATTGGCTGGGAGGCCATTGTCTATAGTAATGGTGAAATGCAGATTCCATTGTGTTGGCTGGAATAGAGAATTAAATTCTAGCCAGCGCTTCTTCGGAGGATTTGTGTCAGACGAGACACTTTCTGCAGAAATGATTATTAGAAGTAAAGATCCGCTTTATAGTCTGGGTAATGGAGAGCTCGGATTATTTCTACTATGTTGGTTTGTAGACCACTTTCCTACAAGAATGGAGAGTGCGAGGGAAAGAGTCCAAAAATGAGTTCATCACCCTCCATCTCTCACTTTATTCTTTGTTTCCTCTTCATCCCTTTTCACTTTTTACCCCTCCACTGCTCTTACAATGTACACTCACTCTCCTCCTCTTTTCCAGTTGCTCTCCTCTGTCTTTTTACATTCTTTATCTCTCTCTTTGCTCTTTCTCCTGTACCCCCCCCCCTCCTATTCACCTCTTTTTCCCTTCTGTCTCTTTCATTTTCCTTCTCCCCCTCCCCCTTCCTCTTTGCTCCCTTTTTTTTTGCTTCTCTTTTTTTCATTCTTTCTCTCTTCCTCCTCCTCCTTCCCTTTCTTTCCTTTCTCATTTTCTGCACTATCTGCTCCCTCCCTATTTTTCTCTTTTCTATTCCCCCCTCTTCTCTTTCCTTATACACCCACCTTTTTTCTTTTTGTTCATTCTCACTCTCGTGCTCTCTCCTTTTTCCTCCTTTCCTTCTTTCTCTTCTCTATTCACTTCTCACTCTCTGTATCTCTCCTCCTATTCCACTTTTCTTTTTTGCACTTTCCCTACTCCAGTGATGGCGAACCTTGGCACCCCAGATGTTTTGGAACAACATTTCCCATGATGCTCAAGCACTCTGCAGTGTAGTTGAGCATCATGGGAAATGTAGTTCCAAAACATCTGGGGTGCCAAGGTTCACCATTACTGCCCTACTCTCTTCTCCCTGCTCATTTTTCTTTCCCACCCCCCTTTACTATATTTATTTTTCCTACTCTGCACTTTCTGTCTTTCTTCCCTTCCTTTTCCTTATGCCTTTTCCCTTCCCTTCTCCCGTCTGTGTCCCATTTCCCCCTTTCTTTTTCCTTTTCCCTCTTTCTCTCTTTCTCTCTCTTTCTCCTCCTCCCTCCTCCCTCCTCCCTCCTCCTCCCTCCTCCTCCTCTTCCTCTTCCTCTTCTTCCTCCTCTTCCTCTTCCTCTTCCTCTTCCTCTTCCTCTCTCCTCCTTTTTTTAAAGTGCATTTAAACCTAAACCAGACAAATATGTTTCCGTAATATCAACAAGTTTTAATTTTGTTATATATTTTAAATTGAATCATACATTGTAACCAGACAACTTTTCTAGGGTATCAATGGTTAGTTTGCTTAAACTCAGCGCTGTCACTCTTTGCAACTTGGCCAGTCACTAGAGAATTTGTCTACAAGTAGCTGCGGCAATGCATAGTGTGCTGACCTGTTCCATTGTAGTCGCCACAGTAAAAATTTCTAAAAATGTAAACTTTGGAAAAAAAAAAAAAAAACTGTCTGAAAAGAATCTCGCAGGGTGTGCACAGCTCATTTAGCGGCTTTAGGTATACTTTTTGTTTTTTAAATGTCAACTACATACACAGTTGAAATGGCTATAGGAGAAATATTTTACCTGCCAAATGATGTTCTGTTTATCCTGTCTTCCATTTCAAACATAATGTCAAACAGCACAGCCTAGCTTCTGCAGGCTCAAAATTGTAAAAAAAAATGCCCTACTGACCCCAATCTTTGCCATATTGACACTGACATGTGCTTTGAGCTTTAAGGTGCACACCCTAATGCAATGGGCTGTGCACCCCTATGGTGCAAGGGGTTATACGATACCAAGATAGACAGATTCATCATATGTTAGTTTTATGTAAAGGCAGAACATTTTATTCAGTTTTGGATAGATTTAGGAAGGGTTAGACTATGGTTACCATTTGCCCCCATTATCTGGGAACAGTCCCTCATTTGAGGTGTCTATACCTGGAAAACATGCCGCCTAGTGGTGGTAACGTACACATTGTACTGTGCAAGAGCCAACCCAACAGAAAAATGACTGCTATTTGAGCTTTTTTTTTCCTGATGCCTTTAGGCTAAATCTACTCTGAAATCTGCTCCCACCCCTTCTAATTTCTATGCTAACTACCCCGTAGAAGAAAGATGCATCTACTTACTATTCTCGGGGCAGCCAGCTTCAGGGGAGAGGCGAGAGCGCCGACAATGGAGTGGAATGCCTAGACCATGATGCCCGCCTTGGGCTTACAATGTGAATAAAAGTGACCCAAATTTATTTTACTTTTTTAAAAACAGTGTAAAATTAAAAAATTAAAAAGTAAAATAAATAAGAAAAAAAATATTTAAAGCGCCCCATCTCGCCGAGCTCGTGCGCAGAAGCGAACGCATATGCAAGTTGCGCCCACACATGACAACTGTGTTCAAACCACACATGTGAGGTATCGCTGCAATCATTAGAGCGAGAGCAATAATTCTAGCACTAGACTTCCTCTGTAAGTCAATACTGGTAACCTGTAGAAATTTTTAAACGCCGCCTATGGAGGTTTTTAAGGGTCAAAGTTTGTCACCATTCCACGAGCGGGCGCAATTTTGAAGCGTGACATGTTGGGTATCAATTTATTTGGCGGAACATTATCAAAAATCGGGCTAACTTTACTACGGTCTTATTTTTTAATTCGAAAAAGTGTATTTTTTTCCAAAACAATTGCTCTCGTGAGACCGCTGCGCAAATGCGGTGTGACATAAAGTATTGCAACAACCGCCATTTTATTCTCTAGTTCTAAGTAATTTTCTAGCGAAAAAAAAAATATTTTAACTTGTAACCACCAAATCTCAAAACGAGGCTTGATCCTTAAGTGGTTAACAGACTTGTAGTGGTTGACATATTGAAGGCAAATGGGATGTTTACTTTGCAAGGGAAGTTGCACTCTGCAAGAGAATTTTACCCAGAGCTTAGTGAATGAGGTGAAGCTCTGACCTATATTATAGAGCAGGGATATGCAATTAGTGGACCTCAAGCTGTTGCAGAACTACAATTCCCATGAGGCATAGCAAGACTCTGAGAGCCACAAGCATGACACCCAGAGGCAGAGGCATGATGGGACTTTTAGTTTAGCAACAGCTGGAGGTCCGCTAATTGCATATATATTTATATATTTTTTTTAAAGGATCGTTGTTTTTCAGGAGCTGTGATTTTAATGATTAAAGTGCAACAATAAAAATGAGAAAATCCTTTAAATATGGTGTCGGGGGGTCCCTTATTCTGCCTGTAAAGGGATGCATCTCTAATATGTATAGAATGCTACAGCAAAAATTAAATTTCTAAGGAAAAAGGGTCAAATCACATTTAAATTGACTCGCCGTTGCATTTGCCGGCACCATGCTATTAAAAAAAATTTAAGAAAAAAAAACGTTGCGGGCCCCCCAGTCCATACCCTACCCTTCCGTCAGGGACTGATGTTGTCCATAAAGACATGGATGAGCAAGTTTGGGGTGGAGGAACTTGACTGGCCTGCACAGAGTCCTGACTTTAACCCGATAGAACACTTTTGAGATAAATTAGAGCAGAGACTATGAGCCAGGCCTTCTCGTCCACCATCAGTGCCTGACCTCACAAATGCGCTTCTAGCAGTATGGTCCAACGTTCCCGTGGACAGCCTTCCCAGAAGAGTTGAAGCTGCAAATGGGAGGCCAACTCAATATTGAACCTCACGGACGAAGACTGGGATGCCATTAAAGTTCGTGTGCGTGTAAAGGCAGGCGGCCCAATACTTTTGGTAATAGAGTGCATTTTAGATCAGCGTTCAAACGCATTATAATAAAAGCTCCAAGCCTGCGTTCGGAAAGCAGCTTACACATAAACGTGTAAATTTATTCTAGTAGCCAGAAAAATAATAGATATGCACCAATATGAAAATTTTTTTCTTTTTAAACTATTTTTCCTGCAGCTTTTGGCAGAAAGATCAGGCGAAGATGGGAATTTTTTTTGTAGTCTCGTATGCATGCAGTCTTTGTGGTTTCAGTAGTTCCTTATTTCTAACAATAGCTTGTTTCTGAGCACTTCTGAGGACAGGAGTTCTTAAAGTGTCCCCTGACTTTTGGTGGCTGCGGTTTACCTTTTGCTGTGCTGCATGCGAGTCTTTCCCCTGTAAGCTCCAGTCTGCACTGAATGCCAAGTATGCTCTATTTAGCTGCCCTATAATGATTGATGGTGAGAGGAGACAAACAACATAAATTGGCACTTCCGCCCTCCCTTCTGTTGTTGCACAATGTGCTCATTCAAAATGGCCAAGAGAAAGTGACTTGTCACGCCAAACTTATCTAGAAAACCCCTAAAAGTTTCTCCACAAAGAGGTGGCTTGGCTGTAGGCACTGACATGCCAGTCTGAGCAGGCTGTAGTAAGTGATTAACTGATTATTTGTTGACCGTTTTCTAGAATAGGTTTTTTTTTTTTTATATGTAAAAGTTCCAGTAACTTGTCCCAGCAAATTATTTTTTTCTCATTCGTTCACTGACGGACACAAAGCTTCCTTATTCAGAACCATAGGGTTATATCGCCCCCTACAGGAGTAGGACACTAGGCAGAAAAAAGACTTGGCTATGCCCATGAGCAGTCCTAGGTGATATACACCCCCCTCTCTGCTTTAGGCCTTCAGTTTTTTCTGCCTAGTCAGGTGTAAGGACCCAGTTCCCTGCTGGCATCTCTAGTCCTGGCACATTTTATTTATTTATTTTACTGGATTTTTCCAGTGAGATCTGCAATCAACTGCTGGACTGGGCAACGGGCTGGACATTTTGATCCAGTGGTCTCTCCAGTCTGACCAGCGAGCCTGTGCAGATCGCAGCTACGTGCTAGGTCAGCCATGACCTAGCCCCACTGGACGGTGACTGGCCCTGCGAGTTGAACGTCTCGCGAGGTCGCATACTCTACTCGGCTTGAGTAGCAGCGTCCCTCATGGCCGACAGGCCCCCCCCCCCCTTCGGTGGCGAGGAGGTTCTGTCTGGAGCGGTGCCGTCCTGGTATGGTGAGTAAATGTCCCCCCTCTCCCCTTGGTGGGTTTGCGGTGGACGTAGGCCCCTCCCCGGGTCGGTCGCTCCTGCGGGTTTCCCTCCGCACTTGCACCCTATCTTCCTTGGGTGGATGGTCCCTGGAGGTCCCCTGGTAGCCCCCCTTTCCCCCTCCCTCTATATGGGGTAGTGTGGTGTCATAATGGATCCTGGGGGATGAGGTTGAGTACTGGTGGGCAGGGCGTGCGCGCCGCCAGGTGTAGCGCTTACCGGGGGGGAGGCACTGGGCGGTTCTGGGGGTCCGGTGCCCAGATCCTTTTTCTCTCTTTCAGAGGCTTTCCTGGGGTCTGTGCCAGCCTATTGAAGCGCGGCCAGCGATTTTGCCGTAGCTGTCTTTTCCCCCTAGTGCATGCTGACTGCTTATGGCTGGCGGTCATGTCTGTGTAGCTCGGTGGCCATAATTTGGTGTTTTTTGTGCTCAGGCAGCGGCAGCCATTACTGTGTAGCCCAGACGGAGTTTTTAGCAGGCAGAAGCTCCTCCTTTTAACCCGGTGCTGGCTCCTGTGTTATACTCCTCGGACACCACGTGTGTGCGGGTCTGCCCCTGAGGCAGCAAACGCTACGCCGGTGGGATGGGGAGTCTGGTGGGGTCCCTTCCCCTCTCTGCTGCAGGCTGTGGGGTGTCCTGGAGTTTTGGTACCACTAACGGCGTGGAGGGTGTCCCTTTGCAGTGGTCGCTCTTGGTGTGTGTGTGTGGTGGGGGGGGGGGGGGGGCTCTTCCCCTATGGAGTCTCAGGAGCATATTTCCCCACCTGACCCCCCATCAGAGGCTGCAGGTCCCTCTGGGTAACAGCCATCCATTGACACACTGACGGTGGCCCTGGAGTCCTTTGTGTCCCGGGTGGAGGTGGCTCTTGGGTGACAGACTAGCAAAAAGCATCCCTGCAGCTGCAGGCATCATTCAGCTATCACCACTGAAAGACCAGGAAGTCCTAGGTGTAATACACCCCCCTCTCCAGTGGTTGGCAAGTGGTTAATATGATGTGCGTACATTAGGGCATAATCCTCCCGTGGGCCCATGCAATACAAAAATGTATCAGAATTTAAAGTGTTTCTAAACATATTTTACCTTAATACATTCCTTGCATTTAAGGTAAAGAATGTTTAGGCAGAAGTATCCCCCTCACTTACCTGAGCCCCTTATTCAATCCAGCGCTTGGCACATCTGTGGCTCTTTTCTCCCCTTCTTGCTCTCGCGGGCTTTGCTAAAACAGAGGGAATTATTGGCTCCCATGGCTGTCAATCAAAGCCAGTGGTGAGGGGGCGGGGCCAAGTCCTGCTGTCAGATGCAGACCGCGAGGCTCGGGAGTGAACCCGCATGTGTGCCCCAGAGAAAGCTCCAGGGAGAAAGAAGTTTGGAGCTGCTCTGTCTAATTCTTTAGAGCATAGCAGGTAAGTATAAAACTTTTATTTTATTTTTATTTTTTTTTTATTTTCATTTACCATCACTTTAAAGTGGTAGTAAACTCCCATTGGTTGATATTTACCTATAGGTAAGCCTATAATAAGGCTTATCTATAGGCGGGGCCACTGATAAAGCAGTACAACCGGTCCTGTTGTTCTGGGCCCAGGCCCCATCCGCTAAACAGGGGGGCCCAGTGCAGATTTATTCATAAATGGATTTTACTAGACCACACCCTCACTCCTTGCTTACCAGGGCTTAACCCCTTCCCGACCAGCCGCCGCAGTTATTCTGCGTTAATTTGGCTCCCCTGGGTGAACTATACGTTGGCTCGCCTTTTGACTACTAGGGGGAGCGCGTGTGCTGCTGGAGGCGCGACGCCGGGGCTGATGCGCGTGCCTGGCAAACGTAATGACCACTGAGCACCCGCGATCGTTCCACACAGACAGAATGAAGATCTGTCAATGTAAACAGACAGAACTCCGTGCTGTCAGGGGTGAGGAGAGCGACCTGTTCATATGAAGTATGAACAACGATCGGTCTCTTCACCCAGGCAGTCCCATCCCCTCCGAGTTAGAATCACTCTCTAGGACACAGTTAACCCCTTGATCGCCCCCTTGTGTTAACCCCTTCCCTGCCAGTGACATTTACACAGTAATCGGTGCATTTTTATAGCACTGATCGCTGTATAAATGCCAATAGTCCCAAAAATGTGTCAAAAGTGTCCGCCATAATGTTGCAGTCCCGATTAAAAACCGCTGATCACCGGCATTACTAGTAATATTTTGTAGACGCTATAACTTTTGTGCAAACCAATCAATATATGCTTATTGCAATTTTTTATTACCAAAAATATGTAGAAGAATACATATCGGCCTAAACTGAGAAAAAAATTTGCTTTTTTTACAAAAAATTGGGGATATTTATTACAGCAAAAAGTACAAAATATTGTGTTTTTTTTTTTTGTTCTTTTTTTGTTTATAGTGCAAAAAATAAAAACCGCAAAGGTGATCAAATACCACCAAAAAAAGCTCTATTTGTGGGAAAAGAAAGGCGTCAATTTTTTTGGGTACAGCGTTGCACGACCGCGCAATTGTTAGTTAAAGCAACGCAGTGCTGTTTCGCAGAAAATGGCCTGGTCAGCCAAATCTTCCGGGGCTGAAGTGGTTAAATTACATTTTTCTAGGTCCCATCAGGTTAAGAGATGGGCCCAGGAGGTGGGAGCAGAGGAGGAACTTTTTTCCATTTTCGAGGTGTAGGCAGATAGTCGGGGCTGCACCCGGGGGTGGGGGGGTGTAGGTGGGGGTGACTTGTCAGGAGGGCTGTATGGGGCCAAATGGCTAGAGGACACGAACCTGGAAGGAAGACCAGGTGAAGATGGGAGTGCCTGTCAGCGGTGACAGTGCGGCGCTGGGGGGCTTTGTTTTAAGGCAAGTTTCACATAATCTGCTAGTATGCGATGCATACTAGCACATTGATATTGCCTTGTAGGTTGTTTAAAAAAAAAAAAAAAAAAAAGCATGGCGGTTTACTACCACTTTAATTACACTGTTTTTTTTTTTTTGGTTGGTTTTTGTTTTTTTTTTACTCTTTTGGGATAAAGGTTTTAAATAAAAGCTGATCATTGTACGCACCACTGTTGGTGTTGAATGGCTTGGCTCAACCCTGTAACTGCTACTTTTGCTGGAAAGCTTGGTCTGTTAAAGTGGATTTTAAAGTCAGGAAAACGTAACTAATCTCCATTGGTCCAACGCCTAAGAGATCCCTGGGGGGGCGCGCCGTATTATTGATTGGCTGGTACACGATGACTTCACTCCCACACGTGCCCAGGAGTTCTTCATACTGGCACTGTGATGTAAATGGATCTGCGCATGCACAGCTCTTTGTACGTTTTGCAGAGTATTGCGGACAGGCAGGTATTTTATTGCAGAAGATACTTCACATGTCTTTTCTGCAATAAAGAGCTTGCCTGCTCACAATTTTTTATTTTTTATTTTTAGCCTTTAGTTCCACTTTAGGAAGCTGAAAAATAACAGGCCTATCGATGGACTGAACACGTAATAATAAAATGAAGTTACTGGTGGGAATCACAAAAACAGACTGATTTGTTAATGCTAGAGACAGACTGCGTCAAATTTTATTGTTCTTTTGCCTTTAGTACCATTTTAGCCCTCGTTCACACTGAACACAGCTTTGAAATGGTGCAAGTTCATCTGAACTCGCAAAATTTCGAAGCCGCATTTCATTTTGACTTCGGGGGCAACTTGAAAGACATCTGTACAGGTTCCTGCAGTCGCCAAAAGTAGTGCAGGAACTACTTTTGGAAATCTGTGCGGCACCGCAAAGTCGGCATCGCACCAATAGGGACGCTCCTATCGCTGGCAATAGGCTCCAATTTGACATGCGACTTTGACCTGTCAATCGCACTGACGTGAACGGTGGCTTAAAGTGGTTGTAAACCCAATTAAGAAAAAAAAAAAAAACCTGCAAGACATAGCACACTACCTCGTTATGTATTACTTGCCTGAGATCGAAGCCCCCGCAGCGGTCCTCCTTCACCGCTCTGGCCGGCGACATTTCTCCCCGGAGTTGCTTCTGGGTATCGCGGCTCCGGCGCTGTGATTGGCCGGAGCCGTGATGTCACTCCCGTGCATGCGCGCGGGAGCCGCCGGTAACGTCAGTCTAACTGAAGCAACCACACAAATTGCCTCAGTTTGCTTCATTGCACATGTGCCGATAAAGTTGGCACATGCAAATACAGGGGATATCTCCTAAACCATTCCTAATCCATTCAGGTTTAGGAGAGATCCAGTGTAGCTACTGGTAAGCCTTATTATAGACTTACCTGTAGCAAAACGTGTGTTGTAAAGGTTTACAACCACTTTAAGGAAGTCAATTGCAATAGTCAGTTTTAAACCAACTTTTGGTACCCGGAGACCATAAAAGTTGGGGGTTCTTAAAGCGGAAACTTTACCCACAAGGTCTCATTCTGCTTTAAGTCTTCCCCCCACCTCCCTCTACCACACTTGGCATGGCGTTTTTTTTTTTTTTTGAGAGGGGAGTGGGTACCTATTTTTTGATAGGTACCCACTCTCACTTTGGCTTGGATTGTCTAAGTGATCAATCCCCCCACCCCCCCTCTACCCACAGCTTTCTGAGACTCCTCACAGGTCCCCAGAAGGATGCGGGACCATTCACAAAGAGCAGTGCGGCTTGCGCATGCGCAGTAGGAAGCGGGCTGTGACACTGCAAGCTGTCATAGCCGGCTTCCACACTAAGAATGCCGGCACTGCTAACCCATAGACTAGCGGAGAACTAGCCCAGGTGAGGACGGCACTGGATCCCTTGACAAATGTTCCTTGGTAAGGATGAGCTCCGGCGTGTTTGCACAGCCCACGTGTAGAGCCCGCCAGGAAGTCGGCGCTGCGCTAATCCACAGGCAGTGAGACATTTCCCAATCTCTGCAGCCGCGCAGCGGGACAATTAGCGCTTCGCAGTGCCGACTTCCTGGCGGGCTCTGCACGTGGGGTGTGCGAACACTCCGGAGCTCATCCCTTAACCCCTTATTAACCCTTAATTTACACTAATCTGCCTTAATTGACGCATTATTCTCTGTTTATTATTTTTCCTGCTGATTTTGTTTGTTCACTTCTATTTTATAAACTGTTTATAGTTTAAAACTTTTTTTTTTTTTTTTTGCTTTAATATTTTTACACCTTTATATTTACATATATTTACATGTGTTACATTGAAAGAAGAGCAACAGCATTGTGTTTGTTTTTTTTTTTTTTTTTTTTTTTTTTTTTTTTATTATTTAATTTTGCTAATAACTTTTCAGTGTTTTGTACCATTTGCTGACAGCTGAAGTGTAACCAGAACAGTTGCTGGTAGGCATCAGTATTGGCGAGTACCAAAACAAAGTATCGGTACTCACTCAAAAAAAAAAAAATGGTTTCGGTGCATCTCTAGCTTTAACACCCACACACCACTCATATGCATTGCGGGGGAACAGCCGGAGTTTATGTCGAGAGCTCGCAGCTCACTGCACACTCTCAGAACAAACACCAAACTGTAAAAGATGGCTCTCGGTCCAGACTGAAGATTGGTAACTGGTGGGACCAGCATTAGATGACCACTGTGATGGTGGTCACATGATTGCCAATCCTTCGCAACCCCCCCAAGTCTTCAAAAGTGTTTAAAGAGATCATTTAACAGACTGATCATTTGACACCCATAGCTAGTAATGAGAACAAAATTCCACGTCTTGTTGCTGCACTTGGTGAAAAGAGAAATTTGGGTTCTGAAAGAAAGTAGTCCAGAGATCCTCTTTCTGTTATGTAGTGACTCTACGTTACCAGCAGGTTGCGCTGCAACTGAAATGTGCACAGTTTTTCCTTATGTTATGTCATTCTCCAGTCTAATGAGCTAATTCCTGTGCTGCCTAAGCCTTTTGTGCCTCTGTATCATGTCTATTGGGGACCATCAGCATAAAAAGATAGCATGAACAGTAATTATGGCATTTCATTTTAAGCATACTGGCACCAACAAGCCTTCCAGCACTTCATACCCTGCTGCCACTCTGGATCCTGTGGGGCTGGATTTATTAAAGGCAAATAGATGGTGCATCTTGCAAGTGCAACTGCGTTCTGCATGTGTAGTTGCTCCATAGCTTAGTAAATGAGAGGAAGGTTCACTTTGCAAAGTATACCCAATCGCACGCAAGGAAAAAAAAAGTTCATTTTGCTTGCACGTGATTGGGTATTGGAAGTCAGCAGTGCTTGCTATAGAGTAAAGCCACCCCATAATCCTGGAACTGTACTTCAGGGCCCAGGACATTTGTCAACCATGTTACTTGCATAAAAGGACCAACTGGCATCCTTTGTATGTTTTTGTGGGTGGCCATTGAACTACCTAGAGCAGTGATGGGGAACCTTGGCACCCCAGATGTTTTTGAAACTACATTTCCCATGATGCTCACCTACACTGCAGAGTGTATGAGCATCATGGGAAACGTTGTTCCAAAACATCTGGGGTGCCAAGGTTCGCCATCACTGACCTAGAGCAACCTTTCCTAACCAGGGTTCCGTTGAGCTCTAGGGTTCCTCCAGAGGTTGATGGGGATTTCTTAAGCAACCACTGACTCCAACTATCGGAACGGGGAACATTTCTTTTCACTGAATAACAATGTAAGAAATGTTTTTGTTTTTTTTTGTTTTTTGTTTTTGTTTTGTTTTTTTGTTTTTTTTCCCCTACCGATCAGTAGAGCCCAATTCGCCCAATTACCACCAATGTAAAATGGTCCATCTCCCACAGAAAACCAAATCTAAGGGAGCCGGTTTCTCTCCAATGACCATCTATGTAAGCAAAGAGATTGCTGGCCATCAATGTAGGGGGCACTTTTCAACTGACTTGCTGTTCATGCTAATGCACTATGAGCTGTAGGT
Source organism: Lithobates clamitans (assembly GCA_037952925.1). Taxonomy (NCBI): domain Eukaryota; kingdom Metazoa; phylum Chordata; class Amphibia; order Anura; family Ranidae; genus Lithobates; species Lithobates clamitans. Next base: position 1,294,689 of record JBBGZY010000970.1, on the reverse strand, counting down.
ATGGTATTTTATTACAGATATTTATATAGTGCTGACAATTTACACAGCACTTTACATAATGCACCTTCACATCAGTCCCTGGCCTCAAGGAACTTGCAATCGAAGGCCCCTACCTCACATTTATACATGCATCTACTAAAACATGGCTTTGGAGTTTTGTAGGACACCCATGCAAGCACAGGGAGAACATACAGATGGTGTCCCGGCTGGGAATTGAACCGGGGACCTTGGTCCTGCTGCCCAAGTAATGAGTAAAAAATGGATCCCTCCGTGTACTTTTTTTGTTTAGACCAGAGTTGTTGCTCAGTGTATTTTTCATAGGAGGCTGAGCCTGATTAATCCTGAAAGTGGCACATGTTGAATCAATTTTTCTGGTGCTAAGTAGAGAGCTGCATATAAAGCATCATCCATGGTCTTCCCTGGAAGGAAGATGATTGTGGATTCCTGGCATTCTCTTATATCCATGGAAGCACTTCAGATAAACAGAAACTTCTCAAATTGTCACTTCTGCTAAACAAATGTCTGCAGTTGAAATAACTTTGCTGCAGTTTGTACAATGATTCCTACCACCCCACCGAACACACAATTTTGTCAGCAAAGACGATTTAAAGGGTAACTGCACTCAGAGCTTCACCACAAAGTGCCATGGCCACCTTCACCCTTAGCGTTGATACTGTACAGAATGGTATGCATGAATAAATTCCTGACCTACAATACGCAGCACCACCTAAAATATTTTTCAAAAGCTCATAATTTACCATAGAAAAGCCCTCCTTAAGCAAAGTCACTGGACTGGAGCTCAGGCTGAGATGCCATTCTGCTGCAGGCGAGAGGAAGCATTTCCTTAGTCTTTTCTCCCCCTGTGACTAGACTGCAACATTGTTGTTCCTTTGTATTAGAAGAGAAGTATGGGGTGTGTTTTTGTTTTTTTGTTTTTTTTTGTTTTTGTTTTTTTAAGGATCATACTTTTTTACAAAAACAGGGGTGCTTTATTTCACATTACCATTATACAGTAGAAACATAAACAAGATGTATACAATGCATTGCATCGTCCATGGAATCAACACGGAAGTACCGTCATCAGAGGAAGTCCTCAAAGGACTCGCATAGAGCAAGTACACATAACAGCGTAATTATATTAAGATCGTGGACATAACATGGAGCCAAAACTCCTCACCCAGACCATCTGCCCCATCCTTGCCCCTTATGTTGGCCAGCTAATCATAGGTTCATAGGGACCATGCTTTTTCAAACTTCCATGTGCATCTCTGATTAATATACGTCATTTTGTACATGGTGAGGGCAGCGTCTACTATATCCTTCCAGGAGGATAGTGTGGGGGGGGTGGGGGACAACCATTTCATTCAAATTTCTTTTTTCACATAAAGGAGATAACTTAGTATGGTGGGACCTCACTTCAGCCTAATGCTGGTCCAGGCATATGGGTGGATCCCGACTCCATTGTCGTGATCTTGCCTGAGCCTGGACTGGCTCTGTAACGTCAGCCGACAGCGGAGTTCAGCCTGCTGTCTGCTGAAAATGGATCACAGGAGTACAAAACGAACTGTACTGTGATCCATAGGAGAAGTACAGCCAAACAAGCTTTGGCTGTACCTCTCTTTAAGGAGAGAGGCCACAAACTATGCGGTTGTTGGCTAACAGGATTGTGTAATCTATGAGCAAGTGTCTCATTCCAGGAAGTACTGTATATGGTCACCCTGGATGATACCGGACTAAAGATGGTGCCAAATTTGGTTCCCTTCTACAGAGAAGAGCAGATGGAGGCATTGTCAGGTGTACCTCCTGGGTGTTACACTTGCACGTTATTTGGCATGCATATATTTAAATTGTAACTAAACCTGAAATATGTAACATATTGCAGCTTACCGGCCCTTAGATGTTAGTGGCTGCATTTGTTTTCTTTTTTTCCAGGCTATTTTATTTTCACCTGATGACCTTGACAATCGCACCCCATCCAGTGCAAGGATGACAAAAACTCATTCATCCATCTGTATCATAAGAGAAGCAAGATAGGATTATGAATACCCGCCACTCCGTTATAGTTCATGACATAGTGGCATGGTTCTGTAATCATTACAGAAAGATGAGAGCAATGCAACTGATATCAGTCAACACAGGAAGTTATCTGCTCACAAGATTCCCTGCAGGGCCAAGAGGGTTTTTTTTTTTTGTAATTTTTTTTTTTTTTACTTATCAAATAGATATAACCAAACACTTTTAATTGTATGTTTACCATATCAAAAAGGACCAAATAAAAGAAGTCAAATGTTAGGGTTACGTACACTTCAACATAGAAAAAAATCTAATGGTAGGTCTGCCTAATGGAAATGAATGGGCAGAGGAAATGCAACTTGCAACAAAATATGCACTTCAATGCATATGTAAATATAAGAACTGTGCTGCATACATTCAAAATGTATGTGTACAGGGCCGGAGTGGGAATAAAACCAGTTATGGAAATAATTTCATACCAGTCCCATAGCATTATTATACCAGCAGAACATCATTATTTTCTTGTTCATAAAAGGGAGAAATCATGCCTTTTTTTAAAAGACATTTGAAGAGTGTATTATATATAGATAAGACCGATTAAAGCACATAGGGCTTTATATATGTATAAGACAAAATTCCGGTTAAAAGTGCAGACATGGTACAGGAGGTGGTCATAGGCTGTGCAGACAAGGTACAGGAGGAGATGTCAGGCTGCAGACATGGTACAGGAAAAGATGGCAGAGGCTGCGGACATGGTACAGGAGGAGATGGCAGAGGCTGCGGACATGGTACAGGAGGAGATGGCAGAGGCTGTGGACATGGTACAGGAGGAGATGGCAGAGACTGCGGACATGGTACAGGAGGAGATGGCAGAGGCTGCGGACATGATACAGGAGGAGATGGCAGAGGCTGCGGACATGGTACAAGAGGAGATGGCAGAGGCTGCGGACATGATACAGGAGGAGATGGCAGAGGCTGCGGACATGGTACAGGAGGAGATGGCAGAGGCTGCGGACATGGTACAGGAGGAGATGGCAGGCTGCGGACATGGTACAGGAGGAGATGGCAGAGGCTGTGGACATGGTACACGAAGAGATGGCAGAGACTGCGGACATGGTACACGAAGAGATGGCAGAGGCTGCAGACATGGTACAGGAGGAGATGGCAGAGGCTGCGAACATGGTACAGGAGGAGATGGCAGAGGCTGCAGACATGGTAAAGGAGGAGATGGCAGAGGCTGCGGACATGGTACAGGAGAGCAATAACAGGAGGTGGTCAGAGACTGCAGGGGGGGTCTTACTGGACTGTGATGAGGCACGTGCCACCGCTGACACCTTAAACTTCACTGCCACTGCTGCTTTACGTTTAAAAATGGTGCCGCCCGGCGCCCTTGCAACACTGCACATGCGCCCGTCTGCCTAAAAATAGCTGAGCGTTAACGGGCTTTCCCGAGCCGCACATGCTCAGTTGACATGTCTGCCTGGGCCCACAGCCATATTTTTTACGGGCGCCGCTGCCCTCAAAGCGCCCCCAGGGTAGATAAGCTTGCAGGTCTACCGGGAAATTTCCCGGTATCCCGGTAGGCCAGTCAGGCCCTGTTTGTGTATATACTGTATGTGTGTAGAGATTTATCTGCATATAGATCAATGGCACGGGGACATGACCTCAAACTAACTGGAGGAAAGTTCAAAACTAATGTTAGAAAGTATTATTTTACTGATAGGGTAGTTGATGCCTGGAATAAACTACCAGCAGAGGTAGTGAGACAGTCAACAGTAAATGGCTTCAAACATGGTTGGGACAAACCTAGATCTATACTCAAAGTACAGAAAAGCAAAAAAACAAAAAAAACAAAAACAAATAAAGGGCAGACTCATTGGACTACTTAGTCTTTTTCTGCTGTCACTTTTCTATGTTTCTATCAGCCGATCCTGGCAGGACACTCCAATCATGAAGAGCTAGCACACTTTCGCATTACAAACTTGCGCATACGCAGTGCACTCTCACTCGGCCTCTGCTGCTACAGGGTGAGGGGGAGCACACTGACACCGTGCATGCCCAGTTTTGGGTTCTGGCTGATCACCTCAATGGGAATTTTTCTGGCAGGCTTTGGGGATAACCCTGGTGGCCTTAGTGGTAAGGCTTTTAAACGAAGGACCATACTGCTCAGTGTTTATTAATACACTGGGGCCCCTAGACCACATAGTCTATTTTCTTGAAGGGGTGAACTTGGTCTTTGTCGTAGCCTGGCGTTCTGCTTTTATTACTGGTGACTTGTATTTCCATGTTGTCCAGAACTGGTTCAGCTGCCGGTTCTGATTGTAGCCCGCCATAGAGCTGAACAGGAGTACACCGGGACATTGCAGCATCCCACGGCAGCTCAGGGGGGAAATGGACTTTTGTTTCGTAGTGAGATTTGCTTCTTGCCTCACCAGCGTTTAACGCCACCAGCAACAAAGTGAGATTTTCATCCTTTGAGTACAGATCACAGAGCATTTGAGGATAATGGGAAACCACAGCGCTGCTAATAATACACTCGCAGAGCTGATTGTGTCTGACGCTTGTTTGCAAATAAGAACATGTCAACATGTTGCAGCCATTTCAGCCCAGTTAGTGTTGGGATTGTGTTCAGCGGGGGGCAGCAAGCAGATTACTTCATTCTGACTTTTTTTTTCTTTTGGAATGTGAAATGCTGCAGTTATGTAACACATGAGTTCCCACTGTTTGCAGAGCATTATGGGCCCCCGGGGTTGGAGTGTCTCATAAAATTATTGAGACGCTTCACAAGTGCCATGCATAGAAAGGAGGCTTGTGGCGCTGCACTCAGGGACTAAATCACCATTGTATAATGTCTTCCGGAGGAATGGAAATATAATTCAAATGTATGCTGAAGTTCCCTGAAGCTGAGTAATGTTGGAAGATTTCACAAGCAAGGACTGGAGGTGAAGAAAATGGCTTATTTAAAGTGGATATAATTAGGAGCGTGTCCTCCAGGCTTTCTCTCTTCCTCCCTTGCTCTACCTCTCTTCCCCCCTCTCTTTCCGCTCGCTTTCCTCTTGCTCTTTCTCCTCGCGCTCACTCCCTCCCTCTTTCTCCTTGCTCACTTCTGTCCTCACTCTGTCCGTCCTGCCTCGCTCTGTCCATCCTCCCTTGCTCGCTCTGTCCGTCCTCCCTTGCTCGCTCTGTCCGTCCTCCCTTGCTCGCTCTGTCCGTCCTCCCTTGCTCGCTCTGTCCGTCCTCCCTTGCTCGCTCTCTGTTCGTCCTCCCTTGCTCGCTCTCTGTTCGTCCTCCCTTGCTCGCTCTCTGTTCGTCCTCCCTTGCTCGCTCTCTGTTCGTCCTCCCTTGCTCGCTCTCTGTTCGTCCTCCCTTGCTCGCTCTCTGTTCGTCCTCCCTTGCTCGCTCTCTGTTCGTCCTCCCTTGCTCGCTCTCTGTTCGTCCTCCCTTGCTCGCTCTCTGTTCGTCCTCCCTTGCTCGCTCTCTGTTCGTCCTCCCTTGCTCGCTCTCTGTTCGTCCTCCCTTGCTCGCTCTCTGTTCGTCCTCCCTTGCTCGCTCTCTGTTCGTCCTCCCTTGCTCGCTCTCTGTTCGTCCTCCCTTGCTCGCTCTCTGTTCGTCCTCCCTTGCTCGCTCTCTGTTCGTCCTCCCTTGCTCGCTCTCTGTTCGTCCTCCCTTGCTCGCTCTCTGTTCGTCCTCCCTTGCTCGCTCTCTGTTCGTCCTCCCTTGCTCGCTCTCTGTTCGTCCTCCCTTGCTCGCTCTCTGTTCGTCCTCCCTTGCTCGCTCTCTGTTCGTCCTCCCTTGCTCGCTCGCTCTCTGTTCGTCCTCCCTTGCTCGCTCGCTCTCTGTTCGTCCTCCCTTGCTCGCTCGCTCTCTGTTCGTCCTCCCTTGCTCGCTCTCTGTTCGTCCTCCCTTGCTCGCTCTCTGTTCGTCCTCCCTTGCTCGCTCTCTGTTCGTCCTCCCTTGCTCGCTCGCTCTCTGTTCGTCCTCCCTTGCTCGCTCGCTCTCTGTTCGTCCTCCCTTGCTCGCTCGCTCTCTGTTCGTCCTCCCTTGCTCGCTCGCTCTCTGTTCGTCCTCCCTTGCTCGCTCTCTGTTCGTCCTCCCTTGCTCGCTCTCTGTTCGTCCTCCCTTACTCGCTCGCTCTCTGTTCGTCCTCCCTTACTCGCTCGCTCTCTGTTCGTCCTCCCTTACTCGCTCGCTCTCTGTTCGTCCTCCCTTACTCGCTCGCTCTCTGTTCGTCCTCCCTTGCTCGCTCGCTCTCTGTTCGTCCTCCCTTGCTCGCTCTCTGTTTGTCCTCCCTTGCTCGCTCGCTCTCTGTTCGTCCTCCCTTGCTCCCTCGCTCGCTCTGTCCTTCCTCCCTTGCTCCCTCGCTCGCTCTGTCCTTCCTCCCTTGCTCCCTCGCTCGCTCTGTCCTTCCTCCCTTGCTCCCTCGCTTGCTTTGTCCTTCCTCCCTTGCTCCCTCGCTTGCTTTGTCCATCCATCCTCCCTCCCTCGCTTTGTCCATCCATCCTCCCTCGCTCTGTCTGTCCTCCCTCGCTCTCTGCCCTCATTTCCCTGCTCTTTCTTTCTTCGTTCTTTCTCTCTCTCCCCTGTTCTGTTTTGCATTTCTCTCTCTCGCGCGCGCTCTTTCTCTTGCTCTCCTGCTCTCCACATCTCCCTTTCTTTAAGCCTGCTTTTCCTCCTTCCTATTTCTTTCCTCCCTTCCCTTTCCCCATAAAATTTTAGGTGACAATGTCACCACAGGGTGACAGCTCTGTAAAAGAATCCAATTAGTACTTTCTGTTGGCCTGTGTCTTGAAATGCCACCGCTTCGTTGCTCCCTGGGTTCTGCAGGGGTTTTCAACCATTCCAGGTTGGTCAAATACCTGTTCGACCTGCCCTACTGACTTGTATGTCCTGTAGTGATGTACAATCCAGCAGGAGAAACCGCACTGGGTGGTGAGAGAATCGCACCCCCAGAGGTGAAGAATACGTGCAACAGCTGGGAATTAGTGAAGTGGCAGCATTTTAAGACACAGGTCACCAGAAAGACAAATATATGGCTCAGTCTCTGCTCTAATTCATCCCAAAGGTGTTCTATTGGGTTGAGGTCAGGACTCTCTGCAGGCCAGTCAAGTTCCTCCTCCCCAAACTCTCTCCTCCATGTCTTTATGGACCTTGCTTTGTGTACTGGTGCGCAGTCATGTTGGAACAGAAAGAAGACATCCCCAAACTGTTCCCACAAAGTTGGGAGCATGAAATTGTCCAAAATGTCTTGGTATGCTGACGCCTTAAGAGTTCCCTTCACTGGAACTAAGGGGCCAAGCCCAACCCCTGAAAAACAACCCCACACCATAATCCCCCCCCTCCACCAAATGGTTTGGACCAGTGCACAAAACAAGGTCCATAAAGACATGGATGAGCGAGTTTGTGGTGGAGGAACTTGACTGGCCTGCACAGAGCCCTGACCTCAACCCAATAGAACACCTTTGGGAAGAGTTAGAGTGGAGAAGAAAATACTACAGCGCACACATGCAAAAAAGACATTTACCTCCAGCAAAGCTAGTTTAAAACACCTAAACATTTAAAAAAAAAAAAAATTTTTTTTTTTTTTTTTTTTTTAGCAGTAAGTGGGCTTAGCACCATATAGCAATATGGTGTGACCAAATCCCCATATTTTTTGATAATGTTTTTTTTTTTTTCTTTTTTTTTAAATGTTTAGGTGTTTTAAACGAGCCTTGCTGGAGGTAAATGTCTTTTTTGCATGTGTGCTGTAATATTTTCTTCTACTGTGTGGTCTTATGGCTGCACCATCTTTAATGCATCTTTTAGGGTGTGCCCCCCAAATATCTTGTTTGAGTTAAAGCAGAGATCGCGAGCCAGCCCTTCTCGTTCAACATCAGTGCCTGACCTCACAAATGCGCTTCTGGAAGAATGGTCAAACATTCCCATAGACACACTCCTAAACCTTGTGGACAGCCTTCCCAGAAGAGTTGAAGCTGTTATAGCTGCAAAGGGTGGGCCAACTCAATATTGAATTCTACGGACTAAGACTGGGATGCCAATAAAGTTCATGTGCGTGTTGAGCCTGGGTATGCCCAATAGGCTTTTTTTTTTTTTTTAAGAAAAAATTGGCACAAAACAAAGTTCATGTGCGTGTAAAGGCAGGTTTACCAATACTTTTGACAATATAGTGTATATATATATATATCTATATACTATAGATCAGTGTTTCTCAACTCCAGTCCTCAAGGCGCCCCAACAGGTCTTGTTTTCAGGATTTCCCTCAGATTAAACAGCTGTGGTAATTACTAAGGCAGTGAAACTGATCAAATCACTTGTGCAGAGTAATGGATAGCCTGAAAACATGACCTGTTGGGGCGCCTTGAGGCCTGGAGTTGAGAAACACTGCTATAGATATATATTCTCAAAATCCTTGAAGGAAAGGAAACTTTAGGTGTGCAGAAATGAATAGGACCACCAGAGAGAAGTGTGTTCTCTAGATTGACTGAAGGTTAACTGTTTCATGGTTTAAAAACCAATTTTTAAATTGGTTTTACTATATGTATACAAAGTTTTGTATACATATAGTAACATGTGTTACAAATAAACATTAATTCTGGGCAAAGGATTCCCAAAGCACTACAAGTTATCTAAACGGCAGCCCCCAGTTTTTGATTGAGGATGATTTTTGTCTGATTTCAACCTTGGACTGAACCATCTGGTAAGGATTGAGTTACTGGAAGGAGTCATTTACTTGTGTTAATTTCACCTTGAGCTACTGAGGTCTGTAAACCAAATGTAAAGGGGGAAAACAATATGGGAAAAGAGTTGCCAGCTTCACTACCTGGCTAAAAATATAGGAAAAAAAGAAACCGATATAGAAATGTTTTTGAAAAAAATACGTTAATTAAAAAAAAAAAAAATCGGTCTTTATCATGATAAAGAAAAACCTATTCAAAAACACAATACTTTCCCTTTAAGAAAGCATTTTGTTTCAGCTTGCGGTATTTCCGTATTCATTTCTACCCCCTTTTTCCCTTCTGATTAATTAACACCATATATTCCTGGGATGTCCTCTGGTATCACATTGTACATATCGCTCCTGGCATCACTTAATGCTTGTGAATCCGCAGTGAGCTGAGCTGTCTTGATCTATGGACTTCAAGTGATAAATCTCTCCTGTTACAAAGTCACTGGAGTTTTCTCTTTCAGCCACGATTATGGATGACAAAACCTTCCCAGCACCTTCATACCAGCCTGCCAGTTTATAACTTTATTACAAGTGATGTGCGGAGGCCCTGTGGTGATTATACAGCAGGCTCTATGTGAGAGGCACAGGAGCTACAATCACCAGCAATAGATTTGCTGTTCCTATTTATTTAACAGTTGTCGTGTTTTTTTTTTTTTTTTTTTTCTGTCGATGTGGTTAATTCACCAGCTAACTGTCCCTTGTGCGGGGAGAGCAATCACAACCTCTCATCAGTCTGTGATATTGATCCAGTTCTGTGAATTTTTCATTAGGCCATGTAAGCTGTTTTTTATATGACCGGGTCTTTTCTTACAAAATGGGAACGTTAATGTACTATTAAAACAAAAGTATAAAATTTCCTCTGTAAACGATGTGATACAATACATAGTCCAACACTTGCAATTGACACCTTTCAATGCTGCTGCTTTCCTGAACCACCTGTCTTCACAGGAAAGTTAGTACACCCTGTTAAAGTCTATACACACAGTAAGACGATTGGAAGAAAAATTTCATATGATGAACAATCAGCCGATTATCTGATCGTTAGTGTAGTGCTTTCAAAAACTGAAGGTGCAGGCTAGAAGATTTTTTTTATCATAGGTAAACGTGTGATTTTCGTCTAGCCACTTAACCTTAGGTGGACATCATATGACGTCCTTAGGTTGTAGTGGAGATGCTTTAATGATAGCTGCAGGCATTATTCAGATATCATTTTTTTTCCAGCTGCCGATTCCCTGACATGTCAAAGCAAACCAAGTGGCTGTTCAGCCGCTTGGAGGATGCCCCTCCTGCCGCCCTCCAGTGCTTCTTCCGTCTCGCCCGTGCGATCGAGGAGCCAGAGAATGAATCGTCTGCCGCTGGCTGTTTACCATAGAGCTGACTGTGCACCAGATGGTCCCCGGCCATCTTTATGACCCTTGGAGATTGCAAGCGACGTCACTTCTGGCACTGGCAGATGTAAACACTGCCATTTTTTTTTTTTTTTAGCTGGAAAGCCTAAGATTGTGCTCGTGCGATCATTTTTTTTTTTTTATTTATTTTTTTTATAAATCTCAGGCTTTCCAGCATAGAGGAGAGATGTGGGGACTTATAGACCCCAGATCTCTTCTTAAAGAGGACCTGTCATGTCCTATTTCCATTACAAGAGATGATTACATTCCTTGTAATAGGAATAAAAGTGATTAAAAAAAAAAAATTTAAAGGAAAAGTGTAAAAATAAAAAAAAAATGTAATGCGTCCACGTGTGGTCAGACGCAGAAGCAAGCTCATACGTAGGTCTCACCCGCATATGTAAACGGTTTTCAAATCATACGTGAGGTATTGCCGCGAACGTCAGAGTGAGAGCAATGTTTCTTGTGCAAGACCTCTAACTCTAAACTGAAAACCTGTAAATTTTAAAGTGTAGCCTATGGAGATTTTTAAGTACCGAAGTTTGGTGTCATTCTACGAGCGTACACAGTTTTAAAGCATGAGATGTTTGGGATCTATTTACTTGGCATAGCATATAATTGGGCTTACTTTAGCGTTTTGTTTATTTTAATTCATGTGGTTTTTTTTTTTTGTTTTTGTTTTTTTTTTAAAAATCGCATTTTAAAAAATTACTACGCAAATACCGTGTGACATAAATTGCAATGACCGCCATTGCATTCCCTAGGGTCTCTGCTAAAAAAAAAATAAAAAAATGTATATCTGAGACTAGCATGCAATGGATGATCATTCGTCTGATTATGCTCATCGAGTGTACAAGGCTTTAGCTTGGAGAAGGTAGAGAAGAGGAGGATATGCTATGGGGCTCTGTGTTTCTATTGATGCGCACAGTGTAGAAAGACACAGCTCTAGTCTCTGCATGCATGACACCCCAGGATTCCCTCAGTTTGGAGGGATTTCCTCTCACTTCCTATTTTAGCTGTGGGACAGGAAGTGAAGGGAAATCTTCACAATGGGACACAGATGGCAAAAAAAAAAAAGTTTTGCCGGTTTTAAAAGGTGAAAGTGCATACCCAGTGAATAAATTGGCTGCTGAAGTGAAGGTTTAAAAAAAATTAAAGGGTTTAATATTTTAAAATGTAACTATGATGAAATAAAAAATCATTCAGCCTGACACTGGCATCAGCTTGGTGGTTTTTTGTTTTTCTGCATCCTCCCCATCAGTGTTTTTTACTTGTTGATCCGGCCAATATCTGACATATTTCCACTTTTTTCTGTAAATATGCTGATAGGCTGGTATCAGGATGTGAAATGATATAGGGCTTTAGGTCCAAATTCAAACTGGGGTATCCTTGGTGGTCCCCAAAGTAGTCTGGCGAATGAAGAAAAGAGCACCACAAAAACTTTTTTATGAATCCAGTACGTCTTTAGAGAAAAAGCCAATGCATATTGGGGGCTTAAAAAAAGTTATAAAATTTTAAAGCGCCTCATGCTCACACACAAATGCAAACTGAGATTGCACCACGAATGTGAGGTATCACATAAGGTGGTGTTCTCCACCCAACGCGTTTTAATTAGTTACGGCTCCTTCATCAGGGCTAAGGGAGATGGCAAATGTCTATAATATAAATGCAAGTGTCAACAACAACATATAACTGCAAATGTATGCATGGGTGAGATTAAAATACTGAGCTGCGTGTGTTACTTTCCAGGTACTAAATGAAGCCGTGGGTGCCCTGATGTATCACACAATCACTTTAACGCGAGAAGACTTGGAGAAATTCAAGGCTCTTCGAATAATCGTCCGAATCGGAAGTGGGTTTGACAACATCGACATCAAGTCAGCTGGAGATTTAGGTATGGTTTTCACTAGTTCAGATGTATTAAAAGTGTGTCAAGGGAATATTTGTGTTTGATCATAGCTGCCAATTTTGTTCAAACTGTCCTATTGCGATTCGGGTTAGAAGATGAAAAAATAGTTTGCTTGCTATAGGTAGCACATTTTCCTTACCGGTTCCCACTTTGTAAAATAAGATTTCATTTTTTTCTGTTTTTTTTTTTTTTTTTTTTTTACTACATCTGTCTGTGAATGTGTCTGTTAAGGACGGACATGTAAACCGCATGCAGGGATCAACCGAGTTCTGGAGATGGCGTAGCCCACCTCATCAGCCCCTCCCCATCCCATGAAGCCAAGTGGCATTTACTTGCCTGGCTCTATGTAGAATCCATGCCGGTGCTTTTGCAAAAACTGCACCTCCGGCATCCCTTTAGCTGTGCTCATGCCTGCTTTCTTTGTGCTGTCGCGGCATTCTATGCAAATAGCTATACATGGCATCCCTCCCAGGGTTGCCAACCTCCCATAGCATTTTTTACTGACAAAACATGGGAAAATTACTGGCGGAGCACTTTTTTTTTAAGAAATGACAGAACTCCTATTGAAAACTAACACAGTGAATATTTGAACAGTATAAACATGATATGGAAACACTGACGATACCTATAACAAAGTCATTTGCTTGATTTACACTTAAAAAGTCAACACAGCATGATATTATCAGCCCCTGATATTTACTGGCAGTTGTAACAAAATCACAGATTTTTACAAACTGTCAGTAAATTTACTGGTGGTTGGCAACCCTGATCTCTCCATACGTGTTAGCTGCTGTGGCTTCTCTTCCGGACGTGCCCTGTACCGCATGCTGAACTCTCCTGGGCCACATGCAGCCTGCGGGTTGGACACCCCTGTTCTAAAATGAGATGGACCTTTATCTGGATTTCTGTATAATTCTTAAAATCAGATTGACTTTCATCTAAATCAGAATGGATGTACACTATACTGTCTTTTTTATTTATTTTTTTCATTAAACGCATGGATCATTTCTCTTTTGAATATCTGAAGTATTCTATGAAGCTTCAGCTAAGTAATTGATGGTAAAATATGTGAACTCTTATATTTAGTTACCATTAGAACATGTACTTTTCTGTGAACTCAACCAAATGCTTTCTGTAGTTGCTCCTAGGAGGTTGAGAAATGTATTTGGCTTTTGCGTATTTGTAGGAGGTCTTGCATGAGCAGCCTACCTTGACCCATGCACAGCCCAAGTCATTGGAATTGTAGTCAGGTCTCTTGTGGAGACATGCAGCGTGGTGTGGTGGCAGTAAACGGTCCAGTTGCAGTAACAGAACTGTATTGCAAATGTAGTTCAAACTAGTACAACTACCCAGAAGGAAGTCAGCCCAATCGGGCTCACTCACAAAATGTTGCCGCAAAGAGCATACAGTATCTCTCGGGTGTGCCAACAGCATCTGTCTTCAGGGGCGGAATGGGCCCTGGTTGGTTCGTACCCAAATGAAGAGGCTTCCAGGAAGGATGCTGCATCCCCGCTCTTTCCCTACCCCTCTGAAACCTCTCCTTACCGCTAATTACTGTCCCTGACAGACAGGAGACCTGTCCCTATACTACCCACACACGAAATGCGCGCCAAGCCTGGGAGCCAAGGTCTTAAATAGATTCTGCCCCATCCAAGATGGCTGCCAGAGTCACATGGGATGCCAGCATCCAATCGGATAGCTCCCCCAGTGACCCAAGAAATGATAGAGGAAACCTGTTCATCTTGACTTTTTCCTCTGCAATGCTGCTGTGGTTGAGCACCACCTGCAGTGGAGAAAGTAGACTGCACCTGCTTGCGCTCTGACATTTTTAACATCTCACATTTCCACTGTTTATATGTTCTCTCTATTTTAATATTTGATTACTATTATGTTGTAGCACTTAACATTTTGGATCAGACAGATACCTTGATACAGTACAGTAGAATTTCTTGATACAGGTTTTTGTAAAAAAATATATATTTATATTTGATTCTGCAGTGTTTGCAAACCTTCCAGAATCAACCAAGGGTAGGGCTACCCAACTGCTGGATGATGCTTGCCTCTAGTTCTGCCTTGACCATGTAAACTCTTCAACCCATCTGACACTCTAGGTTCAGTCATGGTTAGACCAATTATACCTACTATCAATACCCATCGTAGTATAAAAATGCAACAGGCACACTAATTCAACACAGTTGTACTGAATACCTTCTAATTGGCTCAAGTCACTTCTTAGGGGTTTACATTTAGTTAGAGCAATACACACTGTTCAAAGGTCTTTAACGTAAAAAAAAAAAAGATGGGTGATGATATTGAGAAACTGAATATAACCAATGTGTGGTGCTTTTTGAGAGTAACACTGGTTGTAGGGGGAGAGACTCAGAAACCCGCCAGCTCCCTCTGAACCACTGGTGCAGTGTACTGGGACTAAATAAATACCTTTTTGACAATTATTTAATATAGAGGTGGAGTGCCTCTTTAAGTAGATAAATTATCAATGATCTGTGGTAAAGGCCACCCGAGTTTAAGGATGTTGCCTTCAGCTAGCAAGTTGGGACCCTTTAATGATGAAGAATGATAAAGGATGGTGATGACAGACCTGTAGATAAACCCAGGAGGTAGTAGCAAATATTGCTCTATTGGCTGGGTTATAACGATGTCTGCTAGCACTGTCTCTATGCAACTTGAGCAACAAAGGGTGGGCAGAGGCCCTCTCACCAGTCCTGGTATAGATGCAGTCTCCAACAGTGCAGGATAAGCTCCACGGGTCCCTGGGTCTCAGCTAAGAGACAGCAGGCTGTTAGCGCACTGACAGCTGTAGTGGATGGCAAAGAAGAGCTGTGTGGGCTACTGGATGAATGGCGACTGTGGACCCCTGGTGTGGCAATCTGCGACACAGCTATGCAGATGTACTGAAGGAGCATCCCTGTCATAGACTCGGCTGCTGTGTGTGGACTGACAGCCTCCGACCATCCTGTTTGAAGTCCCCGCCCCAAGCGAGCAAGCCTACCAGTTGCAGTCCAATATATAAAGGCTCTCCTACAACCCTTTATTTGGGCAGCTTTCTGGGGTGTGTTGTTCAGAAAGGGCTCTGAAATACAGTAATGGTTGCCTGCAAGACTAGGAATCCCAAGTTCCTCCTGTGCCCTGATCCAGGAAGAACTACTCCCATCCTCTGTAGACAGGAAGTGATGCAACAGTCCGCATGCTTGTCAGTAGAGAGGGTAACTAGCTAGTCCAGTGGTCATCAACCCTGTCCTCAGGACCCACTAACAGGCCAGGTTTTATGCATTACCTTGGGGAGATGCAGACTAGAATACTGCAATCACTGAGCAGCAAATGATATCACCTGTCATGTATTTCAGTTAACTTGCAAACCTGGCCTGTTAGTGGGCCCTGAGGACAGGAGTTGATGACCACTGCGCTAGTCTATGATTATGTTGTATTTTGTCCCCTTGATTCATCTTGCAGTAGCCTGCACGTGACTACACAAGATAAACCCAGGTAATATTCCTTCCACCATGCTTTAGGCCTCATGCACACTGGGCATTATAATAACGTTAAAAAAAAAAAAAGGCCAGTAGCTTTGCAGTTAGTTTCTCAAAGTTTTTCACAGTTTTTGCGTTTTTTTTTTTTTCAATGGATCAAAAACATTAAACGCTGGTGAGCCGCGTTTTTTAGCGTTTATTAGTGTTTTTTGACGTTGGAGCATTTTCACGGCTGAAAACTGCCTCTCAGAACGCTCTGGTTTTTGTTTTTTGTTTTGTTTTTTTTTTACAGTCAAACGCCCCAGCCAAAAACAGTTGATAACAGCCTATGTGTGCATGGACACATAGGATAACATTGACTGTAGAAAACAACGTCTGAAGCCATAAACAGCCGCTGTAAAAACGTCCAGTGTGTGAGGCCTTACAGAGAATGGGGTTTTGATATTGGTGTTCATGTTCAGTGATTTAACTTCTCCAAATATAATATGCAGACTTGTCAAAATGTTCATCTTTTTCCTATCTAATAGATGATATGGAACATCCAGATAGTCTTTAGCAGACTTTAGTAGAGCAGTGATGTTTTAGTGGGAAGCATGGCTTCTTTGCTGCTTGACTACCATGAATTACACTTCTTTTTTTTTTTTTTTTTTTTTTTTTTTCAGTGTTTTTCTTGTTTTAGACTCATGAACATAGATGTTATCAAGTGCAAGTGAAGCCTTCCCATCCTTAGCTGTCATTCTGTCAGATTGCATTCTTTACTTTTGAGGGTTGTACAGCATGGTGTTGCTCTTCTCTTTATAGAATGAGTAGAAGGTGCTAAATTCTTTTTTAGATGTGGTGTTTACAAGTTAAAAACAGTTTTTTTTTTTTTGCTAGAAAATTACTTAGAACCCCCAAACATTATACATTTTTTATCTAACACCCTAGAGAATAAAATGGCGGTCGTTGCAATACTTTGTCACACCGTATTTGCTCAGCTGTCTTACAAGTGCACTTTTTTTTTTTAAAAATGCACTTTTTTAAATTAAAAAATGACAACAGTAAAGTTAACCGGGGTTTTTTTTTTTTTTTTTTTTTTTTTTTTTTGTGAAAGATAATGTTATGCTGAGTAAACTGATACCCTTAAACTCCATAGGCGACATTTAAAAAATTCTACAGGTTGCATGTTTTGCGTTAGAGGAGGTCTAGGGCTAGAATTATTGCACTCGCTCTACCGATCACGGCGATACCCAACGTGTGGTTTCAACACCATTTTCATATGCGGGTGCTACTCACGTATGCGTTCGCTTCTGCACGCGAGCTCGGCGGGACTGGGTGCGTTTAAAAAAAAATTTTCTTCTTTATTTTACCTTTTTGTTTGTTTTTACACTGTTAAAAAAAAAAATTGTCACTTTTATTCCTATTAGAAGGAATGTAAACATCCCTTGTAATAGAAAAAAGCATGACAGGACCTCTTAAATATGAGATCTGGGGTCTAGAATGCAAAAAAAAGAAAATTGTCATTTAAAAATGGGGAAAAAAAATGGCCCTTTAAAAGCTATGGGCGCAAGTGACGTTTTGATATCGCTTCTGCCCTGCAGTGTCATGGAGACGGGTGGGGGCCATCTTCCCTTCACTCAACTCCTTGCACAGCCACGAGAAGGATCCGGTTGCCTCCGCCGCTGCCGACGGCTCCAGTAAGCGGCGGAGGGCACCGGACCGCGGCAGGAGGGGGGGCCTTCTCCTGCCGCCGATAAAAGTGATTCTGCAGCGAATCCACCGCAGAGACCACTTTTATCTTGTACCGGACCGCTGGCCGAACACGGTGATACCGGGGTGCTGCCATATCATCCGTCCTCAAAGTGAGGAAGTACATCGGCGTGCGGCGGTCTGGAAGTGGTTAAAACTCTAGCCTATAAATTGAGGGGCAAGCCTATTGTGTGTAATAAATGTGTATATGTGTGTGTGTGTGTTCAACCGCGCTATTGTTCAAAGTGTTAATTATAAAACAGCTGCCAGCACCACAATGGACAACTTGTGCAAAAGTAATAAGTAAAAAACAGTGCAGCGCTAATCAATAATACATAAATTGGTAAAAATTAGTAATTTGAAATCATGTAAACAATACAAATACAACTCTGTGCAAAAAAATATATTAAGTGAGTATCAGTCATTTGTGAACTGAAAAAGTCCAAAATAAAGTGAATAGGTCTGTAAAGACTTGTATGACAATTGCATGATCCAATTTGTGATGGTCGATTACCCAGAGAGGAAAAATCGCCAACGTGAAGAAATCTGCCACCAAATGGAATATAAGGAGGCTTACCGGAACATATGGACCCAATTCAGCTTATACCAAATGGGTCATAAAGGCAATGGTATCTCAACACCTAGATATAGACGCTCCACTCCAATCGTCTCTAAATGGACTGTATGTTGTTGGGGAGATTGTCAACGATCACCAACACAGATATAGCGAAATATATTAATGTATAGGGCCTTTCAAAGTCAGAGGTGGAATTATCTCAACACTCCATTAGTGCATAAATCCAAGGAAAGAAGATGGAAAACTTGACATAGTGTAAAACCATCAATAGAAAATGTATTAAAAACATAGGCCGCTCACATTTCAGTATACATCAAAGCATGAGATGGACGATATATGGTAAACCAGGAAAAACAAACTTTCCCCAGTTGTCTTCCAGGACAGCCCTTGAGAGATGGAGTCCCTCCCATCGACCCAGGAAACACATTGCCAAAACAGTTCAAAAGGCGGTCCCTCAGGTCCCTGGTCAGTCATTTGTGTTTCCTCCGTCGGAGGAACATGTTGCCAGGAACCAGAGAAGGACTCTATCTCTCAGGGGCTGCCTGAGGGGAGCGGAGCCGCACAGGGGGACCGGGTCCTATCCAGCGGCTCCAATCTAGTCCTACCTTTTCAATTTGGGGCTCGGGTACCGTCCAGCTGAATAGGAGCCGACCCGTTACCCCCCTCCTTCCAGTGCCGAGGTGTGCCAGGGACAGGTTGGCGCAGGTTCCCCCAGGAGCGGTGCAGATGGATTCTTCCATCACAGCTCCTTGCTATACACAGCGGTGGGGGTCGGAGACGCCGAGCGTCATTTCCGGCGGAACCGCGTCATCCTGTGTGCCGAGACTTCCGGTTCCGGGTCTCTACAGGCACAAGGAGGAGGGGAAGGCCCACGCTGAGGCCTGCAGTTCCGACCAGCGTCCAGCTATACCGGACTAGCGGCGGGACACGGAGCGTGAAGGGGACCATGGAGGCTACTTCCCAGGACACTCCGGTGGAGGCAGGCACCAGCCAAACCCAGGTAGGCTGCTGGGCAAGCCCTTACTGTGGTTTTTTCTGGGGTTTTTTGTTGTAAGGCTGGGATTTGTAGTACCCCATGGTGGTGGTTTCCTCACAGTCCCGGGTGGATGCAGTGGTGGTTGCAGCACAGGTGTTTTTAGAGTTTTAGGGGTTCCTGATGCTAAAAAAGTCTATTCTTTATTTTTAGGGGAAGGAAGCTCCAAGGGAAGACAAGTCAGGCCGCAAAAAATGCCCTAACTGTGCAAATAAGTTATCCTCAGGCTCTAACAAAGCCCTATGCAAGCAATGTATTGCAGGCTTACTTAAAACAGAGGCAGACTCTCCTTTGGCAAGATTCCTTGGCTCCTTTAAAGATGAGATGGCATCAACCTTTAAATCTCTCCGCGAGTTAATCGCAGATGTAGGCACGTCTGCTTCCACCAGTAAAGCAGCTGCGATTCCCTCCTCACCATGCCTTACAACACCCAGCTCTGGGGAGCCCCGTACAATCAGGGAGCATAGCCCCGTGTTAGTTAGCCCTGAATCCTCTGACGCAGATTCAGATGAGGATCAGGCTGTAGCTAACAAAGTCGCAAAATACAAGCTGTCTCTGGAGGATGTAGACGAGCTGTTGAGCGCCATTTATGATACGCTGGAAATTGATGAGGAAGAAACTCAATTGACCAGACATGATAAAATGTATGAGGCTCTGGGGAAAAAGAAAGCTAAGGTATTCCCTATACATAATGTGCTTTCTGACCTTGTCCGCAAGGAATGGGCCGAGCCAGATAAAAAGGTCTTCTTCCCAAATTCCCTAAAAAGGAGATTCCCCTTTGACGAGAGCCCAGAGGCGGTCTGGAATAAAAATCCTAAACTAGACGCCCCCCTGTCCAAAGTCTCCAAGCAGTCTGACCTTGCCTTTGAGGATATGGGTCATCTAAAGGACCCCATGGACAGGAAAACAGACATAGTCTTAAAGAGGGCCTGGGATGCTTCTATGGCAGGTTTAAAACCAGCTCTGACCACTTCTTGTGTAGCCAGGAACCTAGAGTTCTGGTTAGCCCAACTAGAAGAACATCTAAAGGCAGGCACGCCTAGGGGGGAGATCTTAAAAACCTTCCCTATGCTTTTTAAGGCGACAAGTTTTATCTCTGACGCCTCCACTGATGCCATTAAATTTACGGCTAAAACAGCAGCGCTTTCGGTCGCAGCTAGGAGGTCAGTCTGGATGAAAACTTGGGGGGGAGACACGGCGTCTAAAACACGTTTGTGCAGTGTCCTCTTTACAGGAGACTTAGTCTTTGGGCCTGAACTTGATACCGCCTTGGAAAGAACGGCGGATAAAAAGAAAACCTTTCCCATTAAAAAGAAAAATTTTCAAAGAAAGTTTTTTCGTCCCTCAAAAGAACCCTCTAAGTCAGAGAAGGAGTTCAAGCCCAAAAAGCATTGGACAGGACAAAAAGGGAAAGGAAAAGGGGGCATACTTTTTAACCGCCCCAATTCAAACCCCAAACCCCAGTGACAGGGTCCCGGTGGGAGGAAGATTGATGAACTTTCTCCCACAGTGGGAAAAGACAACCTCAAACGAGTTTGTCTTGAACATTATAAAAAGGGGGTATGCGCTGGAGTTTCACAGCGATCCACCCTCAAAGTTTCTTGTGACAAAGCTTCCAAGAGACTCAGAAAAGGCCAGGGCCTTGCCTCTGTTAATAGGGGAAATGGTGGATCAAGAGGTATTGACGCCAGTCCCTATTCAGGAACAGGGGGACGGTTTTTACTCGCACATTTTTGTAGTAAAAAAGCCGTCCGGGAGATTCAGACTAATAATGAACCTCCGACCTCTGAACCGCTCCATCCGATACAAAAAATTCCGGATGGAGTCTATTTACTCAATAAGGAATCTACTCCAAAAAGAGGTGTTCATGGCTACCCTGGATTTAAGGGACGCCTATCTGCATATCCCAATAAGGAAGGAATGCCAGAAATTTCTTCGGATGGCGATTCAGATGGACACCAAGGTTTATCATTTCCAGTGCAGAGCACTTCCTTTCGGACTGTCGTCCTCCCCGAGAATCTTTACCAAAGTTCTCGGGGAGGCATTAGTTCCGTTAAGACTACAGTCAGTCACGATTATCCCATATCTAGACGACTTACTTCTCACGGCCCATTCGGAGAAACAACTTCGTGGGGACCTAGAGTTGACTCAGTTCAACCTGAGGCAGCTGGGGTGGATAGTCAGTCTAGAAAAGTCCAAGACTACCCCAACACAGGAAATTTTGTATTTGGGGTACAAGATCCTGTCAGTAGAGCAGAGGATAGTTCTGCCAGAAGAGAAGATATTGAATTTACGCCACAGAATGTCTTTTCTTCAAAGCAGCGCCAAGTGTACAGTGAGGGAGGTGATGTCGGTCTTAGGACTGATGACAGCGGCCATTCCAGCTGTACAATGGGCCAGGTTCCACCAAAGAGACCTTCAAAGTTTTCTGTTGGAAAAATTAAAGGACAGGGATCTGGAAGAAGAGGTTTCAATCCCCACCAGAGTAAAACGATCCCTCTGGTGGTGGAAAGACTCAGAGAATTTGAACAAAGGGGTTCTCTGGATCTCTCCCATCACGTCCATACTAACTACGGATGCGAGCAGCTGGGGGTGGGGAGCCCACCTCAACTCAGATTGGGCACAAGGCAGGTGGACGCCAGAGGAGAAACTCCTCTCGTCCAATTGGAAAGAGCTAACAGCGGTCCTCAGGGCTCTGTTATTCTTTCAGAATGCAATACAGGGTCATCATCTACAGGTCCGTTCAGACAATATGACGGCTGTAGCGTACATAAACAAGCAAGGGGGCACCAGAAGTCGTCGACTAATGCTGGTGGCCAATCGCATGTTTCTATGGGCAGAATCCAATCTGGCTTCCATCTCCGCAGTTCACCTGAAAGGGGAGCTCAACAACACGGCAGATTTCTTGAGTCGACAACAAGTGTTGAATCAAGAATGGTCTCTACACCCAGAGGTGTTCAAATATATAGCAGCTTACTGGGGAAAACCAGTAGTGGACCTGTTTGCAAGCCTGGGCAGTAGACGCCTTACAGACCCCATGGAACTTCAGTTTAGCGTATGCGTTTCCTCCGCTTCACCTCATCCCAAGAGTTTTAGCGAAATTTCTAGTAGAGGAAACGTGTCTAATCTTAGTGGCACCGTTTTGGCCCAAGAGACCATGGTTCACAACGTTGCTACAGTTGACAGACCAACCTCCTCTGAGGCTTCCCTACAGACCAGACCTTCTGTCGCAGGGACCTCTCTTTCATCCACAAGTATCCATGCTGAACCTCTCAGCGTGGTTACTGAGGAGGAAATTTTGAGGAGCAAGGGCCTGTCTGACAGAGTGATTCAGACCCTGCTACAAAGTAGAAAACCTGTCACTCAGGCCATTTACAGGAAGGTCTGGAGAAAATTTAACAGCTGGTTGAACAGCCGAGGGGAGGTAAATACGGATACAGCAAATATCCTGCAGTTTCTCCAGGAAGGGATAGATAAAGGGCTAACTCCTAGTACTATTAAGGTCCAGATAGCGGCCTTAAGTGTGTACTTAGAGAAAAGGTTGCAGGAAGATCCTTTTATTGCTAGGTTCTGTAAAGCAATCTCCAGACGCAAACCTGTTAGACTTAACATAGCCCCATCCTGGGATCTGTCAGTTGTTCTAAGGGCTTTTTTGGGGTCACCTTTTGAACCTATCTCAGAGGCCTCTCTAAGACTAGTCACTTTCAAGACAGTACTGCTTGTGGCAATCACTTCAGCACGCAGAGTTAGTGAAATCCAAGCTCTCTCTGTCAGAGAGCCTTTCCTCCAGATTCTGGAAGACAGAGTCATCCTAAAGACAGACCCTGGGTTCTTACCAAAGGTTGCATCTAATTTCCATAGATCACAAGATATTGTCCTCCCTTCTTTCTGTCAAAAGGCTTCAAACGAGAAAGAAAGGCGTTTTCATTTATTAGATGTGAGAAGGTGTATCCTAGAGTATCTTAGGGTAACCAATCCATTTAGAATCTCAGATTCACTTTTTGTTCTTTTTTCCGGACAACGTAAGGGGCAAAAAGCTTCTAAAGTCACCATAGCTAGGTGGATTAGGCTAGCTATAGCAGAGGGCTATAAGACAGTAAACAAAGATCCTCCTGGGGGTATTAAAGCCCACTCCACAAGGGCATTATCAGCATCCTGGGCAGAAAGAGCTGGTGCCACCCCGGAGCAAATATGTAAAGCAGCCACGTGGTCAAGCTTTTCCACCTTTACAAGGCATTATCGACTGGACTTAATGTCCAGTCAGGATCAGGCTTTTGGGAGAAAAGTTCTCCAAGCCGTGGTCCCCCCCTAATCTGGTGAGTACTTGGGGATCCTCTCAAGGGCTGTCCTGGAAGACAACTGGGGAAAACTGGAGTTAGACTTACCGGTAACTCCTTTTCCGGTGGTCTTCCAGGACAGCACGATCCCACCCTTTTTTGATTATGTGAATGTACTAACATTATTACCTGTTATGGTTATGTTTTTTGCAGTTCCATCCTTCGGTTCTTGGTGAATGACTGACCAGGGACATGAGGGACCGCCTTTTGAACTGTTTTGGCAATGTGTTTCCTGGGTCGATGGGAGGGACTCCATCTCTCAAGGGCTGTCCTGGAAGACCACCGGAAAAGGAGTTACCGGTAAGTCTAACTCCAGTTTTAATGCCGTAGACAGGCTGTTTGGAAGGCTATTAAAGGTAACCCTCCTCATCTGCTTGTACTTAGTGTGTATAAAAGGTAAATAAGTTTCTGGACTCCTGGCAGACCCTTGCATCTTTCATCCAGTGCTGCACTGATGTTTCTGGATTCTGAGTCATGGGGAAAGCAAAATAATTGTCAAAGAATCTGCAGGAAAAGGTAGTTGAACTGTATAAAACAGGAAAGGGATATACAAAGATATCCATGGAATTGAGAATGCCAATCAGCAGTGTTCAAACTAATCAAGAAGTGGAAAATGAGGGGTTCTGTTGAAACCAAACCACGGTCAGGTAGACCAACTAAAATTTCAGCCACAACTGCCAGGAAAATTGTTCGGGATGCAAAAAAAACCCCACAAATAACTTCAGGTGAAATACAGGACTCTCTGAAAACGTGGTGTGGCCGTTTCAAGATGCACGATAAGGAGGCACTTGAAGAAAGAGATGGGCTGCATGGTCGAGTCACCAGAAGAAAGCCGTTACTATGCAAATGCCAAAAAGTATCCCACTTACAATACACCAAACAGCACAGAGACATGCTTGGCATGGTATTGCTGTGGAGGAAGAGTCGTCTCACTATAGCAAGTTAGGAGGTCACTGGACCTTTGTTGGATCAACTGGTATTTTCTGTATTTGCAGCACTTTTTAAGAGACGAAAGATGGAGAAATGTGCATGCATTGCAGATATATAATGCATAGGTTTTTTTTTTAGTTTTGTTGTTTGCCCTGACATACATTAAAGTGGTAGCAAAGTCTCATTGATAAAAAAAGAAAATGGCCCCCCCTCTTGCAGGTTTAAGTCATAATGTACTGGTGTGCACTGCATACTAATACATTATGGCACTTTCCTACAAACTGAGCCCTCCAGCTTTGTGTGGTCATGGCTCTTCCTGGTCCTAGGCGCTTCCATCTTCACAGGTCTTCCTTCTGGGTCTCGTATCTTCGGCTGATTGAAAAGCTGGGTCTAGGTGACCTCTCTCCCGTGCATGCACACAGAAGTCACATCGTCATGGCACACAGAACGGGCTGTTAATGTGCATATAAACCTATAAGCCCTATAAACATATGTACATGCATACAGTAAGATTCTGTCAAAAGGCATTAGGACGGTGTCCAGTAGAGCCCCTACCTTAGGAGGGTCTCTATCACCCAGCTTATTTACTAGCGAGAAGTCCGGCTCCAGTTGGTTACATTTTAAGGGCAACTTTAGATGCGGTATGAGGGGATGTGACAATTGTCACCATATCCAAAGAGGTCAGTTCGTTTGCTCAAGTGTCGCTGGTAGAAATTTTGAGATTTCATCATTGTAATACTAAATTCTTGATCTATGTCATTACATGTGAACTATGCTGCATCCAATATGTAGGTCGCACAACACACCGGCTGAAAGATCAGCTTTATGATCACCTGTATGATAACCAGAAAAAACAAGTCCACTAATGTGGCCAAACATTGGAATTTAGTGCACAATAAGGACATTGCTAGTCTGTTAAGGCATTGAGAAGATGGTGACTCCCATAAGGGGGGGGGGCAGGCAATCGCAAAGTGTTCTGGATCTTCATCCTGCATACCAGAACCCTGGCAGGGTTAAACGTTGAGTGGGATGTTTCCCACCATTATGATTAGGTTGGTTGCCATCAGTACTTTTGATTGATGTCCTGATCTTTGCTCTCTCAAATGCGTTCTTAGAGTAACAATATCATCTATTGTTTTATGTGCGATACCTCCATCATGGTTATCCCTAAATCTCAATATAGATAATGTAGTTGACAGTGACCTTGCGTTATGATGACCACGGGACCTACCATCGATCTAGGACATTCGCTTTAGTGAACGGTATACAATCCATGGGTTGATGTTATTTGGGTGAAACTTCTATATATTATCTACTCATCCATTCATGTATGCTAGTTCTGTGGTCCCTGCATGCATTCCCATTCCTGTCTTCGACATCTAAACTGTTGTGGACATGGATGGGTCATGAAGGACTGACCTATTTTATAGACAAATGTACCCATATACATTTACCAATATATCGGCCAATCTCATTGATCAACTTTTTCAGTTGTTTTCAATACAGGATGTAGATCAGGCATGATTTTGTTGGTATCTTTTTTGACTAAGATTGAGGCCATTGGAATATATATAGATATATAGATATATAGCTAGAGTCAATTTTTTTAATTTTCATGTACATATGTTTTATAGGGCTGTTTTTTGTTCCGTGGTTTCTTTTCCCAATTTGAGGTCTCTACCTTCCTTCCTTTGCCCATTCATGCTGCCTACTTTAATTGAATACTGTAGTCTTATTACATTATAGTCTCCATTCATTGGACATATCAAATTATTCATTTATTTTACTTTAGACTTTACAAACCTTTTTGGCGACCATTGAATGGGCATCGGTACACGCAAATTTTGTGCATGTTCTTTATATTATTATTATTAGATTGTAAGTTCTTCTGAGCAGGGCCCTCTTAATCCCCTTGTATTTTATTGTATAATAACTGTATTGTCTCCCTTTTATATTAAGCGCTGCGTAAACTGTTGGCACTATATGAATCCTGAATAATAATAATAATATATTTGTGTGTGTGTATTACTTATATCCATACTTCTCCTCAGAGAGCCGTAACTGTCGGTCACTGGCCCTCTCTGCTCTCACTGGAGCGCTGGGCTGTAGAGGGGAAGGGAGGGGCTGGCTCAGGCGGATCACTGAGAGGCTGAGCCAGGTAGCGGTCCAAGCTTCTAGGTGGATCCCAGCCATCTGGTTGGGATCTTTCCCAGCCTGGACCAGCTGAGTGACGTCAACCAGCAGCAGGCTTTAGCCCGCCATCACCTGATGGGTCACAGGTGTGCAGAACGAACTGCACTCCTGTGATCCAAAGAAGTATAGCCAAAATAGCTTTGGCCATGCTTCTTTAGGTTTACTGCCACTTTAATGGGCTATCCTTGAGTAGTGCCTCTTTAAAAGAAGTTTGGGATTTTTTATTTTTTTTCTATGTGGTGCTGCATCTGTCCCCTCCCGTCCCGCCGGCTCTAAGGCTGAGAATCAAGTGATCAAACACCGCCAATCACTCAGTTCCCAGAGCTCCCTGAGCAGAGAGCTGGTGACTCTCAGTCACCGCTTTCTCCCTCCCCCCTTTCCAGGAGTGCTGGGCTGTGGAGGGGGCAGGAATCGTCTGGCTCAGGCTCTCAGCAGCTCACTGAGAGGCTGAACCCGGTGCCAGCAGATCCCAAACATATGGTGATGATCTTTCCTAAGCCTGGACCGGCTCTGTGACTTCAGCCCGCTGTCTGCTGAAAATGGATCACAGGAGTGCATGAAGAACTGCACTCCTGTGGTCTACAGGAGGAGAACAGCCAAATGAGCTTTTAAGTGAATCTCTTTTTTAAGTGAATTCAAAGATAATGGGGAGTTTCATGGTTTTCAGGTTGTATTGTTCTGAAATACCTATGAGATGTGATGTGCTTGTCAAATGTGATGTGTGAGGTCCTGGACTTAGTGCATCTATCCATCTGCCATAAAAAAGTGAAGCCAGGGCAGAGATGACAGGTCGAACTTGATGGACATGTCTTTCCTGTGCTTTTTCTTCCAGGAATTGCAGTATGTAATGTGCCAGCAGCTTCCGTAGAAGAGACAGCCGACTCCACAATGTGCCACATTCTCAATTTGTACAGGAGAACCACATGGCTGCACCAAGCATTACGGGAAGGCACGAGAGTCCAGAGCGTGGAACAGATAAGGGAGGTGGCATCTGGGGCAGCCCGAATCCGAGGGGAGACTTTAGGCATCATAGGACTGGGTGAGTTTTTGTTCTGTACATGAAATCTAAAACTGTAGTGTGTGGCATCTGAAGTTCTTCATTCTGCTGGCCGATTGTTGCACTCATTGGTACCAGAGATGCAATAACAAATGGAACATTTGAAAGGCCACACCAACCATTTTTAAGTTATGGGTGAACCTTGGTTGGCCAAATCACCCATTTTGCTCTGTTACTCTTACACTCCAGTGGTGAGGGCTCCCTGTCAGTTTTAGCTCTGACCCCATCATGGAAGCTTAAGCCCACTATAGATGGATTGAAATTTGGCTGGTTAAGCACTAACTGAGTGAAATTTGACTGGTTAAGCAGGAACTGAACTAAATTTGATCCATCCCTGGGCAGGCTGGTTCTATCAATCAATTTCAGTACAACCAGCCTATCAGTTTTTTTTTTCCCGTAGAGTCACCGCTGGCGGATGTAGCCATCAGCAGTCATCATTTTATTCAGACCGCGGGGAAACCTCCCACTGTCAGGAAACAGTAGCGCAGCGGGAGGGATTCCCATATCCACACTGGCTGTGTTGTTGCATAATCTTTGACCAACCTTACTCTTCCCGCAATAGGCAGAGTCTAAATATGCCACTTTAGCAAATATGGATTAGCCTGAATTTGACCATACTGCAAATTTAGATTATTTCTTCTCTTTACTTAAATCTTTTAATGCAAATTTTCCATACACTGCATTAAAGTGGTTGTAAACCTCAGACATGAAATATGGACAAAGTATATCCCTCTATAGTGTGTGCTTGTCTCAATCCAGGGCACTAAGGGCACTCTTTGTCCACTGCCTCGTTCCTCTGCTATAACAGTATGAGTCACTTCTGATGAGTTCTGACACCAGAAAAACTGAGACGGGAGGGCACAGCCTGTGATTGACAAGGAAAGGGGGGGGGGGGTTGATTTTCTCCAATCAGCTCTCAGAGCTCTCCTCACTCATGTAACCTCAGCTCTCCGCCCCTGCTTTTCAGAGCTGAGAGATCCTGTGTAAATTCTGCACTCTGAAGGGATGTAGGGGAAATATGATTGTAGATAAACAGGTACAACTTATGTAGGAGGATTTGTTGAATCTCTGTGTATCACCTGAGGCCAGTCACTTCACTGGGTACATGTAAGGGTTCATTTTTTTTTTTCCCACAAACAGATCTGAGTGAAGGTTCAGTTGCATATTTTTACAGCCTCCTTTCCAAAGTCTTTTAGAGATTTTTTTGAACAAACCACATGTACATCACTGCTTGGGGTTGTCCTACAATCGCCTCTGCCAATCACATTGTCCAAATGAAATCATGTCTTATCAGATCTTAGAGTAACTCCACTTTTGTTGAGGAAAAAAAAAATTCCCCGCAGGGTAATCTGTGGACATTCCAAGGATTTTTAACGTTTTTTTCAACGCTTTTTAAGGATTCCTGCCTTTTTGTTCTGAAGAAATAGCTGTTGGGTCCATGAGTGAATCTGTATGGGAGTGACTTTTTAAATATCAATCAGCTGCTGTACCTGCAGGACTCTGAGGAAAGTGGCAGGGCCTGCATTCCTTTAGACGTGATTTCCCTTTTGGAAATATCTCACCAACAATTACATTTTTCTTGCAGGGGATGCCCAAAATCTGACTTGTGTCACACTTTTGGGAAAATCAGAAAGCCAATCACACAAGCAGGAAAAGACATATCTGGGGGATGTTTTATACACCATCTGTGTACAGAACGCCTCCAGGTTGCCATATAGCATTTTACAGAAAATGACAACGGCTGCAGGTTGAAAAGGAAAGGTCATTTTGAATAAAATTCAATCACTATATGACTTGTGTTGCAATTGTATTGCTATATTATTGTGGTGTGTTTTTTTTTTTTTTTTAACTTGCTTTTTTTTCTCCCCACAATAGTGGAGTTACCCTTTAACCACTTCCATACCGCAGGCCGTCATATGACGTCTTGGGCTTTCAGTGGTGATATCTGAATGATGCCTGATCATCCATATATTGTTTTATTTCAACGGGCGATTTGCTACACCATAAGAACGATCGTAGTGGCAGTTAAGCTGCTTGATTGTTCTTACCGGCGACGAGAGGGGAAGTATGTTCCCCCCCCCCCCCCCCCACAGCTGCCCTCAGGTGCGATCAAGGACCCAGAGAAGGAAGGCGCCGTTAGGAAGTTGTAGAGGAAACCGAGGGATAGATGGCTCCTGGCAATCTCTGACTCTCGGAGGCCCGGGCATGACGTTATGACGTCACGTCTTGGCCGCCGGAAGTAAACAAAGCTGAGATCTCGGCTAGAAAGCATCGGATTGTTAATTTTTTTTTTTTTTTGATCTGATGCTTTCCAGCCTGGAGAAGAGATGTGGGGTCTTATAGGCCCGCATCTTTCCATAAAGAGGACCGATCACGCACTATTCCCATTACAAGGGATGTTTGCAGAAAAAAAGTGATAAAAACTAAACTAATTTAAAGCGAAAGTGTAAAAAATAAAAACAAAAAAAAAAATTAAAGCGCCCCAGTCCCCGCAAGCTCGCATGCAGAAGAAAATGCATACGTATGTCGTGCCCGCCTATATAAACAACGTTCATGTGAGGTGTCAGTGATCGTTAGAGCGAGAGCAATAATTTTAGCTCGAGACCTCCTCTGTACCTCTAAACAGGTAACCTGTAAAAAAAATTAAAAGCATCGCCTATGAAGATCTTGAGGTACCGAAGTTTGGCGCCATACCACGAGTGTGCGCAATGTTAAAGCGTGACATGTGAGGTATCCATTTACTCAATGTAATATCTTTCACAGTATACAAAAAAATTGGGCTAACTCTACTTTTTTTTTTTTCTCAAAAAATCATGTTGAAAATTGACTGCGCAAATACCATGTGACATAAAAAGTTGCAATGACTGCCATTTTATTCCCTAGAGTGTCTGCTAAAAAAACATATATAATGGTTGGGGGTTCCGAATGATTTTCTAGCAAAAAAAATAGATTTTTCCATGTAGGAGAGGAGTGCTGGAATTTGTGCGCTATGGAAGTGGTTAAAACACTTCCATGCCAGACCTATTTTGGCCCTCCTCTCCTATATGTAAAAATCATTGTTTTGTTAGAAGATTACTCGGAACCCCCAACCATTATATATGTTTTTTAGCAGACACCCTAGGGAATAAAATAGAGGTCATTGCAACTTTTTTGTCGCACGGTATTTGCGCAGCAATTTTTCAAACGCATTTTTTTGGAAAAAAAAGTTTCTTGAATTAAATTAAAAAAAACAGTAAAGTTAGCCCAGTTTTTTTGTATAATGTGAAAGATGATGTTATGCCGAGTAAATAGATACCCAATATGTCACGCTTTAAAATTGCGCACACTCGTGGAATGGCGCCAAACTTCGGTACTTAAAAATCTCCATAGGCAACGCTTTAAATTTTTTCACAGGTTACCAGTTTAGAGTTACAGAGCAGGTCTAATGCTAGAATTCTTTCTCTCGCTCTAACGCACGCGGCGATACCTCACGTGTGGTTTGAATGGTGTTTACATATGTGAGCGGGACTAAAGTGTGCGTTCGCTTCTGTGCGCAATCTACCGGGCACGGGCATTTTAATTTTTTTTTGTTTGTTTATTTTACTTTATTTGTTTTATTTTTACATTTTCTCTGTAATTTTTTTTAAGATCGCTTTTATTCCTATTACAAGGGATGTTAACATCCCTTGTAATGGGAATGGTGCGTGACAGGTCCTCTTTATGGAGAGATATGGGGTCTATAAGACCCCACATCTCTCCTCCAGGCTGGAAAGCATGAGATCAACAAAAAAAAAAAATGAACGATCCCATGCTTTCCAGCCATGATCGCGGCTTTGTTTACAACCGCGGCCTGACGTCGCTCCCGGGCCTCCGAAGATCATAGAGATGACTGGTGACCATCTGGTCACCGGAATTCTCTATGCTCGTCATCCGGCGGCTGCGGATTCTTTCTCCGGGTCCCGATGGCACGGGAGAGCCCAGAGAAGCACCGTAGGGTGGCCGGAGGAGGGGGGTGTCCCCTTCTGTCGCCTGTAGGAACGATCAAGAGGTGGAACTGCCACCTTTATGATCATTCTTACGGTGCACAGAATTGCCGGCTCTAAAAGATGATATCTGGATGATGCCTGTAGCTGCAGGCATCATTCAGATATCCCCACTGAAAGTCAAACCACTTGCCTTTTTGGAAGATTTACCCCCTTATTGACCTGGCCCTTATATATTGATTGGTTTGCGCAAAAGTTATAGTGTCTACAAACTTTGGGATATTATTATTATTTTTTTTTATGATTAGTAATGGCGGCATTCAACTTATAGCGGCACTATGATATTGCAACGGATAATCAGACACTGACACCTTTTTAGGACCAGTGACACTAAAAATATGCACTGTCACTGTACTAATGACACTGGCTGGGAAGGGGTTAAACATCAGGGGGAGCAAAGGGTTAAATGTGTGCTTAGCTGGTGTTTTCTTACTGTGGGGGAGGTACTTTTACTAGGTTAAGACATGGATTCATGTCTCTGATTTGCAGAGACACAGGATCCATGTCTTCCCTCCTGACAGAACGGCGATCTGCCTTGTTTACATAGGCAGACTGCCGTTCTGCCTTGGTACCAAATGATTGGTGGGTGCCGGTGGACATCAAGTCCGTGGTACCTGTCCATCGGCTCCTGCTGTGAATAATCACAGCAGGAGCGGGCCATGGGCAGCACTCATTCGCGCCCACTACCTGAAAGTGCAGGATTACGTATTTGTGTTTGTAGATCCTGCGCACAGCGGCCGCCCTGTAGCAGAAAAACTGCCATAGGGATGTAAAAAGTTCCAAAAGACTGTCAAACCTCAGATCTCACTCTGTTGAGGATGGGAATTATGGCGATGCTGCGCTGCTTGAGCGGGGAGACTGCAAATCACTATATAGAGGAAAAAAAAAGACGCAAACGCCTAGTGTGTTACCTAAGACACCTAAAGTTGGAAAGCCAACGCGTTTTGGGAGGCAAAGGCTCTGAGGGAGGGAACTTGACTCCCGAAACGTGTCAGTTTTCCAACCATTTAGTGGTTTTGTCATCCTTGATACCGGAGTTGTATGACATGCGCTTTATCCTTTTTATGTTTGTATGCTTTTGGCGTTTTTAATAAGATTTTTAAGGTGTCTTAGGTAATGCACTTGGGGTTTGCGCCCTTTTTTTTTTTCGGTTTATAGTGCTATAGGGATATCGCTAATTGGTTAAGCTGCCCATATATACAAGATGATCACTTTTTTTTTTTAGACCTGTGATTTAGGAAGACATCCTTTGGGTCAATTACTCTTGAGCTGGTGGTCAACCAATTGACGTTGGATGACCAGTTATGATTACTGTTGTTTGTTCCCGGAATGAATGGCTCTGCTCTCCCGTTTCCCTCCCTTGCCGCTTGTATAGGAATAAAAACATACATGATTGACTGAGCAATGGGTTTGTGTTCCTCTGCACAATGTGAGGATCGGAAGCTAGAAGGTAGTCTGACCATGCCTGCATGTCCAACCAACCTTTGTCTATTGACACCCATATCATCCTTTGTGTCCCTCCTGGTTGACTTGTATTGATTGTGTGGGCTGTTTGCTATTAGGACGATTGTTTTTGTGTTGTTGGTTAACCTCTCTACTCATCTTTCTCATCTAATCCCATTTTTTTCCATCTAGAACTGGTTTTTCAGTCTTTTGAGGTGTGATAATCCTCTGACAAACATTAGCTTGGGGGAAAGGTATGTGTGGCATCATTATGGGCGTAGTATGTATCTATCCAGCATGCAAGACACGTTGATTTTTAAAACGCCCTTCTACATATTAAATGTGTGTCTTCTAGTGTGTTAAAAAAAAAAACAAAAACAAAAAAAAAGCCTTCACTCTTTAGAGAGTGCAATCAGCACAGCGTCATTTCATTCATGAACCCAAAGTAGTAGTAAAGGCTTCTTCTTCTTTATTTATACCTATAGGGAAGCCTGTAATAAGGCCTACCTGTAGGTACAGTAAATATCTCCTAAACTTTCACAGTTTTTAGGTGATATCTACTTTAGCTGCGCCTGTTACGTCACTGGTGCGCTCTCATTGGACGGCCTGCCATGCGCACGGGAGTGACGTCATCGCGGCACCGCCAGTCAAAGTGCGGCTTTTCCACAAACCCAGAAGGAAGACCGGGTGAAGATAGAAGCCTCGTCAGCGGACACAGCGCACCGCTGGAGGGCTTAGTTTTCAGGCAAGGCTTTCATAATGTGCTAGGATGCGATGGATACTAGAACATTATGACGTTTTTTTTTGGGGGGGGGGGTGCAGTTTACTACCGCTTTAAGTGTTTCTAAATGCTTGTTTTTTTTTTTTCCTTTTACAATAAACATGTGATACTTGCCTGCTCTGTGCAGTGGTTTTGCACAGGGCAACTACGATCCTCCTCGTCTCGGGTCCCCTGCTGTCGCTTCTGGCCCCTCCCACTTGCCAAGTGCCCCCAAAGCAAGCAGGTTGCAGTGGGGGCTTTTGTGCGTGCTCGCTCCAGAGCCGCTTTATTGTGTCAGAGCATGGCTCCGTCCTGCACCTGCCTCACTGGCTGTGATTTGACAGCAGCAGGAGACAATGGCTTAGCCAATGGGGATTGAGAAACCCGGCAGAGCAGTTGCTCTCATGCATATCGCAGGATCAGGTTCAGGTAAGTATTAGGGGGGGGATTGCGCACTGAAGGTTTTTTACCTTCATGCAAAGAATGCATAAATTTAAAAACAATCCCCCAGCCTTTACAACCACTTAAAAGCGGTATCAAACATAAAAGGAAACATTAGTTATATTGCAATTTATCGAGTTTTCTTTTTGATTTTCTTTATTTTCCGTTTGTGATCTGGCCAGTAAGTCAGTTTTTCCATAGAACAAGCTGATGCAGATGTAGCAGCTAGAGGGCTGAGACAAACCATTTACTACTGACAGGGGTGCTTACAATGATCAACTTTAATTTATGTAAAACCAGGGCTTTTTTTTACGTCAGACAATAGGTGCAGGAACTCCCCCTTTCCGAGTCACCCCTTTTCTCCACCCCTACCCACCTCCCAGTACCGTCCCTTTTAGACAATATAGAACCAAGTATCATTTTGAGGTGCTAAGTAATTTTGTATGTGTGGGTGTGATATGTGTATATATATATATGTGTGTATTTGAAAAACTCTGCGAATCCTGAGCGTTCACCACACTGAAATTGCACTCTGTTCATGCAGGGGGGGGGGGGAGAGAGACGAATGCAACCACCACATATAATAATTGGTAAGGTGCAATATATTACATTTTTACATTTTTGGGTTTAATACTGTTTTTAGTACCTTTTTGTACTTTGCAATGAATTAAAGCTGTGCTGATGTCAATCCAATCTTTCTGCAGATTGCCATGCTTTTGATCGCTATCCTCTGCAATGAAGTTGTGTCAGTACAGAGAATGTGTCGCCCTTTTGTACTACATTTCAGTTGTCAGTGGCATCTTGTGAACTATAGAATCGCCCATTAGCAGACCTAGTATACTGGGTGGTGATGTAGATAAGATATGATGTACTTGCTGCCAGTGACGCCATGTTTTCTAGAACACTGGGTGCCAATTTTCGATAAGCTAACAGAACAGCAATGGGACTGATTTACTAAAGCTGAAGCGTGCAAAATCTGGTGCAATTCTGCATAGCAACCAATCGGCTTCCAGGTTTTATTGTCAAAATTTAATTGAACAAGCTGAAGTTAGAAGCTGATTGGCTACCATGCACAGCTGCACCAGATTTTGCACAGTTTTTAGTAAATCGACCCCAAAGTGTTGCATTTTAAGTAGATGTCAAAAAAAGTTTTAAAAGGTGTTCAAACAGCTGCTGACCAGTTTTATTGCCATCTGTTGGTAACCAACGTCTTCCCTTTCCTTGTGCATTTTAAATGATCACATCCAGGTGCATTTGGGAGACCCTCTCCATTGGTTGTCGTAGTCTTCACAGTGAACACGACTACTTTTTTTTTTTTTTTTTTTTTTATACTATCCCCTTAGCCTGCTTCTGATCATTATTCTTCAGACTGATTTTTGCACACACCAACATTGTTGGTTATTAACCACTTTCCCTCCGGAAGATTTACCCCTCCCTTCATGACCAGGCCATTTTTTTTAATTGGCACTGCGGTACTTTACCTGACAATTGCGCGGTTGTGCGACATTGTACCCATCAATTTTCTCAGCCCCCCACAAATAGAGCTTTCTTTTAGTGGTATTTGATCACCTCCGCATTTTATTTTTTTTGCACTATAAACAGAAAGTGACCAACCATTTTGAAAAAAATATATATATTTTACTTTCTGCTATAAAACATATCCCATAAAAAATGTAAAACGAGTTTCTTCATCAATTTAGGCCAAAATGTATTCTGCTTCATATTTTTGGTAAAAAAAAAATCCCAATGCAGGCAGTCCCTGGGTTTAGGAACACAATAGGGACTGTAGGTTTGTTCTTAAAGTGGACTTCCACACAAAAATGGAACTTCCGCTTTTCAAAACCCCCCCCCCCCTCCAGTGTCACAATTGGCACCTTTCAGGGGGGAGGGGGAAAAGATACCTGTATAATACAGGTATTTTGCTCCCACTTCCGGGCATAGATCCCCTCGCCACCCGCGGGTATTTACACCACTCCCCCCCGCTGTCTTCTGGGAGACGCACGGGTCCCAGAAACGGCAGAGACCAGTGGGATAGCGCAGCGTGAGTCGCGCATGCGCAGTAGGGAACCAGGTAGTGAAGCCGCAAGGCTTCGCTTCCTGATCCCCTTACCGAAGATGGCGGCAGCGGCACCCGAGAGTCGAGTGAGAGATCGGCTTCGGTTGAGGACATCGCGGGCGCCCTGGACAGGCAAGTTTCCATATTATACAAGTCAGCAGCTTCAGTATTTGTAGCTGCTGACGTTAAAAGAAAAAAAAAAAACCGCGGAACTCCACTTTAAGTGGAATGTTTGTGTAAGTCGGAACAGTGCATTTCTAAGTAACTTCAGCCTGTGCAGGGTTGTGGGATGTTCCGGGCACTTCTGGGCATGCAGTTATGTTATCTGGGGCTCTTCTGGCCATGCAGTACATGCATGTACTGTACTACTGTAATGTATGTACTGCAGTGTGGGATGTGTCCGACGCTGCAAGATAGCTGCTCGGTGGTATCCAGTACCAGCGTGGAGCACAAGCGGTTGGCATTGAGGTCCGTTCGGAGGTAGGAGTCGTTCGTAACTCTGGGACTGCCTGTACGTGTACATTGGTTTGTGCAAAAGTTACAGCGTCTACAAACTATGGGATATATTTATGGAATTTTTTATTTTTCTTCTTTTACTAATAATGGATCAGCAACTTATAGCGGTACTGCGATATTACGGCGGACAAATTGGACGCGAACTGACACTTTTTTGGGGGACCAGTGACACTAATACAATGATCAGTGCAAAAAATATGCACTGTCACTGTACTAATGACAGTGGCTGGGAAAGGGCTAACATCAGGGGCGATCAAAAGGTTAAAGTGGTTGTAAACCCACTTTGAAAAAAAAAAAAAAAAACACCTGCAAGACAAAGGCACAATGTGCTAGTATGTATACCATACTAGCTCATTATGTAAGACCTGAGATCGAAGCCCTCGCTGCGGTGCCCGTACACAGCACCGGCCGGCGACATCACTTCCGGGGATCGCTATTAGGTATCACAGCTCCGGCGCTTTGATTGGCCGGAGCCGCGATGACGTCACTCCCGTGCATGCGTGCGGTAACGGCACACTCACTGAAGCAACAACGCGTATGTGCCATCAGTTTGTGTCAGTGCGCATGTGCCGATGACGTCGGCACATGCAAATACAGGGGATATTTCCTAAACCGTGAAGGTTTAGGAGATATCCGGGGTAGCTACAGGTAAGTCTTATTATAGACTTACCTGTAGCAAAAAAGTGGTCTGTAAGAGTTTACAAGCACTTTAACTGTGTGCCTAGCCAGTGTTCTACTATAGTGGGGGAGGTGCTTGTACTAGGGTAAGGTACAGATCTGTGTTCCTGTCAGTGTCCTGAACGATCGGTGGGTGCTGGCGGACATCCGGTCTACGGGACCCGCTGATCAGCTCCCGCTGTGTAGAATCGCAGCAGACACGAGTGTTTAGAGGCGCACACGCGTGTCCGATACCTGGAAATGCAGGATCACGTATGTATATGTGATCCTGCGCAGTGCTGCCTCCCTGTAGCAGTAGAAGTGCTATAGGGCGGTCTGCAACTGGTTACTCTAAAATGGTCAAAATCAGCCATATTGGACAATTCTTCCCATCCGTGTGCAACAGTAACAAGAATAATGGTTCTGTGTTGGCTTGCTTGAGCAGATCAGAATGGTTCTCTCTGACAAATCCTCATACAACATCATGACCGGTTGTAATGTATTGCGGTTGTCTTATTTTAATACCTTTTTGGTTTGCCGTTAAATCCAATATTGTGGTCCTCTGATGTCTGTTTTGGTAAATGTCTAGTTAGTGGTCTAGCTAGACATAAAAGACTTTTGCCGCTGTAGGCTGGCAGTGTTTAAATCCCTTGTTCTGTTTAATTTATTGTGCCAAAACTTCTATTACGGCTTGGACAATAATGAAAGCCAAATCAGAACCCAACCTGACGGGCTTTGGCAACCGCCATGCTTTCTGTACGTTGGCCCGCACGTTCTGTAATTTCCATTGGCTCAACCTGCCGTGACAAAGTTCCATAAATTGCTGGATCAAACCGAAGGAAAACATAAAACGTAAGATTAAAAGTTAATTACACATTAACATTTTTTTTTTTTTGTTGTTGCTTTAGAACACAGTGCTAAAGAACAGAAGGCTTGTGTGCCTACAATTTTGTAGCAGCTTTTTTTTGAAGGAAAACTGCAATTTTTAAAATATATTAAATAAAATAGACCTCTTATAACGTAATCTATAGATGACCTTTGTGGTTACACCTGCAGGTGGTAGTAATGGCTTTCTTCACTGCCAAAATATTCAATTTTTTTTTTTTTCAATGCATTCATGGCAGCAATAGTCTGCCCAGAGCTTGAAGACAGATAAAAGGCATCACCTGTAAGGTCCATTTTACACGTATATGCCGCGTACACACGATCAGGATTTTGGTTGAAAAAAGATATGATGGTTTTTCCAATGGGATTCAGCTCAAGCTTGCCTTGCATACACACGGTCACACAAAAGTTCGCTGAACTTTCGACCGTCAAGAACGCGGTGACGTACAACATTACGACGAGCTGAGAAAATGAAGTCCAATGCTTTCCGAGCATGCGTAGGAATTTTGCGCGTCGGAATTGCTACAGACGATCGCATTTTCGGGTAGGAACTTTTTCCAACCGAAAAATTGAGAACATGCTCTCAATCTTTTGCTGGCTGTGTGTACGCAGCATAAGTGTTTTGACGCATGTGTTTATTGAAGCACTTTAAAGTGGTTCTAAAGGCAAGAAAAAGTTTACCTTCATGCGTTCTATGCAGTAAGGCAGAAAAACCTTGTGTGTGCAGCTCCCCCCTTATACTTACCTGAGCCTCCTCTCTATCCAGCTCTGTGCCCGAGAGCAGCACCTCTCTCCGCGATCTCTTCTCAGAGGACCGAGAGGCAACAGAGGGAGCCATTGGCTCCAGCTGCTGTCAATCAAATTCTGTGTTGAAGGAGCTAGGGGACGGGGCCAAGCCATGCTGTCTGTCTCTATGGATACAGACAGCGTGGCTCGGGATTGAGCCTGCAGGAAGCGGCTTCCTGTGGTGGCACACAGAGAAGGAGCACCAGCAGGGGACCCCAGAAGAGGAGGATCGGGGCTGCTCTGTGCAAAACCATTACACAGAGCAAGCAAGTATAACATGTTTATTTTTTTAAATATACCCTTTGCTATATCTTTTCATGCTTAAAGTGGTTGTACACCCTGTACAACCACTTTTACCTACAGATAAGCAGGACAAATAGAGAGGGGTAATCTCCCTAATGAGGGCATAGACAGCAATAAAAACTGACAAGGGTTCTAAACTCTCTCTCCACTCTAGCAAACTAGAAAAAAAATGTTTTTACATATGTTTTTGCTGCTTTTGCAGCGCACAACGTCTTTTGTGTCCTGGAAATAAGCCAGGACATACAAATATAAACGCTGGGAGTATTTTGACCAGGCTTCAAGGGTGATCGAAAAAGCTTATAGGTATGGCATTGCATTATGCAACATTTAGAAAAGGACGGGTGTATTTTAAACTGCTGGGGTCCTTTTCTCTTAAAAAAAACAAAAAAAAACCCCACAAACTTTCTGGTGTCCATTTACATAAAAGGTGAGCTTGGCCCTTAAGAGACTGATCCCAGGTATGTGTAGACACCTCTAGATGCCTAGCAATTTAAGAGGGAACCCATACTGGTTGCTCAGCAGTAGTTCACCAAGGATGCACACAGATGGCACCAAGATGGAGAATAAACAGGTGTGTATGAGATAATTAGATGAAGCTAAAAACTGCAAGTGTAAATGTTTCATTAAAGCAGACAGTGAGGCCCAGTCGAAAAGACTACAGGACATAGATGGAGGGAATGCATGACTGGGTTAAAAGGGGAGTGTTGGCACAGGAGGAGTCTTTAGTGATTTTAAAGGATGCAAAGAGATGGGGGTACTGACCTGATTGGTGAGGCCGGACAGGGAACGTGTAGTCTTCAGGGGGTTCTAGGCAGCAGGGTCCCTGGAGAGTTTAATTTGGAGGATGGCAGACATCTGGGAACCTTCCCTCCCTCCTTCCCCATTTATTCACATACATTTTTCTTTCTTTTCTTGGGTGTGTGGTTTGAGGCGTCCATCATGGCAGCTAGGGAGATTTAAGGTCCTAGAATGTGGGCAAAGGTGAAGTGGTAAGGACCCCTCTGGGTACAGCCGCACTCAGTTTTTATACATTTATGGTAGTACCTGAGGTTTATGGGCAACTGTCTGTCTGTGTGGTGCTGATGGAGGCCTACTTTAGGCCGTCAATACAAGGAGCAAATTTCTTTCCTGCAACCTCACAGACAATGTAGACATTCCCT
Organism: Lithobates clamitans; assembly: GCA_037952925.1. Lineage (NCBI taxonomy): Eukaryota > Metazoa > Chordata > Amphibia > Anura > Ranidae > Lithobates > Lithobates clamitans. The sequence goes on along the minus strand of JBBGZY010000970.1, from coordinate 1,254,283 downwards.
CCCGCAGAGCCATTGTGTTCTCCCCAGAAGGGGGGCGGCTTCACAGTGATTGATCGCAGCTATAACAGCCGCTTGCAATAATCACAAGTACAGTGGAGAAAGTAATTGATCCCCTGCAGATTTTGTTGGTTTGCCCACTTACAAAGAAATTGAAAGGTCTAAAATTTTTATCATATGTGTATTTTAAACTATAGAGACAGAATATCAACCAAAAATCCGGAAAAAATCACATGCTATAAAAAACAAATGCTATAAATTAAGTTGCAGTTCAGTGAGTAAAATAAGTATTTGATCCCCAAGCAAAACATGATTTAGTACTTGGTGGAGAAGCCCTTGTTGAAAAGCACAGAGATAAGACATTTCTTGTACAGTAGTTGTTGACCAGGTTTGCACACATCTCAGAAGGGATTTTGGTCTACTCTTCTTTACAGATCTTCTCTAAATCCTTAAAGTGGTGTTCCGGCCGAAATTATACTTTTTAAATAAAAATACCCCTATAATACACAAGCTTAATGTATTCTAGTAAAGTTAGTCTGTAAACTAAGGTCTGTTTTGTTAGTTTATAGCAGTAGTTTGTTATTTTATAAACTTACAGCAGGCCGTGGCCATCTTAAGTCTGGGCATCTGAAGCCAGACTGTGTTTCTTCCTGGATCTCATCCTTGCAGATCTCGCACATGCTCAGTGCAGCACAAGCAGTGTAATAGGTTTCAGGTCAGGTTTCCATAGCAATGGCAGTGTCAGAGGAAGTTGCCGCCCCTTCCCAGAAGGCATTGCAAACAGGAAATGATGCGATGGGCCGCGGCCAGGGAGGAGGAAGTGAAAAATGAATACAGCAGATATACAGTAAGTGCTGAGAAAAAAAATACAAAAATATCCAATTTGTTTACAGTGCACAGTTTAGTGAGGGATGCTGAAGAGTTGTAAAAGTGGGTGGAACTCCACTTTAAGGATTCTTGGCAAGTCGAAGTTTAAGCTCCCTCCATAAATTTTCTATGGGACTAAGGTCTGGAGACTGAATAGGCCACTCCATGACCTTAATTTGCTTCTTCTTGAGACACTCCTTTGTTGCCTTGGCGGTATGATTTGGGTCATTGTCATGCTGGAAGACCCATCCACGACCCATCGTCGGTGTTCTGGCTGAAGAAAGAAGGTTCTTATCCAAGATTTAACAATACATGGCCCCGTCCATTGGCCCCTCAATGTGGCAATTTCGGCCTGTGCCTTTACCAGAGAAACAGCCCAAAAGCATCATGTTTCCACCTTCGTGCTTGACTGTAGGGATGGTGTTCTTAGGGTCATAGTCAGCATTTTTCTTCCTCCAAACACTGCGAGTCGAGTTAATGCCAGAGCGCTCAATTTTGGTCTTATCTGACCACAGCACTTTCTTTCAATCCTTCTCTGAATCATTTAGATGTTCATTGGCATGACTGTACATGTGCCTTCTTGAGGAGGGGGACTCGCCATGTTTGGAGGAAGAAAAATGCTGAATATGACCCTAAGAACATCATCCCATCATCAACCAGAACACTGAAGATGGGTCATGGACGGGTCTTCCAGCATGACAATAACCCAAAACATACCGCCAAGGCAACAAAGGAGTGGGTCAAGAAGAAGCACATTAAGGTCATGGAGTGGCCTAGTCAGTCTCCAGACCTTAAACCTATCGAAAATTTGTAGCGGGATCTTAAACTTTGAGTTGCCAAGAATCCTTAAGGATTTAGAAAAGATCTGTTAAGAGTGAACCAAAATCCCACCTGAGATGTGTGCAAACCTGGTCACCAACTACAAGAAACGTCTTGCCTCTGTGCTTGCCAACAAGGGTTTCTCCACCAAGTACGAAGTCATGTTTTGCTAGGGCAGTGGTTCTCAACTCCAGTCCTCAGGACCCACCAACAGGCCAGGTTTGCAAGAGAACTGAAATACATCACAGATGGTATATTTTGCTGCTCAGTGATTGCAGTATTCTAGTCTGCATCTCCCCAAGGTAATACTTAAAATCTGGCCTGTTAGTGGGTCCTGAGGACAGGAGTTGAGAACCACTGTGCTAGGGGATCAAATACTTATTTTACTCACTGAACTGCAACTCAATTTATAACATTTGTATTGTGTGTTTTTTTTCTGGATTTTTGGTTGATATTCTGTCTCTAATTTTTATCATAGATGTATTTTAAATGATATAGAGTCTTCATTTCTTTGTAAGTGGGCAAACCTACAAAATCTGCAGGAGATTAAATAATAGTTTTCCCCATTGTAAAATCGGGCAGGCTGGTTGCACCCAAGTTTATCTAACTTGCCCATACAAGGTTCAAATCTCAGCTGTTTCCTGCTGAACCAGCCGATATTCAAACAGTCTCTGGCCAGCTTTATAGGTTGTCACAAGTACGAAGTTAATTATCTACAAGGACCTTGAGGCTTGGTAATGCACTAATCACTGATAGTCTTTCTGTTTTTAGTTATGTTATGTTTATTTATAATTTTTGTTAATAAAATGGCTGCTGTGGCCATTAAAACTCTGGTGTTGGTGTGGTTAAATTGGGCAGCATGGTATGGTGGAGGGGTAGCCAGGCAGCAATGAGTGTCAAAAGTTCATCTTTAATACCCTAGTCATGTCCATTAAATATTTTTTTTATGCAAGATACAAACGGTGTGTGTTTCGCATGCATTAGTGTGCCAGCTGTGACGCACGGTTTTCGTGTCACAATCGAAAAAAGCCTGGTCAAGCATGCTGGATTTTGTTTAGAAAAACAAATGGCACAATTGTATGCGCCATTTTCGTTTTTTGATCGATGGAACGTTTGGTTTTTGACTCATCTATGGCCTGCCTTAGGCAAGTTGTACAGCTGTTGATCTGGGTGCTTACTTAACTTTTGTATGAGCATTCTGGATCTTGCAATGGTTCAGGGTTTTGTTCTGTTGTGCCACATGGAACTGTAGATTCATATTCTACTGAAAACAAAAAATGCAATGTTATCATTAATCTCATTGCTAGCACTACATTAAAAAGTCAGAAAAGTGTTTTAAACGGAGTTGTCCTTTAACCTATGAAAGAAGCAATTTTCAGACAGATTCCGTTATGTTCTCAGGATGTCATAGCGCCACATTGTGGTTTTCACAGCGCACTGCAGCAGGACCACTTGCATATAGCTACCTCCCTCTCTCTTTCAGGAAGCCAACTCCCTGCTTATAATTCATAGCTTTATTGCCAGCAGCGAGTGAGAAATATAATCTGCTTGAGCTCAATGTTTTGTCATGGGGACGGGCCTGAGTGAGGATGATAACTAAGGCAGCTGAATAAGTGAAATCCAGCGCATCTAAGCCTGGTATAGAATTGTGCGTGTCTCAGGGAATGCTTGCAATGCAAAGCTGTCAGCCACCGTTCTTTTCTGACCCACTTGTCATGGGAATTAATTCCAGCGCCAACCTGAAACTGGACCCTCTGCAGATGATAGCGTTCTGCATGAGGCTGAATAGCTAATTCTCTTCTTCGGCTTAAAATAAGATGGGACAATGACTATGTATTGTTGCTTGCCACAGACCTAGAGAGGATGCAACCATATCTACTGTATATACATCAAACATTTAGGGACTTTTGTGTCCAAATACTGTTCCAATCGGAATGGAAATTTCCATATCCTTATATATACATATAGAAAACTTAAATTTTTTTCTTTCTTACTCCAAATTGTACACTCTGGAGTTGATTTACCAAAGGAGTAGACTGTTCACCTAGCAAAGTCAGTGTTAACTGAGCACTATTTGTAGATGATAATCCTCAAAGTGCTTGGTACGGGAAAAATTGTTTTTTTAAATTTATTTGGAACTGAGAGGGTTGGTTCTCGTTAAGCTTATATTTCAGCCTGAACTCTGTGGTGGTGCGACACTATGTTCTGTTTTTAGGGATGGTCCTCAGCACAGAACTTGGCAAAGGAGGGGGGCAAGAAGTGCCACCTGAGTGTATGTAGTATTAGTAGAAAATATTTGATTACAAAACACTCACAAGATGTCAGTTAAAAGTATACTCATCTGTTGGTAGAGTGTCCTTCATGTGTCTCATGGCATCCTTGTACTCTTAGCACAGAACTTGCTGATCCTCTTATAACTCTACCAGACTGGGTTTGCCAGATTGAAAGCATTAGGCTCTCTGCATTCATTGTGCCCTTGGTAGTCAGAGACTGGGGCTGTTGTAGGTCCCAGGACAGTTTAGGGACTACTGTCTAGTTTACGGTTTGTTTTGGCTTTTCAACGCTTTCAGGAGTGTCTGATGTCTCAAACCTTTATGTAGCAACATAGGAATCTGAGAATGGAACCAGTGTTAAAACAGAGCCAAGGTTGGAGATAGGGGTCACCGGAGCAGTGAGTAGCAACCCTTTTCCTAGACCTTTATTCCTAACCTATTTTTTAACCTGGCAGGGTTGCTTTAAAAAAAGCAGTGCTCCTTCCATTGGTCAAGCCTGGTGCTTTCACTTCAGACTTAACGGAGTTCCCTAAAAGTAATACTGTGTAACTCTAATTAGACCCGGTAGACTGGAGGGCCAGCCTTCATGAATAAGTTATAGCATTACAGCACTTCTTTCAAGTGCTGTGATTCTAGAGGTAGTTCTTGAAGTCCTGTCCTACCGTCTCCTGGGTGTAATTACCAGTTAAGTAACAATGAACATGCATGAACTGGCATTACAGTTTTCGAACTGTCTTTGCATGTGTGTATACAGTGGCCAGCTGGGTATTTTTACTGATTTTAGAGTTTGGCACCATATTTTCTAGTATGATTCATTGTTTTTTGAATCGCATTGAGGCCTCATGTTCAACGCCATCTATAGACGAGGACAAGCCCTACACCAGTGTATTGCATGCTTGGCTAACAGTAGTCGGCTGCACGTTGGAAAACATCCATAAACTGTAATGAACACTTACGGTAGATGTAAACCCAATTACGAAAATCTCATACAAGATTTAACATGTAACGGTAATTTCCAATATTTTTACATCTGTAGCCTTCATGAAAATACCTTGTGATCCTGCAATGAACGTCCTTGTTTTGTGACTTCCTGTTATAGGGCAACGACATCTTTTCCAGTTGGACTGCATTGTCCCTCTGTGATATGGGGTTCCAATGGAGACTACAAGTGGACTTTTTAACATACATTACACAATCCTAATCCCCATCAGGAAGCTTGTTTTGAGAAATGCTATGCAGCCATAATGGTGGTGCATTTGGCAGCACTGAGAAGATGCACTAAAGTATGGAAAGTTTTTATCCAAAGGTTTAAAGTGTAAATAAGTATTTTATTTCTTATTTAAGGTACTTTATATAGCGCCATCAATTTACGCAGCGCTTTACATATACATTGTACATTCACATCGGTCCCTACCCTCAAGGAGCTTACAATCTAAGGTCCCCAACTCACATTCATATACTAGGGCCAATTTAGGCAGAAGCCAATTAACCTTCCAGCATGTCTTTGGAGTATTTAAAAAAGTGTGAGTAAGCGAGCTGTTTATTGCTGAAGAAGCATCCAATCTTCTGCAATAAAGTAAACCTACCTTCCTGCTCAGTCTGTCTTAGAATGTGCACTGAGCTATGGATGTGCAGCCCAGTATAAATTCCATCACTGTGTGCCAAGGTGATGGAACTCCACATTCAGTGGCGTCTCCAGCTTTCATATTTAGGGGGGGCACATGGGGGGACAGGGACAAAAATAGGGGGGCAATATATAGATATAGATATATCTATCTATCCTGGGGCCCTTTACCCCTTTACTACGATCCCACAACGGCCCTTTCACATGTTCTGCTGTGAGCTCCCTTCCTACTGTATTGGGGCCCCCCCAGGGTGACGGAGAACAAGAAGATATGTCACCAGCATACCAAGAAAATATAAGGGTCCAAAGCAGTGGGAGAACTATCAGGGTTTCAAAGGTTGTTTTGCCACCGGGCCCTGATGTTCTGTCACTGTGGGGTTCCCCAGCCTCCTCTTGCTGTCCTGCCCCTGCTATTGACAGCGCTGGTCTGGCATTTCTTGGAATTTACAGGCTGGTTCTCCTGTCCTAAGGACGGGAGAAATCAGTCTGTTTTTTCAGTAACTGAGAGTCCTGGTGGAGTCCTTCCTGCAACTCACTCTTCTCCCTGCCAATGAGGATGCAGGGGAAGGAGCATATCGGGCGGCCGTGGTTGTGTGAGCGCTCGCACTATGCAGTGTCAGCGAGCAGAGGGAGGGGGGAGGAATCACCCGCAGGAGCTGACTGGGGACGTTCTCCCTCTCAATAGAGACTGTGTTACCCCAGCGGTGGCCCGAGTAAGATGTGGCACATCCGATATGAATACAAACAAAAAGAAATTGCCTTTTTGTAAAAAAAAAAGTTAGTGTCGCCATTGTCCACATTGCGTGGGAGTTGAGTCATCCTGCATCGGCCAATCAAGATGGCTGAAGACTGGTGCTGGGTAGAAGATGCGGGTCTGTTAGAGCAAAGGTAATTATCACAAGCTTTTAAAAAAACGTTAACATCTACTTTTACTCTGTCTAATGGAACAGACCCTTCCCTAGTACATGTTGGAAAATCTCCATGAGTGCTTAACCAGTTCTGCTTTTACACCAGGGGGACCCTGTCGGGTAGGCTGTACGGTGCCCCGTGATTTCCAACAGAGACCCTGGGTGAAAGCAGCAATAGGGCTGAAGGAAAGGGAATGCTGCACCCACCTTGAGATGAGTGTTTGAGTGTACAGTATGTAGCATGCTCTGTGTTCAGTCAGTTAAAATTGCTGTCCTAGATTAGCCCTAAATGCCCTTCTCCTCACCTGAATGTCTGATTGCAGTCCAGATAAGACCATTTATGACCGCACTTAAACCATGCTTAATCAAAGTTCTCAAACGGTGAATATGTTTTGAGTTGTCATCCATGATGAAAGTCTGATGAAGGAATTTTTGGTAGTATAGTGATGCCTTTGTGTAGTATTTTGCTACCAGTATGCTGATTTGTGAATGGTCTTGTTTTGCAGGACGAGTCGGACAAGCTGTAGCACTGCGAGCGAAGACGTTTGGTTTCAACGTAATATTCTACGACCCGTATTTATCAGATGGAATAGAACGTGCACTTGGCCTCCAGCGGGTCAACACCCTCCAGGACCTTCTGTTTCATAGTGACTGTGTAACTCTGCACTGCAGCTTAAATGAGCACAACCATCACCTTATCAATGACTTCACCATCAAACAGGTGAGTTACAATCACACATTGGAGTTCGTTGAGTCCTCATCCTGTGAAGATCTGAGAGTAACCCTCTTCCCACTGTATACACTTCTGTATGAAGTGTGTTTGGAAGCTCATTCTGGAGCCATTCTACGGACTAAACCAATGTTCTACCCATTGACTCAGTGGTCACTTCAACATGGCAGGAGGCATATTGGAGTTTGAAGAACAAAACTGAAGATAGAGAATCCCAGGGGGTTCTTTTTCTTTTGAAAATGCTAGTTTGCTGGCTTTGACAATCTAATGGCTTCATTATGTTGAGTCACTGACCAGGAACAAGTTTGCTGAGAACGAGTCCTGGTTTCAATGGCCTTTAACTTGTTTTATGTATATTACTCAAGTAACTAAGTATTGAAGTCAAGGGATCAACATAGTTGGCAGAGAACTACATCTTTACAATGAAGTCAGCATTGCTTGTTTCTGTTTTATTTTCCCCATTGGAACAGGTTTGCTTTAAAGTGTATCTAAAGCCAAAAGGCAGTAATCGTCAACTTGTGTCTGTGTGTGTGTATATAATATTATTATTATTTTTATTATCATTTGATTTTAGGCACCTGTCAGAACACCCAAGCAAATTACATTGCTTAAACATTAAAGTGCAAATACAAGTCAGACAGGATATGCTAGTTTAAAGAAACGTGATTTGAAGATGGGTAGGAAGGAAATCAATATTGCAGATGTCAGGAGGCAGGGCATTCCAAAGTCGAGAGGCAGAGTGGCTAAAGGCTATCTCAGTCCCATAGTGGTCAGGCGGGTAGATGGAACATTGAAATGAATGGAAGAAGACCTGAGAATACAGGAGGGTCTGTTAATACGCAGGAGTTTAGAATGGTATGGATAGCCTAGCACCAGAGGACTAAAAATAATATTCCGTAATTGTAATATTACAGAATTTTAAACCTTCAATGAAAAATTTTACAAAATATAAAAAGTATTAAAAAAAAATTAATGCTGCAGAAAGATCAGCCCTCTTTACAGCCCTCTTAAAATTTGCTTTTGCTACATATATTTTTCTCAGCAAGATTCATCCTAAAAGGCCTAAGAAAAAAAAAAAAATAAAAAAAAAAATATTAATTGATGGCACAGAAAAAAGCAAGAATAGCATGAAAGAAAAAAAGGCAGATTAATTACTAGAGAAATTGCACACATGCGACTTCAAATTATGTGCTGCAAATCTTGCTTCAACGTACTCCCCACACAACTATTCAGTGATATAGTACCAAGCAAGTCAAGTGTCCCAAAAACCAATCGCCAAGTAAAATGGATATCCAATTAAAAAAAAAAACAAACAAAAAAATATATCAAAAATAAAAAATTTGAAAAAAAAAAAATACAAAAAATTTAAAAGTATAAGGTATTAAAGTCCCAGTGAGTATTTTCAGTGTTGTTCAACTGTTGCCTGTAAACTCAAACACCCTCCTCTATGTTCCACCAGTTTGTGACGGCACCACCACCTTTTAAAATGGCCACTCACCAGAAGAAGGCTATATGTACACCTTGGGTTCATCTACGGGATAACCACCCCACTCAGATCTGTCTGGAACCTTCCCCAGTCAGCGTACCAGCGGTATCAACGTGTTAGCAATTGGCTTCTCAAATGCTCTCAATCATTATCAGGATCTCATAGGAAAATAGCCATCATAGTGTAATATGTCTAATTATTTATTAGATAAAAAAGTTAAATGCTATTGCACTCACAATATTTAGTGCCCATAAGCCGGCACCAAGCCTTTCCAGTCGTTTGTATGGGTCTGATGTATCTGCATGCGCTCCCCTATGTTCGCGTGCAATCCAAACTTCACTTTCGCCCGGGTACTGGCAGGAAGTGATGATGTTGTCACAGCAGCCTCTACGCGTTTCGCAATCAGTTTTGCGTCATCAGGAAGCTTCATCGGACCCATACAAACGGCTGGAAAGGCTTGGTGATGGCTTATGCGCACTAAATATTGTGAGTGCAATAGCTTTTAACTTTATCTAATAAATAATTAGACATATTACACTATGATGGCTATTTATTTTCCTATGAGATTTGATAATGATTGAGAGAATTTGAGAAACCAATTGCTAACACATTGATACCGTTGGTACACTGACTGGGGAAGGTTCCAGACAGATCCCATGAGTGGAGTGGTTATCCCGTGGATGGATGGACAAAGGTGTACATATAGCCGCCTTCTGGTGAGTAGCCATTTTAAAAGGTGGTGCTGGTGGAACATAGTCACAGAGGAGGGTGTTTGAGTTCACAGGCAACAGTTGAACAACACAAAATACTCACTGGGACTTTAATACCTTATAGTTTTACATTTTTTGTCAAATTTCTTATTTTTGATATATAAATTTTTTTGTTCTTTTTGGATTTATTGGATATCTGTTTTACTTGGCGATTGGTTTTTGGGACACTTGACTTGCTTGGTACTATATCACTGAGCAGGTGTGTGGGGAGTACGTTGAAGCAAGATTTGCAGCATATAATTTGAAGTCGCATGTGTGCAATTTCTGTTGTCATAAAATTTAAAGTTGCACATTTCACTGTTGAATCTGAAATGTTTAGTATATAGTAAAGTTAGCGCAGTTATCACTTTCTTTTCACATATTAATTATCCCTTCTCTAGGGTGGGTACACATTTAACTGCAGCAAACGTAATTTGGGACTGGACACTAATTTTTGTTTTCGCCAGTGACACATTTCAGATTAATTACTAGAATGCACTTAAAAATGTTACTTTTAATACCTTGGCCAAAACATTTTTTTTTTCCATGCATGATGGCGATTCCCCTTCGCATCTTGTTTGGTAGACTTTATAGATGGGCTCAGGCGTGTTCGCAACTTCACGTGCCCGCACCCGCCAGGAAGCTGACACTGCGCATCGCTAATCACAGGCACTGAGACATTTCCCGATCTGTGGCTGCACAGATCGGGAAATGTCTCACTACCTGTGATTGGCGCTGCGCAGTGTAAGCTTCCTGGCGGGTGCAGGCTTGTGGAGTTGCGAATAAATGAGGATATCTTTTCAGTGTGAAGGAAATCCTGTCTTGGTCACAATGTGTTCCCATTAGAAGATGTCCCATCTATTCCTGTTCTATTCAGATGTCAATGCAACACTTTGGATTTACCTTTCGTTCCTGGTGACATTGGTGAGGACAGTTAGAGAGGGTGAATCTCCCTAAAGGGGACACAGACGACAATAAAAACCTGACTAGTTCTAAACCGTACTACCCCGTGCTCCAGTTATTCTTTAACCCATTGGTGCTCAACTTGTGGCCCCTCAGCTGCTGCAAAACTACAAGTCCCATGAGGCATTGCATGGTTGACAGTTACAAGCATGACTCCCAAAGGTAGAGTCATAATGGGACTTGTAGTTCTGCAACAGCTGCAGGGCCACAGGTTGAGCATCCATGGCACAGTGAGTGACTGGGGGTTCACGAAAAGCTACCGATCGCTTCTTATGATCTGGAGTTTTCTGATTACGTGACAGCCAATCACGGCGGTCACATGGTTACAAGCACCGCCTCCCGAAATGCCAAACCCCTTAAAGGACCGGCAGAGCCGATGCCAAGAGGCTAAGCTACTTCGTGGCTGCCCACAATAAATGTATTGTTGGCAATACACTGAGTGAATTACACTCCGTGGGCAGCCCTGCTGGCCCGGCTCGATTCAACAGGAGTCATTCCGCTGGGAAATTTTTTGGCCAAAAAGCAGCTTCATGCAGTCAGATGCTATCACTGTTCAGGTATTCTGATACAGGTGCTGGCTGTCAGTATGCAACAGCTGTCAGGGTGGGGATTCATCCATCTGTGCTGTTTGGCATAGATGGAGGAATCTGTTAGATTTTTCTAAACAAAATAAATGTAAATGTATGGTCAGCTTGCATTGTGTCATGTCTACACTGTGAAGATCTAAGGGTAGGCAATGCACCTTTTGAAACGCATTTAAGTGCCCTGAAATAAGTGGTTTTGCATGCGTTTGCTTGTATGGTTTCTTTGCCAATGGTGAAATTTTCATTGAAATTCCAGTATTAAATCCCCTCATGTGTAATGCAATAAATGCAAGCATTGTAACTAAACATTTCACAGATCTTCACCAGCTGCTTTTCTAGAAATATTAGTATAGGCCTTACCATTCCTTTTTTTTTTTTTTTTTTTTTTAGGCTAAGTGGGAAAGCTGCCTGCTGCCTTTCACTGTAACCCATAGGTGTGCGCAGCCTATTGCATTAGGGTGTGCACCCCAAAGTTCAAACACGTGTGTGTGCGTGTGTATATATTAGGGGTGCAACGGATCAAACTCACGGTTCGGATCGTTCCTCGGATCAGGAGTCACGGTTCGGATCAACAAAAAAAAATCTCCCCCACTGTAATATCCAGGTCATCTCCCCCCACTGTAATATCCAGGTCATCTCCCCCCACTGTAATATCCAGGTCATCTCCCCCCACTGTAATATCCAGGTCATCTCCCCCCACTGTAATATCCATGTCATCTCCCCCCACTGTAATATCCACGTCATCTCCCCCCACTGTAATATCCAGGTCATCTCCCCCCACTGTAATATCCAGGTCATCTCCCCCCACTGTAATATCCAGGTCATCTCCCCCCACTGTAATATCCACGTCATCTCCCCCCACTGTAATATCCACGTCATCTCCCCCCACTGTAATATATCCACGTCATCTCCCCCACTGTAATATATCCACGTCATCTCCCCCACTGTAATATATCCACGTCATCTCCCCCACTGTAATATCCATGTCATCTCCCCCCACCTGTAATATCTACGTCATCTCCCCCCACTGTAATATCCACGTCATCTCCCCCCACTGTAATATCCACGTCATCTCCCCCCACTGTAATATCCACGTCCTCTCCCCCCACTGTAATATCCACGTCCTCTCCCCCCACTGTAATATCCACGTCCTCTCCCCCCACTGTAATATCCACGTCATCTCCCCCCACTGTAATATCCACGTCATCTCCCCCCACTGTAATATCCATGTCATCTCCCCCCACTGTAATATCCATGTCATCTCCCCCCACTGTAATATCCATGTCATCTCCCCCCACTGTAATAGCCACGTCATCTCCCCCCACTGTAATAGCCACGTCATCTCCCCCCACTGTAATAGCCACGTCATCTCCCCCCACTGTAATATCCACGTCATCTCCCCCCACTGTAATATCCACGTCATCTCCCCCCACTGTAATATCCACGTCATCTCCCCCCACTGTAATAGCCACGTCATCTCCCCCCACTGTAATAGCCACGTCATCTCCCCCACTGTAATATCCACGTCATCTCCCCCCACTGTAATATCCACGTCATCTCCTCCACTGTAATATCCACGTCCTCTCCCCCACTGTAATATCCACGTCCTCTCCCCGCACTGTAATATCCACGTCATCTCCCCCACTGTAATATCCACGTCATCTCCCCCCCACTGTAATATCCACGTCATCTCCCCCCCACTGTAATATCCACGTCATCTCCCCCCCACTGTAATATCCACGTCATCTCCCCCCCACTGTAATATCCACGTCATCTCCCCCCCACTGTAATATCCACGTCATCTCCCCCCCACTGTAATATCCACGTCATCTCCCCCCCACTGTAATATCCACGTCCTCTCCCCGCACTGTAATATCCAGGTCATCTCCCCCACTTTAATATCCAGGTCATCTCCCCCACTGTAATATCCACGTCATCTCCCCCCACTGTAATATCCACGTCATCTCCCCCCACTGTAATATCCACGTCATCTCCCCCCACTGTAATATCCACGTCATCTCCCCCCACTGTAATAGCCACGTCATCTCCCCCCACTGTAATAGCCACGTCATCTCCCCCCACTGTAATAGCCACGTCATCTCCCCCCCACTGTAATAGCCACGTCATCTCCCCCCCACTGTAATATCCACGTCATCTCCCCCCCACTGTAATATCTACGTCATCTCCCCCCACTGTAATATCTACGTCATCTCCCCCCACTGTAATATCTACGTCATCTCCCCCCACTGTAATATCTACGTCATCTCCCCCCACTGTAATATCTACGTCATCTCCCCCCACTGTAATATCTACGTCATCTCCCCCCACTGTAATATCTACGTCCTCTCCCCCCACTGTAATATCTACGTCCTCTCCCCCCACTGTAATATCCACGTCCTCTCCCCCCACTGTAATATCCACGTCCTCTCCCCCCACTGTAATATCCACGTCCTCTCCCCCCACTGTAATATCCACGTCCTCTCCCCCCACTGTAATATCCACGTCCTCTCCCCCCACTGTAATATCCACGTCCTCTCCCCCCACTGTAATATCCACGTCCTCTCCCCCCACTGTAATATCCACGTCATCTCCCCCCACTGTAGTATAGCCACATGTCCCCCACTGTATACATTATGAGATGAGTATTGGTAAGACTAGTGCTGTTAGTTTTACCTTACAGTTAATAGAAGCCGCCAAGCCAGCCGCCGGACCCACGAGTTGAGGGTGGGGTGATGACGTCAGCGCGCAGCTCAGCGCCACCGGGTGTACCCAGATGGCCGCAGCTCCGGAACTAGGCCGAAGCTGCGGCCTTTCCTAAGACCCGAGGCCACGGATGGCGGGTGTGCGATCCAAACAGGTTGACCCATTTGGATCACTGATCGGTGACTATTCGTTGCACCCCTAATGTGTGTGTATGTATATGTGTGTGTATGTATGTATGTATGTATGTATGTGTGTGTGTGTAGAGATGTTGACTGCCAGGTGTTTTTTTTTCACCTTAATGCATTAAGGTGAAAAAACCCAAACCTTTACAACCCCTTTTAAGAAGCAGGTTGATATTTAGGTGGAGATGTTTCACCTGTGGATACAGAGATATAGAGAAGCCAGTATGTAGTACAGCGTGCCAACCTCCATTCAAACTTGAAATGTTGGCTTCGGGTGGAGCTGACATTTAAGCCGAAACAATCTAGAATGCCTCGGATCCTGCTCTCTGTTGTCTGCAGGCTTGTAAATACATTTAAGGAGCCCCTCCCTTATGTGAGTTCACTTCGAGCCGAGGCTTATGCAAATATCTAAAGCCTATAAATATAGTAAGTGCTGAGAATAAATATTTCATTGGCTGCTCAGTGAGACGCCAGTGAAACACAAATGAAATATAGACAGATCACATCGCCTGTATGGAGCACAGCGCATTAGCAGTCAGCAAAGTAAATCCAGACAGAGTAACTGGGAGTGTTTGACTTTCTTTTCTTTCTTTTTTTTTTTTTTAAGCTTGTCTTTTAATTTGCTACTTTGTCACTTTTCCTAGGGGATGGGTGCAAAGGGACAAGTCAGGGCATGAGCGTTAAAAAACTAGTCTGTAATATAAATGTCAGTCAAAGTGCATATACTAAAAGCGGAGTCCTCTGGGCCACCTATGTATAAGGATTTTAAAGTGACTATCACTGGGGGAAAAAAAAGCCATGGTATCAGATCGGATCTTCGCTCTTGCAGAGAAAATCCTCCAGTAGAATCTTCAGAATCCAACACGTCCAAGTGGTGCCTGGTCCTCCTCTGTGTGCTGCTGACTTTTAATATTAGGACACTTACCTGTCCAGGAATCCCGCAATGTCTGCATCCCCGCTGATTTTTTTTCCATCGGCTAACGGGTGCTGTCGCAGCCATTCCGTTGTAAGGGAAACTGGCAGTGAAGCCTTGCGGCTTCACAGCCGGTTCCCTACTGTGCATGCGCCAAATGTGGCAGCGGAGGGGGGGAGGAAGCAAACAAATGGAGCTTCCTCTTTTGCGTCGTCGTCTGCTTTAAATACAAATGACATTCAGATTTTTTTTTTTTTTTTTTAACACTCAGGACCTATATATTTATTTAAGGCATTTAGGGTTTATTTTTTGAGTGTATCCAGGGATCAGATCCATGGTGAGAGCGCAGCTAACAGTAGTACAGAGATGAGTTTTAATTGGCTCCTATCTAAATTGGCCCTAGTATATGTGTGCATGTATGTCAAATAGATTGTAAGCTCCTTGAGGGCAGGGACAAATATATTAATGTACGGTATGTAAAGCTCTGTGTAAATTGTCTGTATACTGTAAATGCCTGTAATAATAGGTCATTCTAGGTTACTTGCCGAAAGTGGGAGCTAAGTGGATGGGCCCATTCATTATAATCACTTAATTGGTCCCAGTGCTATGATATGGAGCAATTGCATCTTTCCTGCCCCTTTCCCGGGATCCCTTTTTAGACGCACAATTTGGTAAATATCTCAACAGATTACATTTGCAAAACAGGATTAGTACTAGGATAGCTGTTTTCTGACCTCAGGTTCTGAACAGACTGCTGGAAGAAAGAACAAAGCAGTTACAGCTAAAGATGATTCTCTTCTACAAAGTGCTATAGTTATCGCTTCGAGGAAGAGAAAATACACATTTTTTGTCAATCGCGCCTAAACAAAAATGTTTTTTTTTTTTCTTTTTCGATTCAAAATTTTTTGCTTTTAACATAATACAGTGAGGGCTGGTTCACAACCAGGGCCGTATTTAAGGCAGGACAAAAGGGGCAGCTTCCCTGGGCCTCATAATTGTTGTGGAGCCCAAAGCAGCTGGCTCATACTTGCCAACTATCCCACTTTAAATTCCCTTGTCCCTTAAAGTTTTATTCCCGGGCTGTGTCCCGATATCTCAGTGTGAAATTCTGTTACTAATGCTGCCCAGCTCTGCCCTATTGGCATGTACAAATGACTTATCTGCAGACCCTGTGTTTACATGTAAATAACCTGCATTGATATGTAAATCACTGCAGCATGAATATGTAAATAGCTGCAGACCGGCGGCATTGATATGTTAACCACTTAAAGACCAGCCTCGTTTTGAGATTTTGGTGTTTACATGTTTAAAACAGTTTTTTTTGCTAGAAAATTGCTTAGAACCCCCAAACATTATATATTGTTTTTGCGCAGCGATCTTACAAGCGCACTTTTTTTTGGAAAAAAAATAAGATAACCGTAAAGTTGGCCCAATTTTTTTATTGTGAAAGATAATGTTATGCTGAGTAAATTGATACCCAACGTGTCGCGCTTCAAAATTGCGCCTGCTCGTGGAATGGCGTCAAACTTTTACCCTCAAATCTCCATAGACGATGTTTAAAATATTCTACAAATTTAGTTTTTTTCTTATTTATTTTACTTGATTTTATTTATTTTTACACTGTTTTTTTTTTTTTTTTTTTTTTTTTTTAAATTGGGTCACTTTTATTCCTATTGCAAGGAATGTAAACATCCCTTGTAATAGAAAAAAGCATGATAGGTCCTCTTAAATATGAGATCTGGGGTTAGTCCTCAGATCTCATATTTGGACTTAAATGCAATAAAACAAAAAAAAAATTGTCATTTGAAAAAAATGACATTGAAAAAATGTGCTTTTAAGAGGTATGGGCGGAAGTGAGGTATGGGCGGAAGTGACATTTTGACGTCGCTTCCGCCCTGCTATGGTATGGAGACGTGTGGGGGCCATCTTTCCCTCACTCATCTCCATACCCAGCAAGGGGACAGATGCGATCGCCTCCGCCTACCGGATGGCTCCGGTAAGCAGTGGGAGGGCACTGTATCGCGGTGGGAGGGGGGGCCTCTCCCGCCACCGATAAAAGTGATCTCGTGGTGAATCCGCCGCAGAGACCACTTTTATCTTGTAGCTGACTACCGGCCGAACACGGGGAAACCGGGGTTTATGGCAGCTAGCTGCTGCCATAACAATGATATCCGTCCCCAAAAAAGGGGCGTACATCGGAGTGCGGCGGTCGGCAAGTGGTTAATAGAGGCGACATTCATTTGTATATCGTGCCCCCCTGAGGTCATATCCACCATAAATTCTGCTGAATGCTGCCCACTGCGGAGGTAAAGGAGCATGCTTGAAAGTCCTGCCTACAACTGTGGTCATTCAGCCTAACATCAGCCTGTTCTGCAAAGGTAAGCGAATTGGAGATGAAAACCCTTTTTCAAAATAACATGGTGCCACAGCATATGAATACGCACATCTCAGCCGATGCGTGAGGGTGTCATGAACAATTAATGGAACTGCTGTGTATGTGCTAAAGGGCAGCATGTTTTTGTGGTGTCAGGAAAGCGATTTTGCATGCATTCCCAACACACACAAATGTGAACGCAGGCTAAATGTCTGTTACATTCGTGGTCAGTGGGAATCTTCTCATTATATTGGGGCTTGGTGTGCAATCCTTTCATTCACACTAGTGGCCAGTGTGAAGGTCCCCCTTACATTGGTGGTCAGTGTAAATCCCTCCTTACATTGGTGGTTACTGTGAATGCTCCTATTACATTAGTGATCAGTGTAAATCCCCATTACATTCGTGGTCAGTGTAAATCCCCATTACATTAGTGGTCAGTGTAGAAACTCTTCTTTATATCGATAATCAGTAAAAAAAAAAAAATCCAAGCTTGCATTTGTGGTCAGTTTTGAATCCTCCCTTACATTGGTGGTCCATGTAGAACCCCCCTATAAATTGGTGGCCAGTGTACAAATCCCCCTTTATGGGTTGTTGATGTAAAATCCGCCATTACATTGGATGTCAGTGTAAATTCTTCATTACATTGGTGATCAGTGTACATTTCCTTGTACATTGGTGGTAAGTGCAGAGTTGGCCTTGCAATGGTGGTCAGTGTAAATCCCCCTCTAACATTGGTGGTCGGTGCAGAAGTGTCTCCTTACATGGAGGTCATTGTATATTCCTCCCTGTACTGGTGGTCGGTGTAAATCCCCCCCTCCCATTGGTGGTCATTGTAAATTCCCCAATACATCCCCCCATACAGTGTAGAATCCCCCCCCCTATATACTTGCCAAAGATTTCCAGCTTTGCTCTATATCAGGGGTCTTCAAACTACGTCCCTCCAGTTGTTTAAGAACTACAATTCCCATCATGCCTAGTCATGTCTGTGAATGTCAGTGTTTTACAAAGCCTCATGGGATGTGTAGTTCCGTAACAGCTGGAGGGCCGTAGTTTGAGGATCCCTGCTCTATATGATTCAGAGTTTGCCACAGTGTACTAATCCCATCCCCCCATCACTGCCACTGATGACACACCCCTCCCCCAGCATTGCTACTGATCCCAGGAGTCCTAGGAACCCTAGGAGTTTTTTGCCTGTTGATGGGTCCCCTCACCTCCCCAGTCCATGGTGTGCAGGCAGTGAGGACATGATGTGCTATAAACATTAGTAACCAGTGAGCAGTAATGATGTGCACCAACCTCTTGCAACCAATCATTGAGCGGTAGGGATATGCAGTAACCTCTGTCCAGTAACCTTTAGCAACCCATCAGTGAGCAGTATTCATGTACAGTAATCTCTAGCAACCAATCAACAAGCATAAGTCATGTGCTTCAACCTCTAGCAAATCAGTGGGCCATAATTTGAGCTGTAACCTCTAGCAGCCAGTCAGTGAGTAGTAGTCATACACTGTAACCTATGGCAACCAATCGCAATCCCTGCCTGATATGATTCAGTAAACTGATTATGAGTCTAACTGCTATTTATTGTATATCTCAGAGCAGGTGGAGAGCGAAATTGCATGGAGGGGGGCCCAAGAAAATGTGTGCCCAGGGTCCAATCAATATTAAAGATGGCCCTGTTTACAACACATCCATTGAGATGTGTTGACCAAACTCATACTCAATTCCAGCTGACAGAAGACATTTGTTTTCTATAAACATGATTTAGATCAGCCTTTTTTAACCAGGGTGCCTTCAGGTTTCTACAGGTGTGCCTTGGCAAAATGCCCAAAAAATTGTATATGCCAGCAGGTGAGTCAAGCCTAAGCCACAGGTTTTCATTGTGCACCATTAAAACCTTCTAGGCGCCGGAACCCTAAAAACCAATGACATTATCAGTTTATAAGGAGGACATTGTTTGCTCCTCCCCTGCCCCTCTCTGTCAGGCTTGGGATCACATTAACTGACTGAGGGAGAAGAACAATGGAATACTAGTCAGTGCCAGTGTGCAAAAAGTGTGTTTGCCTTGGAACAGTGGTCTCCAAACTGTGGCCCGGGGGGCCAGATGTGGCGCTTTGTTTGCTTTTATCCAGCCCTTGGGGCACGGTTTCATCTACTGATACCAACAATGACACCAATGAAGAGGGCACAGTTCCGCCCAATGACACCAATGATGGGGCACAATTCCTCCCACTGACACCAACAATGGGGCAAAATTCATCCCAATGACACCAACAGAGAGGCCCAATGAAATCAACGATGGGTTACAATGCCAATCAATGACACCAACAAAGGGGGCCAAGGACATCAATGATGGGGCACAATTCCTCCCACTTGCACCAATAATGGGGCTCAATTACTCTCACTGAAACAAACAATGGGGGCATTATTTTTTCCCACTGATGTCGGGACCTTTTCTACTTCCAAAAGCCACAGTCCGGCCCTCCTAAAGTCTGAAGGACAGGAAACTGGCCCTTTGTTTAGAAAGTTTGCCTTGGAAGAATACATCCCCTGTAATTTTGAGTGTTCTATATGTGTGGATGTTGCTGCGTTATAAGAAAAACTATCAGTTTAGTTTTTTTACATTTTTAGAATGGGGTGCCTCGATCATGCTGAATTTTAAAGGGTGCCTCAACTGAAATAAGGTGGAGAAACACGGTTTTAGATTGTAAGCTATAACAAGCAGGGCCCTTTGATTCCTCCTGTATTGAATTGCATTCTAACTGTACTGTCTACCCTAATGTTGTAAAGCGCTGCACAAACTGTTGGAACCATATAAATCCTGTATTATAATAATAATAATAATGTTATACAGTACATGTACATTGCATAAAAATACATTGTCTGCATTTTTATGCAATATAACACACAAAAAGCATGTCAACACAATGTGCCTTTTGCTACTCTACCCTTGAGGTGGCCACGACATGTTGACATCTCAGGTCCACGTTTCATTTGGAGGAGGGACGAGTTGAGATGGCCACTCTTCTCTTCCACTCTTCTCCTGAGGCTAGAAAATTATCAATGTTTGCTGTGGCCTGTTTGTTTCTTTGAGGTCTTGACTCTTGGACCCAAATCCCCATGTCTTCCTTTACTCTGCAAATATGTTTATTTTCCTCTAATTTTTATGGAAAATCTGTCTAGTATATTTTTACTGCTAATTTTCAATGATTGGTATAAAGGAAAAGTAGACATTTGGGAGGTATACTTTTGTATACCTATGGTAATGCTGTATTGGTGAAGAGTTCTTGCATGTTAAGTGTGTAATTTAAAGCGTATGCATAGTCAAAACTTTTTCTTTCCTTTTGGATAGAGTAAGGAAAGGTTACAACCCCTCTGTTTACTTTTGCTGTCCCCTAGGGGGATTTCTCTTTCTGTACTGGAGATGCAGTGAAAATTTAAAGGAAGTCTCTACAGAGACAACTCTGAGATACAACTGTCTTAGACGGTTGTCATCAGGTGTCCTTAGTCCTAAACTAAGTTTTTCCTTTAGTTCTAATTTAAACCACTTCATGACTGCCCACCATTAATCTAAACTGTGAAGCACCCATCCTATCTAAAGAGTGGGTAGGTTATGCACGTGTGCTTTTTGAAACGTGCATGCTAAAGAGAAAATTTTGTATATATATATATAGCCTTTTTTTAAAGCAACCAAATCACAATTGACCCTAATGCCGCGTGCACACGATCGGACTTCTCGTCGGAAAAAGATATGAAGGCTTTTCCGACGGGATTCCGCTCAAGCTTGCCTTGCATACACACGCGTCACACAAGTTCGCTGAACTTTCGGCCGTTAAGAACGCGGTGACTTGCAACACTATGTCAAGCGGAGAAAATGAAGTTCAGTGCCTCCGAGCATGCGTAGAATTGTTTTGCGCGTCGGAATTTCTACAGACGATCGCATTTTTGGATAGGAACTTTTTCCAACAGAAAAATTAATAACATGCTCTCAATCTTTTGCTGCCTGGAATTCGGCCAGCAAAAGTCCGATGGAGCATACATGCGGTTGCGTTTTTCCTACCAAAAGCTCATCGGTCTTTTGCTGGCCGAATTTCCGATCGTGTGTACGCGGCATTAGTTGTGTGGTATTGCAGAATTGGCACTTTGGCAACTCTTTCCCTTTCCAATGTTTATTGAAACCTCTGCCAAAAATATACGTTTTGGCCAATTAACTGATTTGTCTTTAAACAAAAGCATGTTCCACCTTTTGAGTGCCACCATCTTCTTTTTTTTTTTTTTCCCAAATTCTTTTTTATTGAATTTTCTAATGCAGAAAAATGCAAAACAGAGCCAAGTGGGCATACCCTGGCTTGCTTGGTTACAAAAGTACATAAAAAAAAAAAACTGATCAAATCCTCACTTCTGTCTAAAAGAGAAGGAACGAGAGTGCTCAAGTAGCTCGAAAAACAAATTCAATTACATCCGTTAAGTCACAAAACCCTCACTACACAAAAGCCTAATTGAGGAGTAGTAATAACTTGAACCATACAAGAACTCTGCAGGGAGCACCACCCACTGTTCAAACCTTCATGGCCGAGTCTGGGTGGGTGCCACCATCTTGCTCTTGACAGGTGAAGCCAGGCCAACCACTGTTTGAACAACGGACACCTCTGTGCATTTTTATGCCCATTTTCACTGCTGTCAGCATAAGCCAACCACAAGGAGATAGACGAAGATGAGGGTTTAGCGGTAGACTTTTGACCGTCATAATTTGTATATCAGAGACAATACAGTTTAGTCGTGTTCGGTTGAAGATTTTAAGAAAATAGTTTTAAACAGCAGATCATAAAGGTATCCATATATTGTGAACAGATAAGGTAATTGTAAGAACAAGAAGCCTTTATGAATAAGGCCGTTAAGCTGACTTTTTGTCTTTTAGGCTGGTAAGCCTTTTATAAGAAAAGTTCTCTAATATACCCTTATTTCCGTAATATATGATCTATATGAAGTGCTTGTTAAATGTTTTGCATTGATTTCACTGCTTTGTGAAAGGTAATAAATGGCACGTATCTTTTCAACGTTTTGTGACAGGTACCATGTCTATTAAGATCCATGACCCCATAGTGACTGAAACCTATCAGGTCTATTCAGACCCATGAATGACCCCATAGACCACATGGAGTGACTGTACAGCCTAGCTCAGCTTGTCTTCCTTAAATGGCTTATGGACTCCCTCTTGTGGTCAAAATGGTTATCTGCAATATTACACCTGGTAGTCTTGGCTTCAAGGTCTATAATTCGGGGTACTGAATAAAAATTCATAGAGGTCCAATCTGTAAAATTTTCTTCCAGCAGAGGTCTAAATCGCATGCTTGTGTGATGACTGTTCAGACATCAGTGTCACCTAAAACATAACCTAATGGGCTCAGAGCGGTGGGGTGCTTAGGGGTAAAATGGACTCTCCGCTCAGCTTGATCTTGCAAGTACAGAGCACACATGTCTTGCTGCCCTCTTAGGACTGTCGATATCCTTGCACAAACTACAAAACAAAAAAAGACCTAAAAAAAGAGGGTGCCCCAACCTAGTTTCATACATCAGTTTCCCCTTCACATTAGCGTCCATTGCCCCCTTTACATCAACCCCTCCCATAGCACTGTTCACCCTCCCCCCCAATAGTGGGCTCTGCCCCGTTCACATCTGTTTCACCCCCTTCAAATCACCACACACACACACACACACACCATTGCCCCCTGCACCCCCCCATTCATCCTTCATAGCCAGGACATCTTGCGCACCGAGCTGCCTGAGTTGAAAGATAAGTTCACTTGGGTAAAAGAAAAAGGGCATTTATTTTTTTGGAGCCTGTAAGGCATCTGCTGATTGCTGGTGCCATGCAGACCTGTCAGTGTATATGTGTGCCTGTACATTGGGTAAGTAGATACTGACAGGAAGAATCAATGAACTACCACGGCGCTGTAGATTGCCGTGGTAGTTCATTGGTTCTTCCTGTCAATGTATCTGCTTACCCAATGTACGGGCACACAGATACATGGTCCGCCATTTATTGATGCTTGGTCTATATTAAAATTATGAAAATGGTTTCTACATATAGCACATAGTTCTGCAGTGGTGGACAGTAAAGCTCCTTTTATACGGAACCAATTTCTAAAATAACCAAATTTTAATTGCTGTGTAAGAGCAGCATGTTGGCTGAGGATCACAGGTAGTATAGTCACTATTCTGTACATATATTTAGATGCTTCATACAGATATTAGTATTACTATTACATTTAAATTTATATTTATAGATTTGTTATAGTTGGTGCATCTGTGATTACAGTCCCATTTACAAGAGTCACACACTGAGGTTTTTGACCTATGTTATGTTGGGCACACTTCAGCAATAATAGAGTGGGCACCAAGGCACCATGGTCCTTCCTTGGCGCAATAGGTTACCCAGCTGTGTGGGAACAGTGCTGTTAATGATAGTTGTGACTCTTTGGTAGAAGCTATGGGTGGCCAGAAGTACCCTGACGATTGCTGCACAGAAATATAGTGGTGTACATCTGCCACTGTTTTATTTTAGCGGAATGTCATAACGAGTCTTGGCACTCCCGTGGTGCATTGCAAGATAGGAACCTGTCTCCTTTCCTGTTTCCTTGACTTGTATGGCAACCCCAAAGGGATTGTCTTCTTGCTTGGTTTGGGTATTAAATGTCTGTGGTAACAGACAAACAAATCTCCTGAGCTCAAAATTCTCCCTGTAGATGCACTGGCACAGTTGACGAATCCATATACCTTCTTGACACGTGTGTGCTGCTGCAGTGTACTCTGCTTTAGTTGAAGAATAGAGTGACAGCTGTTTGCTTTTGACTAGACCAACTTATGGTTCCTTCGCCATACTGGAAGATGAATCCACTTGTGAATTTGCAGTCTGTGCAGTCCCCAGTCCAATCAGCATCCACATATCTGATCAGTTTTGGATTAGATGTTGCTGTAACCTTAACTTCATCTGAATTGTTCCTTTTGAGGTGCTGCATCACTCTTTTTACTTCCAGTCACACTGACAGGGAGCTGCGACTTTCCTGCATAGTATGCCCACTGCTGTGTTCATGTCAGGTCTTGTCACAGTGGCAACATACAACAGCTTACCGATTTGCTCTGCGATACGTATCATTGTTGGGTAGCAAGTTTTCTGCTTCATTGCCTGGTTCAATAGGAGTTTTCACTTTGCATCTTGCAAGATTTGAGAGATTTTTTTGAGATTGGTTGAGAAGATAACTTCCATTTTCTTCTCTTTCTATTTGGATTCCCAGATAGTAGCTAATGTACCCAAGTTCTTTGATTTTCAAAATTTTCATTCAGCTTGCGAACTATCTGAATATAATCCTCTTGTTCAAAACAGGTGATAATGTCATCAACATAGATAAGGATGTATATCCATCTGTCTTCTTGATTCCTGGAATACAGGGGTCTGCTTTACTTCTTGAGAATCACTCTCTGGTAAATACTATATTCACTTTCTCATTCCACATCCTTGAAGTTGTTTAAGATTGTAGATGCTCTTCTGAAGTTTACACCCAAGGTTGTCTCCTTGCTCAAACCCTGGTGGTTGCTCCATGTAAATCTTCCTTAATGTCTCCATATAGGAAACCAGTTTTAACGTCTAGATGTGTTTGACTTGCATACCCTTCCCGCTGCAACGATAAGAAGCGCTCTGATGGTGGAGTGTTTTATAACGGGAGCGAATGTTTCATTGTTATCTTCACCAATCTTCTGGGAGTAACCCTTGGCAACTAGTCTGGCTTTGTATTTGTGGATATTACTTTCTGCATCTGACTTTACTTTGAAAGTCCACTTACTTGATATTTTGCGGTTAGGAGGGAGCTCTGCGATTGTCCAGGTTTTATTTTCTTGAAGTGACTTTAATTCTTCTGCTGCCTTTCTCAATCTATTGGCTTCACATTTTGGCAGTTTTTCGATGTCTTCCCAGGATGTTGGTTCAAGTATGCTGTGTATTTTGACAGTGTATGGCAAGGTGGTATACCCTTTATAGTCCGAGTGGATCTTCTGACTTCAGGCAGTTCAGCAGGATCTGGTGGGGAACTTGATTTAGGCATTGTGAGTTCCATCTCTTGTTCTGACTCCTGCACAGGTTCACTTTGGTAAACCTTTTCTTCTGGTTTGCTTGGAATATTTCACAGCTTTCAGGGATCTGTGTTTCTGATGAGCTCTCGTCAAAATAAATACTACGGCTTAATGTCACTTTGTCAGTCTTTGGGTGTAGGATTCTGTAACCCTTAGTTTGCTCACTGTAGCCTACTAAAATGCCCTCTATGGCTCTGTTCTCCAGCTTGGATCGCTTTTCACTTGGAATATAGGCTTCTGCTTCACATCCAAACACTCTGATGGGCCCTATGCTAGGCTTTGATCCATGCCATGTTTTTTCAATGGAGTACTTTTAATGGCTCTTGAGGGTGGTCTGTTCTGTGGGTAGGTTGCAGTCATGACTGCTTCTCCCCAGTACTTGTGAGGTAGGTTGGCATCCAACATGCACCCACAGGTATGAGGCCACTTCTTTGCTTATGTATTCTCCACCATTGTTGGTGTGTAGTATTCCTGGTTTCCGTTGGAATTTGTTGCTAGACAAGGAAACGCACTCTTGAAGTTTCTTTGATGTTTCAACAGATAAGTAGTTATGTACCTGGAATAATCAAAAATCAGTAGATAACTCCCACATCAGGTGGGAACAGATTTCATTGGACCGCATACGTCACTGTATGAGCTGCAGGGGTGGTGGGTGTCTTTTCTTTGAGATGCCTGTGGAAGGGGAGCATGCGTGGCTTTTGCGTCTATACAGCACTTGCATTTCATAAGCACTTTGCAAGGCGCTATTGTCAAATCTTCTGATAAGCCTCTCTTTATAATGACCTGTATAGCTTTTGGACTTCTGTGACCCAGCTGCCTGTGCCATAAGTGAATACATTTGTTGTGTAGGTCATCAGAGACTATATTGACTTGCTGGCCTGTGGTGATGAGCTTTTATAGATGATCATCCAGTTTTCCTTTTGCGAGGATTCGCTTATTGTGAATTGTGCATTCATGACCCTGGAACTCAACTGTGAGATGGTTGTTTGCAAGACTTTTCACTGATAGAAGGCTGCCTTCTAGTTCTGGAACATACAGCACTTTCTTTACAAGGATACTCTGCTTGCCTTGTGGTGTAGTGCAGTTCAGGAAGCCCTGCCCTTTACCTTCTGCAGTGATGCTTTTTCTGTTTGCTAGGAAAACTTTGTCTTTTGCACTGTAATCAATGTTTGTGAAGAAGGTCTCATCACTAGTTATGTGGCTTGTTACTCCTGAGTCTATGCACCGGCCGCGTGGCTTGCCGCTCTGTGTCACTTTAAAGGTACTACTCCATGATGTGATTGCTTTGACTTTATTTTGTGAATAGCTCTAGCTTTCGCTGCTCAGCTTTCCAGATAGAACTGTCCTTTTTTTTAAATGACAGGCTCTGCTTTCTTTGCTGTGCTTTGTGCATCTTAAGAGCTTTGTCTTCATGGTGCGTATTTTTTTTCCTTCTGTCATATTAATTAATTTGCCTTTGACATATTCCAGTGTCAGCTCTTGCTCGGATCTGGTTTCCAAAGCGTTAAGAGCAGTATATGTCTCTGGAAGGCTGCAGAAGAGCAGGGCAACAATATCAGGGTGGAAAAAAATCAATGATTTAAAAAAAAAAAATTTTTTTTTTTTTTTTTAAATCAGATTTTTTTTTTTTAATCAAATTTATGTCAATAAAATGCTTTTTGGAGTAAAAATCTATCTAAAGATTGTTTTCTTTTTAAGATACATTGATTATCTAGTTTATTCAGCATGAAGTTGTGCTTGGTTATGCAGCATGAGGCTGTATATTCTGCAATATTTACATTTTTTGTAAACTTATTCAATGAATCCAAGCTCTGCAAGCTGAGATAACATGCATTGCATTGATGCATTCACACAATTTCACAGTAACTATGAGATAAAACAAAGTTCAGGAATATTCCTTTATCCCATTGTTTAGCAAATCTATGTACATTGCAAACTGTATGATTGAATTGGTCGTGACATTGCTGTTTTACTAACCTGACAGCTTATTATTTTAAATAGGAAACCTTAATTTTGTTTGCAAATATTGAACATTCTAACTACCAGCAAGAATAAGTCCTTATGTTAAAAGAGCACCTGTCATTTCAGATGCATCATGGCAGTGCCTGTTAGCGGATATCCACTCACCTGCTGCTGCCACCTCCCTCACCTTGTTGTGTTGCTGCCGCATCACCAGCCATCCCATTAAAGTGAATGGGACTGTCAATGAGTCAACAGCGAGTCAGAATAGGAGCCGCTGTGGGACAGAGATGACAGTTGCTTTTTTAAAATTATGATTTAAATAGTTGATTTAAATCACTAGTAAAAAGGTTTGATTTTAATTAAGTCCACCCTGAACAATATGGTCATCTTTGATGTCCAGTCCAATGATGTGTAGCTGCACTATGATCTCTAGCATAGCTTGTCCTCTGTCTTTCTGTCTGTGGGGGTCTGTCTGTATTGAGCACTTGCCACAAGTTATCCTTGCCTAGAATAATTTCTAGTTTAATCTTCCACAGCTGGTAATTGGCATTTTTCAGCTTTACAATTGTAAACTTCACATCTGAACCACTTGCCCACTTTCAGCTGCTTGCATACAGTAATCACAGACTTGCAGTATCCTCTCCAGTGCCTGGACGCTGCTGGGGGTGCCTGGGCCCATAACCTATTAGCAGGTTATTGAATCATGCGCTGGAAGCTTCTTGTATACAGCAGAACACCTTTACTTTCATGGAGGATATCTTTATCATGGTTTTACATCATGTAGACAGGAAGCAGGAATCTACAAGAACATATGTTGAGTAAATACAAGCACTTCCTCTCATTACATTGCCAAAGAATACAAACCATAACACTGCAGTGCAACCCACTGGATAGAAGGGTATAATGCACACAGTACAGTCAGTTTATGAAAGCAACTTTACATTACATGCTGTTGTTCTTTCAACATCCAGGACGCCGGACAACCTTCCAGGTGGCTGACGCGTTTTGAGGGGGGAATCCCCTCTTCCTCAGAGGGGCTCTGAGGAAGAGGGTATCCCTCTTGAAACGCGTCAGCCACCTGGAAGGTTCTCTGGCGTGCTGGACACAGTCCCGGTGACCTGGTCGCTTTGTGTCCATTGTGGACTTCGAAAAGTTTTTATGATCTACTTGCGAGTAGATTTCCTTGTTTATTTCGAACACCACCACTTGTGTAATGTGCAAGGTTGGTGCAGCCTCTTCATTTTTTTTCTTCAATGTCTGTGGTGTAAGGGCTGCCTTAGGTTTGAACGCGCCCTAATTAAATTGTACAACACATCTACCTCATGCTAATGCTTTCTCCTCTCCCCCACCATTTGTACATTACTTCCAGCTGCTTGACTGAAGGTATGTGCTGCATAGGACTGGCTACGATATTAAATCCAACCTGATCATTTCAGGTTTTATTTCTAATCCTTAGGCGGCAGGTTGATGAGGTTTCTAACAAGGTGCAGTTGTACCAAATCGGATGAAAAAGTAATTCCCAAATTGATGAATGTAACTGTTGGATCTTTTGTATGCACTTGGCCCTATGGCATTTATACACTCACCGACCACTTTATTAGGTACACCTTGCTAGTACCGGGTTGGCCCCAATTTTGTCTTCAGAACTGCCTTAATTCTTCATGGCATAGATCCAACAAGGTATTGGAAACTTTTCTCAGTTTATAGCAGTTATGCATTATAGCAGTTGCTGCAGATTTGTCGGCTGCACATCCATGATGTGAATCTCCCGTTCCCAAAGGTGGTCTATTGGATTGAGATCTGATGACACTGGAGGCCATTAGAGTACAGTGACCTCATTGTCATGTTGAAGAAACCAGTGGTGAGATGATTTGAGGTTTGTGACATGGTGCATTATCCTGCTGGAAGGAGCCATCAGAAGATGTGTACACTGTAGTCATAAAGGGATGGACATGGTCAGCAACAATACTCAGGTAGGCCGTGGTGTTTAAACAATGCTCAATTGGTACTAAGGCCCCAAAGTGTGTCAGGAAAATATCCCCCCCACCATTACACCACCACCAGCCTGGACCGTTGATACAAGGCAGGACAGATCCATGCTTTCACGTTGTTTACACCAAATTCTGACCCTACCATCTGAATGTCACAGCTGAAATCAAGACTCGTTAGACCAGGCAACATTTTTCCAATCTTCTGTTGTCCAATTAGCTAACAGGAGTGGCACCCGGTGTGGTCATTTGCTACTGTAGCCCATCTGCTTCAAGGTTTGATGTTTTGTGCGTTCAGAGATGGTATTCTGCACACCTTTGATGTAACAAATGGTTACTTGAGTTGCTGTTGCCTTTCTATCTTCTCGAACCAGTTTGCCCATTCTCCTCCAACATTAACAAGGCATTTTCATCCACACAACTGCCTCTCACTGGAGATTTTCTCTTTTACGGACCATTCTTTGTAAACCCTAGAGATGGTTGTGAAGATCCAAGTAGGTCAGCAGTTTTTGAAATACTCAGACCAGCCCGTCTGTCACCAACAACCATGACACGTTCAAAGTCATTTAAATCCCCTTTCTTCCCCATTCTGATGCTCAGTTTGAACTTCTGCAAATCTTCTTAATCTAGATGCCTAAATGCATAAAGTTGCAGCCATGTGATTGGCTGATTAGCAACTTCTGTTACCAAGCAATTGAACAGGTCACCCTAATAAAGTGGCCGGTGAGTGTATATGCCTTCATTTTTAGAGCTGGCATCGCCCAAGTCTGGTCATAAAGAATATGCAGTGATGATTACGCCAGGCGAGTCTCGTGCTGCTGGTGAAGGGATCTGCCAGTCTATGGCATGAAAAGATTCATACACTTAGTACTATAAGTAAATAATGTGTGAATATCTGTGTGATACTGCTGGCATGCACATAACTCTGGATTTGGACTGTGAAGACTGCAAGGTGTAATCTAAGCAGTCACCTCTGTTCTGTCATTGTCAAGGAGCTCTCAGTTACCACGACAACTGGGGCTGGCATGGCGATCTGCGATGACAGCTTTCATATATCCTGCTATTTAGGGCTCACTGCATGTGTTTATTAATATCTGTGATTGGTGCCATTCCGAATCCACAGACCGCTTCTCTATTCACTACGGTATTTGCAGTTATCTGTACAGCTCAGTGGAAGCAAGCCATTGTCAAGACCATGAATAAATGACATTACATGACAATTTAAATTGTCGCTGTGTCACACCACCTCACTTTCTCATATAGAATTGTGGCACAATTTTACAGGTTTAAAAAATAAATCCTGACGGTACCAGTCATTTCAGGTCCATCCAACAATGTTAAAGTAGAACCAAACCCTCCCGGTTTCCCAGAACCGTTATCATTCCCGGCATGCCGTTAATTACTGTCGCAGTTGCTTGTAATCTCAACCGAACTGTCAGGCCATTAAATGACTGGTGTCATAACTGCATGTGCAGCACCATGGCAAATGCAGATCAAAGAGGCCAAGATGGCTTCCTCCTTGGCTGTAAAGGTAGGAGTCTTTAGTTCCTCGAAGGAAGACGTTTTTTGACAAAGTGAGACAAGTTTTGGGTCCGAGCGCCCCCATTCACGCGTTCATTTGTTTATTTTTAATGCGTTGTCTTGCTTCCCACATAGGGCAGACCATTCAGTTAAATGGGCTGTCCTACGCGCAACAAGTAACGCCACAGAGGCTCATGCACCCCTTTTAAGCTTCAAGCTCTGCATGCTTCTTGTTTGGTTATCAATAAATGGCACCCCAAATGCACTAAACAAACATGGCAATTACGGGGTTTAAACAGGTGGCGAGGTGGTGTCACATCCCAGATCGCTTTTTAGAAGTGCAGCGGTTTGGAGGCAAGCCTAAACTTAGCCAAAGAATAGCGGTGTGTTTGCTTTATATATTCTATTGCACTGTATTCTAGGAAAGGTCACTCTATGTGCAATATATGAATGATGGGTGCATCCTGAGAATGTTGTACGCTATAAAAATAGGTGCCTGGGCTGGGAGCTGAGTTTTTTTCTTTTTTGTGGTTTTTTTTTTTTTTTTTTTGGGGGGGGGTTTTTAATTTTTTTATTTTAAGCGGTGGATATAACTGGTTATGCAAGTTTGCAAGCAATTGTTATCCTTTATAATCGAACAACTGTATCCATTTATACAGCACTGGAGCTCAGCTAAGAGAATGCCTCGCCCAAACACTAACCCTGTGTTAATCCAACACTAAGGGGTCCATTTATAAGGCTTAGAATGTGACATTCAGTGGGTGTGATTGATGTATAATTATGGTAATTCTCCACCGGAGAATGTTTTTTTAAAGTCACATTGTCTGCTTTATAAATAGACCCCAACGTCTAACCCTTCCTGTAGCACCTAAACTAACCATTTCTGAAACCCTACCGCTAACGCCAACCTTCATTGTAACATTAACCCTAATTGTTCTTTCCTTAACACTTACCATGATTCCAGCCCTCTCTGTTACCCTAAAACCAAACTTTCCTATAACTATTATACTAACCTGAAAATTAAACCTGTATATTTTAGATTAGCCCTTCATGTATCCCTCATAGTAGTAGCCCTCTGTGTATCCCTCATAGTAGTAGCCCTCTGTGTATCCCTCATAGTAGTAGCCCTCTGTGTATCCCTCATAGTAGTAGCCCTCTGTGTATCCCTCGTAGCATTAGCCTTCTGTGTATCCCTTGTAGCATTAGCCCTCTGTGTATCCCTCATAGCTCTAGCCCTCTGTGTAGCACTAGCCCTCTGTGTAGCACTAGCCCTCTGTGTAGCACTAGCCCTCTGTGTAGCACTAGCCCTCTGTGTAGCACTAGCCCTCTGTGTAGCACTAGCCCTCTGTGTAGCCCTAGCCCTCTGTGTAGCCCTAGCCCTCTGTGTAGCCCTAGCCCTCTGTGTAGCCCTAGCCCTCTGTGTAGCCCTAGCCCTCTGTGTAGCCCTAGCCCTCTGTGTAGCCCTAGCCCTCTGTGTAGCCCTAGCCCTCTGTGTAGCCCTAGCCCTCTGTGTAGCCCTAGCCCTCTGTGTAGCCCTAGTAGCCCTAGCCCTAGCCCTCTGTGTAGCCCTAGTAGCACTAGCCCTAGCCCTCTGTGTAGCCCTTGTAGCACTAGCCCTAGCCCTCTGTGTAGCCCTTGTAGCACTAGCCCTAGCCCTCTGTGTAGCCCTTGTAGCACTAGCCCTAGCCCTCTGTGTAGCCCTTGTAGCACTAGCCCTAGCCCTCTGTGTATCCCTTGTAGCACTAGCCCTAGCCCTCTGTGTGAGCCAACCTACTGTACACGTTTGTAAACCTCTGCTTTGGCAGGCAGGGCTGGAATCTTTTGCTTAATTTCTGCAGTGTATATATTCTTTCTACTTAAAAGGATAGATCACCTTTACAAAAAACCTGCCTATGCAGGTAAGGGATCTTTGTAGATTAAAACAAACACTGCAGCTTTGACTAAAGATGAATAATAATCTTGCTATAGGTGTAGGCCTTTTACATACCTTATAAAGTCTGACTGGAATACTCCCAGGATGTTAAGTACTGCTAGGACATTGCTAAGTGAGGCCTAGTCATCGCTGCTCACCTCCATCATCACAGGAGTGAGCTTTTTCTGAGTCAAACCCCCTCACGTACTCTTTCTCTCCCCTGATGCAGTAGCTCTGAGCTCCGCATTTGAGAGCTCACTCCTGTGATGGTGGAGGATGACTAGGCCTCACTTAGCAGCATCCTGGGAGTACCTATCAACGTCCTGAGGGTATTTCATAAGGTGTGTAAGTGGCCTATACCTATAGCAAGAGCTTTATTTAACTTTAGTCAGAGGTGCGGAGTTTGTTTTTATCTACAGATGCCCCTTATTTGCATAGGCGGTTTTGTGGTAAAGGTGAACTGTCCCTTTTAAAGTGATTGTAAAGTCTGTTTTTCTTTCTCTCTCTTCAAACACATTATACTTACCGCCTCTGTGTAGTGGTTTTGCGCTAAGCAACCCAGATCCTCCTCTTCTCGGCTCCATGGCTGGCTCTCCTGGCCCGTTCCTCCTGTTAAGTGTCCCCACAGCAAGCCGCTTGCTATGGAGGCAGCCGAGCTGCAGCTCCGTGTATCCATTCAGAAACGGAGCTGCGGTTTGGTCCTGCCCCCTCTCTCTCCTGATTGGTTAACGGAGTTTGACAGTGGTGGGAGCCAATGGCGCTGCTGCTGTATCTCAGCCAATCGGAAGGGAGAGTCCTGGATAGTCGAGGCACACGTAGACATCGCTGGAGAGAGATGGTAAGTATTAGGGACACTGCTGCACAGAAAAGGCTTTTTATCTTGTTGCATAGAATGCATTAAGATAAAAAAACCCTTCTAAGGCACCTTTCACACAGGCCTTCCGATCGGATCTGCCTGTGAGTTTTTCATGTGGACCTGATCGGACGTTTCATTCATCCCTATGGGGCAGCGGATGTCAGCGGTGACATGTACACTGACATCTGCCGCTATCCGATCTGATCCCTTTTCTGTGAAAACCAGATGGATGGAAACCCTATTTTCTATCCCTCTGGCCGATCGGATTGGATGAAAACAGACAGACGGACCGTTTTCTTCCGATCTCGTTATAGAGGAGAGCGGGGCTCTGACAGGTCCCTCTCAGCACAGTGAACGGAGACGGACCTGTCATCCACCTGCTCAGCGGGGATCAACGGATCGATCGCCTGCTGAGCAAAACTGAGTCCACCGGGCAGAAAGCCCCTGTGAAAGAACCCTTTCTTTAAAGTGGATGTAAACCCGAATTTTTTTTTTTTTTTTTATGTCATATTGTAGAGTATAAGATTTCCTATTGAGCCCAGTCTTGCCACACAGAGTTAATCCATCTCTGAGCAATCCTCTTTTATTGTTCAGTGAGAAAATTCTTGACAAAATGAAGAAAACTTTGTCAAATACGCCCCCTTGCTGTGAGTGACAGGTAATTTACTCTCGTGCGCCAGCCTTAGTAAGACACATGCAGTATTTTATAATTCCCTCCCCCACTCCTTTCTTCTGCTGCTCTGCCAGGGTTGGCTGTTCCACATAATCTCAGCCCTGGCTGCAGACATTCCACTGGTCTGATGGGGAGGGGGGGGGGGGGGGGATATGCTGCTGGACACAGCTATATTACTTATACTATACACATACTGTATAAAGCTGTGTCCAGCAGCAACCCCCCGTAAATGACATTTCCGTCCTTTCCTCCGCTCTCCATCCTGAGAGAGCCCGCTGGAATGGAGGGGAGTCGGCTGCGGGTGATGAGGGGGGTGGAGGAGGAAGACACAGCGGGCGGATAAGGACAGGAGGGGGGCCAGAGAAGAAGGGGTGGTGGTGGAGAGAACACATCAGACGCTGGAGGAGGAGGACACAAGGGACAGTCGGGGGTGATCAGTGCAGCGGAGGGACAGCCGTGAGCACCGATTTCCCTGCATGGCTTTTGATCAGCTGCTTCTCCTTCTCTGCCTCCTCAGGGGGATCCGTGCTCACAGCTGTCCCTGCCGCACCGATCATCCCCGACTGTCACTGGACAGTGACAGGAGCCATGAGTGCGCTCCTCTTCCCCTGTGCGCACACTTTTCACTCCGGCCAGGCGCGCGTGTAGAGGTGGGCGGGAGTCTGGTGATGTCATGACTCCGCCCACCGAGCGCCGTACAATGGACCCGCCCACTGCCCCCACTGAGGGCTGCAAACAGACAGAGGGGAGACATTTGAAAGGTAAAGATACATGCAGGAGGCATGTATATCCTTATAGATCACCCCTATGGCAGTACTTAAAGTGGAAGTAAACCCATCCATAAAACTGTTTCATATCCGGCATGTGCCGGAAATGTAACACTCCCATTGGTTGTGCTCTCAACCAAACTGTCAAGCCATCCAATAGCTGGTGTCAAAACTGATCACATGTGAAGCATCATGACAGTTGTAGATTAAACAAAGGCAAAGATGGCAGCTTCCTTGGCTGAAAACGATAGGAGGGTTTACTTACACTTTAAAAAAAGATGGGCGTGGGTTTACATCCACTTTAAGTTTTAGCGTTCATGCAGGGACTGTCTGATACACCCATTTGCAGTGGAAGGACTTTCCCTTTGCATCCTAAAGTTCACCTGTCATGACAGATTTATGGAGGGGGTCAATGCTGGCTGCCTTTTTCAAAAAGCTAGTTGCCTGGCTGAATCTGCCTGCAGTAGATTTGAGTCACTGACCCAGAACAAATATGCAATACGGTGCCTTGAAAAAATGTTCATACCCCTTGAAATTTTGTAACGTTACAATCAAAAATGAAATGTATTTTATTGGGATTTCACATGCTAGACCAGCATAAAGTGACACATAATTGTAAAGTGGAAGGAAAATGATAAATGGTTTTAAACATTTTTTTTTTACAATTCTAAAAAGTGTGGCCTGCATTTGTTTTCAGCCCCCCTAAATTCATGCTTTGTAGAAGCGCCTTTCGGGCTCAATTACAACTGCAAGTCTTTTTGGGGATGTCTCTACCAGCTTTGCCCATCTAGAGAGTGACATTTTTGCCCATTCTTCTTTGAAAAATAGCTCAAGCTCTGTCAGATTGGATGGAGAGCGTCTGTGATCAGCCATTTTCAAGTGTTGCCACAGATCCTCAATTTGATTTAGATCTGGACTTTGACTAACACATGAATATGTTTTGATCTAAACCATTCCATTGTAGCTCTGCCTGTATGTTTAGGGTCGTTGTCCTGCTGAAAGGTGAACCTCCGCCCCAATCTGAAGTCTTTTGCAGACTCCAACCAGTTTTCTTCAAAGATTGCCCTGTATTTGGCTCCATCCATCTTCCCATCAACTCTGACCAGCTTCCCTGTCCCTACTGAAGAAAAGCATCCCCACAACATTATGCTACCATCACCTTGTTTCATGGTGGGGATGGTGTGTCCAGGATGATGTGCAGTGTTAGTTTTCCGCCACACATAGCGTTTTGCTTTTGGGCCAAAAAGTTCAATTTTGCACCTTCTAACGCATGTTTGCTGTGTCCCCCACATGGCTTCTCACAAACTGCAAACTGACTTGTTATGGCTTTCTTCTTGTCACTCTTCCATAAAGGCCAGATTTGTGGAGTGCATGACTAAGTTGTCCTGTGGACAGATTCTTCTACCTGAGCTGTGGACCTCTGCAGCTCCTCCAGAGTTACCATGGACCTCTTGACTGCTTCTCTGATTAATGCTCTCCTTTCCCGGCCTGTCAGTTTAGGTGGACGGCCATGTCTTGGTAGGTTTGCAGTTGTACCATACTCTTTCCATTTTCGGATGATGGATTGAACAGTGCTCCATGAGATGTTGAAAGCTTGGGATATTTTTTTTTAAAAACCTAACCCTGCTTTAACCTTCTCCACAACTTTATCCCTGACCTGTCTGGTGTGTTCCTTGGCCTTCATGATGCTGTTTGTTCTCTAAGGTTCTCTATCAAAGAACAGCTATATTTTACTGAGATTAAATTGCACACAGGTGGACTCTACTAATTAGGTGACTTCTGAAGGCAATTGGTTCCACTAGATTTTAGTTAGGCATATCATGGGCTGAATACAAATGTACGCCACACTTTTCACATTATTTATTTGTAAAAAAATTTGAAAACCATTTATCGTTTTCCTTCCACTTTACAATTATGTGCCACTTTGTGTTGGTCTATCCCATAAAAATCCTAATAAAATACATTTACGTTTTTGGTGGTAACATGACAAAATAAGGAAAATTTCAAGGGGTGTGAATACTTTTTCAAGGCACTGTACGCTAAATTCACAGGTGGAAATGTATTAACACTGGAGCAGAAAAAATCTGGAGCAGTTGTGCACTTCAACCAATCGTCATTTTTTTTTTTTTTTTTTTTAAAGCTTAAGAGCCCATTCACACAGGGACGACTTGTCAGGCGACCTAGTCGCCTGACAAGTCGCCTCCCGTTCTGTGCAATGGAACCGTTCTAAGGGGAGCGACGCAAGTCGCTCCGACTTAGAAAAAGGTTCCTGTAGGACTTCGGGGGCGACTTGCATAGACTTCTATACAGAAGTCGTTTTGCAAGTCGCCCGGGCAGTCGTGTGCAGGTCGCCTCGCTGAGGCGACCTGCAAGTCGTGTTGCCCCTGTGTGAATGGGGTCTTACTGAACAAGCTGGAGATAGAAGCTGATTGGTTCCCATACACAGCTGCTCCAGTTTCTCCATAGCACCTTGTACCTGTACTGGTTCCTAGGTCAGTGACTCAAAGTGTTTAAGTCAAAGCATCAGCATCATACCCAGGCAATTAGCATTTTCAGAAGAGTTCAGTAATGGCAGCCTACATATTGCTTTTATGACAGGTTTCCTTTAAAGTTGCTTACTAGCTTCTAGATTGGATTGACTGAATTCTGTATTAATTTGCCCACACCAGTTTAGATCAAGTTTCAAGAGGGTGACTTACAGTATGCCCACCAGCTGCCTTTCTGTACAGTGTTCTGATGGGACGAAACACAACAGCAAGCCCAGAGCTGCAGAGGAGAGAGACTCTGGTAAACCATGTATATTATTTAAAGTATTTAAGCACTAATCCAGGGCTTATAATTTAGTACTGAAACTTAAAGCAGGTTTTGGATTTTGTCTGATGTCTCTAATGTCCTATTCCAGATGAGACAGGGAGCGTTCCTGGTAAACACAGCTCGAGGCGGTTTGGTGGATGAGAAGGCACTCGCACAAGCATTGAAGGAAGGGAGGATACGGGGAGCAGCGTTAGACGTACACGAGTCAGAACCTTTCAGGTAATTTGCGGTTGTACATTATGCATGAAGTCCTTTCATACTCTTCAACTTTTCTCTCGAGCTGGCCATACACTGTCAGATTTTCGTTTTAATGCACTTAGAAAAATCCTTCCATCACAACATTTTTTTTTTTTTCTTGCCATTATTGAGTTGGTAAGCATGGTTCAAAAGCCATTACTTTCAATGTTTCTTATTAGCAAAATTGAACATTACAAGGTAAACTAACGGTCAAACATTTTAGAGCACCCCCATTTTTCCAGTTTTCATTGAAATTTACGCAGTTTAAAGCGGGGTTTCACTCAAATTTTTAACTTAATCTTACCCCCTTCAGTTAATTGCATAGATGTTCAAATGCCGCACAAATTTTTTTTTTTATCGCTGTAATTGCCTTCATATTGTACTTTATTGTGGCACTTCCTGTCTCTCCTCCCATGGGAGTAGGCGTGTTTATTGCCTTTCCCCGGCGCTGCACTGTCTCCTGGAAGCTTAGTGCCAGGCTTCCCAAGATTCAGTGCGGGAACAATGATCATGCGTGTGAACAAGCTGTGAATGAACAGCATTCACCGCATCCAGGAAATCAATGCTTGTGGGCTTCACATGCCCACAAGCAAGATGGAAACAGCCAGCATCACATTTTTTAAGTTATTCTTCAGTACGAAAACAGACAGAGGCGGAAATATTACACCCAAACTGTGAGTATTATTTTGGGATTAGCAAAGTGTCTCAATGACCTAAAAAAAAAAAAAAAAGATTGGTCGCCGGACTCCCACTTTAATGCCTCAATGGACTCTGAAAATAAAGCATAGAATAAACAAACAATTGTACATACAAATGAAATAATTTTCTTTAACAAAATGTAGTCCACATTTTTAACTCCTCAAAGTAGTTTTGCACGTATAACAGCCAAACACACCTTGTGGCATTTTTATCTACAATGGTAATTAAATATTTGTTGGAAAGTTCTTCCCAACACTGTTGCAGAAGTTCCCACAAATGTTTTGCTCTTGTAGGTTGCTTTGCTTTCACCCGTCTGTCCAATATATCTCAAACCAGCTTGGTGGGGTTTAAGTCTAGAGACTGAACTAGTTATTACATGATTTGAAGCCTATTGTTTTGTCCTTTTCTTCTAATATAGTTCTGACACAGCCTGGAGGTATGTTTTGGGTCATTATCTTGCTGTAGGATCAACTAGGTGTATTCAAGAGGGCATTGCATGGTGATGCAAAATGCTGAGGCAGTAGTTCCGGTTCAGGATGCCATTCCCTCTGCAAGTCACCAGCTCTGGATCCAGCAAAAGAGCCCCAGAAAATCACACTTCCTCCTCCATGTTTAACAGCTGGCGTCACACATCAAGGAACCATCCTTTCACCTACTCAATGGCGTACAAAAACCCTACGCAATGAACTGAAGACGTTACGTTTTTAACATTGGTCCATAAGACCACCTTCCAGTCTTCAGTAGTTCACTGGCGGTGCTTCATGACCCAGACAAGCCTCTTTCTTATATTGCCATCTTAGCAATTAATTTTTTTTTTACAGCCACACAACCTGTTAAACCTGCAGCTCCAAGTCTTCTCTTCACAGTTGAAACTGAGACTTATTAACTTCGATCAGTGTTAAGCTGTGCTTGAAGCTGTTGTCGTATGAGCCGCCTGTCATGCAAGCTATTGACTCGTGTCATAACTTGTCTTCTGATTTCTGTTGTGGCTTTGGGTCTGCCAGACCTCCTCCTGTTGGTTTCCTCCAATTTCAAAGTGCCTTTCGAAGGTTTAGGAAACTGTACTAACTGACACATGGGCTTTCTTTGCAAGTGTAGGAAAGACCTACACTTTTAAGGGTTATAATGATCTGTCTGTCTTCCGTTAATTGCCTTTTTCTGACCATTTTGAGAGCAATCTACATCTTCCTGAAGTACGCCTCTGTCCAAATATTGCTTAAGAGGGTGTACTATCAGTCTGCTTTAATACAGACAAAGTTTGCAAGTAATCGGTAAAAGTTGGGACACCTCTAAGAATTATTAGCATAAACTTTCACGGCTTAATTTACTTTGCTGCAGAACTCTGAGTTGTTAATCCCTTGCTTCTTCCCAGAAAAGGGCCCTTTTGCGTAACTCTGAAATGTATATTATTTTTCAGTTTTTGTTAACCTAAGCTTTTTTTCACCCCTGGTAGTTTAAAGCTTACCTTTTGTACCATTTTAGGCTATTCACTGGACTTGAACTGTTTTAAATTTCAATAAAACCTGGAAAAATGGGGATGTTCTAAAACCTATGATCGGTAATGTAGTATGGAGAGGTCACATGAGAGAACAACCTAATACAAATGAATATATGCACTAGAGAGAGGTGCATAATCTTTGTACAGAAAAAGCATAGTTATCAAAATTATGAGGATTAGCTTGCGTTGTACCCTCTACAAATTATGATAACTTTCCCATGAAGAAAAGGAAGAGGAGGGCAAGGAGGTATAGGAACTGGAGGAAAAGTGGGTAAGATAGAAGAAGGGGTAGGTACTGGGCTTGGGAAGGTAAAGTTGGATGGGGCTAAAGTGGGATCAACCAAGGGCATCATATTAACAGTGGATGGAACCAGACGACAACCTGTGTGAAAAGTTAACCTACAATATACATCAATAGTACAAATGGCATTGTTCAACCAAACGGACTAAACATTTTTAAATTTGGCTGAGGTTAAGTTTGTAGACAGTAAAGTTTTCCATTTCACACTGGCAATTCAAGGTTTTGAAGTGCCTACCAAACTAGGAAATGTGGTTGAGTTTCATAACCCTAGTTTAGCAACCAAGGACTCAAAGGATTCTGTAATATTAGTATAGAGATCAGAGGGTGGAGTTGTGTCTTTTGATTTCCAACCTTAGAGGTTAAGACCTGAATTGAAGCATTGGAAGTACAGAATATCTATAAGTAGTAAATTTTTTTGTGAGCTCACGGAAGCATGGGAAAGTAAATAGGAGTTCAGACTATCTTTTTCAAGTGCTAAAAGAAGAGTTGGTGTTCAAAAGCCATTCAGTTTATTGACAGAGCTGCTTTTCAAATGGAATTACAAGATGTATGATTTTTCCCAAACAAAAAAACACATTCATTGTTAGAAAAGTGTTCAAGAAACAAATCTTCTTCTGCTCCTTTGAATTGTCTCATGACTACTGTCAGAAAACAAACATTGATTTGACCCCACCAACCATTAAAAAATGAAACACTCTCAAAATGAAATAAAACTGACAACTTTCGAACAAAATTCTACTGGTGTATGGCCAGTTTTATGGTTTAAAGAGGTTGTAACCCTAAAAAAAAAAAGTCCTGTTCCTTAAGCATGTTAAACAGCATAGTGTGTATGCGGTGTCATTAATCCCTTTCTATTCTGTAAAACACCTGGTTGATCCTGCCTGTTCCTGTGTCACCCTATGTGAACTGACCACACCACGGTAATCATGGCTGCTGATCCATGATACCGTGGTCAGTTTGTGCCTCCGTCATCACACTCTCTGCTATGAGTCTCAGTTCCTAGTGTGTGTGAGAGCTGATCTACAAACCCTCCCCTCCTGCCACTATTTTGTGTGGCAGTAAAGTTAGTGATTACAGCTACTGCCAGCCCTTCTGTTATAACGGGCTATGTTGCACAGTGTCTGTTTTTTTAAGTTATGCGGCAAAATACTGTACCTCATTTCACAGCGCCACTGTGCCGACACGTGACCTCCTGGCTGACGTCAGAAGGGAATCTGTGTCCCTCTCGCTGTAGTCCTTAGATCGGGGTATGAAAATGCATAATTAAAAAGACAGTGTGTAACATGGCTTGTTATAATAGAGAGGCTAGCACTAATTGAAATCACTGACTTTACAACCACTTTAAGTTGTATTACTGTTTAAATTGTCTTAAGCTCCATGCACACTGTCTTAACAAATCGCTGCTTCTACAGGAGTCTTGTGTTCTGCCTGTAGAAGCAACTCAGTGCTATCCTATGTGTCCATGCACATTAGGACAATCGCAGGCATATTTTGAGCTCAACGTTTAGAGGCAGGAAAAAAAAAATATTCTGGTTTGCATTCTTAATTAAAGCTTTCTGGCAAGCAAAACTCTCCTAAACTCGTCTAAACTTTGTACAAAAAACGCTCTATATGAGGGTTTTTTCCTGCCAAGGGAACTGGAGTTTTTTTAAGCCCAGTGTGCATGGAGCCTAGGAGTTCAAGATGTCTCTTAAACTTCATTTAGCCTGAATTTGTTGGAGCACTCTTTCTGTGCATCAGTATAAACAGAGATCACAGCTGATGTAACTGGGATTGAGGTTAAGACTTCCTTCCTAGGCCTTATTTTTATTGTATTACCTGAGGGAATAAATCTTTGTTCTGAATTGCTCATAACAACCATTCAGATCTCTCCTTTCACTCATATAGGAGCATAGTTCATACTGCTCTACTTTGCATATGTTATAATAGGAGTACTTTCTGCTTTTGTTGTCTGCCTCAGAAGTGAATGGGACTGGGCTTCATGAAACTGGGCAAAGCCA
This sequence comes from Lithobates clamitans, assembly GCA_037952925.1. NCBI lineage: Eukaryota > Metazoa > Chordata > Amphibia > Anura > Ranidae > Lithobates > Lithobates clamitans. Next base: position 1,211,759 of record JBBGZY010000970.1, on the reverse strand, counting down.
TGTGCCTGAGACTGTTAGAACATTTAATGGCAACTGGTGACCATGCTTCAGGTTGTCTGTTGCCAAAGTAATAAAACGGGGTCTCTGTCCATAAGCCCCCAAGTGCTCAGTGTTCTCTTTCATCCCACTGCTCATTGTAACTCATGTTGCTCTGTCAATTGGTGTTTTTTTTTTTTTTCCACCTTACCCTGAGTTTGCTGAAGCTTGGAGAGTATCTTAACTTTGTGGTGCAGCTTTGACCCTGAAACCCACTCAAAGACGATGACCTTGTGAGAAGCAGAGCAACTCCTGAGATGGGGTAGCCTCAGACCCGAGGTGGTATAAACTGCTGACTGAAGCAAAGACCCCTTTCTGAGCAACACAGGATGGCTTGTGTTGAGGGCTTTTAAGCATCATACATCACCTACTCCTTGTCTGTTGTTGCCATGTGACCTCTTCAATGTAAATCTTAGGACAAAGGCCTGGCGCTTTTCTTTGTGAGGGCATACAGCATTCTGCAATACAGACATTGTCAAAGCTTACCTTAGGCTCCTAATAAACACTGCCTTGTGTCGTTTTCTTCACATTAAGCCAGGACAAGGGTGCTCTATCTGCTGTAGGCAACTAGCTGCGTGGCATTCTGTACTCCACATGACTTTGGGTGCACTAACTTGCATTAACTTCTCTGCCAGTGGTTCTGAGCCTTTTTAAGACCAGGACCTTGTAAATTCTTCTAAAACCTTCCATGCCCCAACAGTAAACGTTTATACAAGCACACTAAAAGTATGGCAAGGTAAACATACTTTGAACTGTTGGCTCTGGATGGGGCTGGGTGTCACTTGGGGAGAGGGCATTGCAGAGGTGGTTAGGGGACTCTCCAGAAGACTTGGTGACTCTTTAAGGGATTCTGGGGGTTTCTGGATGAGGGCTGGATGGCACAGTGGGAGATGGGAGACACTGTTGGAAATTAGGAACACTATATAGGTCTGGAGGCTCTGGAGAGGGCTGTTGGCCACTATGGGAGGTTGGGAGGCACTGCAGGAGGTGAAGAGATTGGCAGTTGGCTGGAAGCCCTGTAGAAGAGAGGCCACGGCCAGGCATTGGTCCACCACCCCGTAGTTGAGAACCACTGATCTATGCCATGTAAACTTTAAAGGAAGAATTAGGGGTAAAAAGACATGCATACTCTCCTCGATGCTGCAGAATCGGCGTAATACTGTAGCTGTCCATCGCCATCTCTAAGACCAAGAACTGACTGATCACATGGCCGCTAATCGCTTAGTTCTCTGTCTTCTCGGAGCAGAGAGCGGTGACTATCAGTCACTGCTCTCTGCTCCTCCAGTGCTCACTGGAGCACTGGGCTGTACAGGGAGCAGGTTCAGCTGGAGCCAGCTGCCAATCAGGGTGGATCCCAACTATATGGTTGGGATCTGTCCAGAGCCTCAAGCGGCTCTGTGATGTCAGCAGACAGTGGATTTTAGCCTGCTGTCAGCTGAAGTTGGGTCATGGAAGAGCCTATGTAATTGCACTCCCTCGACCTATAAAAGTTTTGGCCATACTTTTTTAAATAACCAGTCATTTTGATAATATGGGGTTTACCCAACCCCCACCCCCATACACCTCCCCTTCCCAATACAACGAAAAGTGATTGCTTCAACTTTAATACCCTATTTAATTAGCTGAAAATCCATGTTATCTATAGAAACCTTGTCGGAGCTCAGTATTTCTTTTTGAACTGTGAAGGTGATTATTTTCTGTGGATTATTGCACAACATAAATTGCCGTTTGGCCGCTCAGTAATATTTGGATAGTGAGCAATTCCCGAGCATCCAGCAGTTCTCAGTGGGCGCCATCTTGTGTCCTATCTGAGAGCAGCAGCCTTTAAAGAAAAATTGACATGCGAGAGAGTCTGAAATGTCTGTCATGTGTACTTAACTGACACCTCCAAAGGTATGCTGTGTGGAACCATCTTGTTACAAGGATCATGATCTCGGCATGTCACATCATTAGGCTTTGCAAATCTCAGGCCTTTCGTCTATGGAGGTTTCCCCTATGTCAGCGTGTAGGAGAGGAACAGCTATCGCATGCCATCCAAGCAGCAGGGGTAGCTACAGCCTTGTTTCTGGGCCTTGTTATCCCTGTGTGTGATGTAAGATTTTTCAGTCTGTTACCCATATAGATATTTGGCTAAAAAGGGTGGGAAGATTCAGCCTCTACCTCTTATGCATACAAATGTAACAGGTTTAACAGGTAGAAAGCTGTAGAAGATTAAGGCCTTGCTACACCAGACATGAAACCTGCAGGAGCTTTTTTCCATTTGGAAGTCCACTGTGTCCATTCTCATCAGTGCACTGTGCTTGGTACATTCTGATTGGTGCACTGTGCTTGGTACGTTCTGATTGGTGCACTGTGCTTGGTACGTTCTGATTGGTGCACTGTGCTTGGTACGTTCTGATTGGTGCACTGTGCTTGGTACGTTCTGATTGGTGCACTGTGCTTGGTACGTTCTGATTGGTGCACTGTGCTGGTATCTGTCCATTCACTTTGCTGCACTGCGCTGGTATCTGTCCATTCACTTTGCTGCACTGCGCTGGGGTCCTTTCACTTTGCTGCACTGCGCTGGGGTCCTTTCACTTTGCTGCACTGCACTGGGGTCTACTCCAATTGATGAATTGCAATAGGGTCCATTCACATCAGTGCACTACGCTCGATTCCTAAAGTGGGATCCGTTCTAATCCGTGCATTGCAATGGTGTCTCTTCAAATTTGTGCACCATGCAGGGGTTTGTTCTTGCAATAGAGGTCCACTCTAGTCGGTGCAATGTGGCGGGGTCCGCTCTAGTCGGTGCACTGCAATGGTGCATGTTCAGATTGGTTTGTACTATGCTGGGTTTCTTTCTCATCACTGCACTGCTGGGAGATCTGTAATTTGGTAGGTTTTGGTGGCCAGTCAAACCCTCAATGTCCATCAGGCTATGTATTCTATCATTTAAAGTGTACCTGGGGGCAGGGGTCCTAAGGAAAGCACTTGCTAGAGCCCCCAAAGGTGGGCTGAGACTGCTGAACCTGTCCTGGACTCCACCAGCCCAGTAACCAGTCACCTCACTCCCAGTGACAACGATTTGTATTTTTCACATGAATACTAGGAAGCTGTGCTCTGGACCAAACCTGTACTTGCTCTTCTACCGAGGCCTCACTCAAATCTTCTGTGGACCCAATATTGGGGTTCCAGTCGCTAGGGAAGGAGCTCAAGCACAAAAGCGTTTTCACTACTAGGGTCTTCTTCACCTTTGCCAAGTCACTGCTTCCAAACCGGATAGCTGCTTATACACTCGACACTGGTATGGTAGTCCTTAGCATAGGCAATATAGTCTCCTCTGAATGCCTTCACTGCCCATCAGACATTGGCACTGTATCGTGTCGATCTCATCATGTCCCCTTTTTAAGCCCAGTTCATTGTGATATGTCGTACATGCATTGCACCCCTTTAAGATTGCCCTGAAGTTAAAACCAGACCAAGTTGAATAACCATTAACATTCTTTACTGAAGATGTTCAAAAGTAACATAGTGTACACGGTATTTTCAATACACATACCTATGCGTGTTCTTTTAAGTGCCTCATAGCTGTTCTACTGGTGCCCCTAAATACCTCATGAGGTAGTTATACCTTGTAAAGGTGAGCGTCCCTAAATCCATTTAGCAGTGGAATAAATCCACATCCTTGGTATCCCACTAGGGCTCCCGCAGGGGTGGCCAAGTTCAGGAAGTAGTTCACCTCTTTAGCATTATTTTGTTCCTTAAGTGGGGAGGCCTGGAACTCTGCCTTTTGTCTTTCTTACTGCAGCGCCTGACAGGTGGTTCCCTTTTTTATGTGTTTACCCCAGCAGAGGGCGATACTTCCCCCAAAAGCCCGGGAAAACCTGGCGAGCAGTGTTTAACCTTGCCTGCTAGAGAGTACCACCTCAGCAGGACAGGCACACCTAAACAGTGCAATAAACTCACATTGGGGTATACAGTTTTACAAAGAGGTGCAAAGTAATCAGAACCACATAAGTCAAACAAGAAAAAGAACACCCAATACAGTAAACCTCTTGGAAGCACCTGCTTACCTACCTCTAGCCCAAAGTTTGTTTTTTTTTTTTTTTTTTTAGATATGATTTGAATATGATAGATGATTAGAACCCTTGTCAGGCTTTTATGTCTGTCCCATTGCAGAGATTCACATTTGTCTTGGTGACCATTGCCGCCAAGAAAAAGTGAGGGAAATTCAAAATGTTGGTTATCACAGGGACAGGTGGTGTGGAGAAATCTTCTGTCGGGGACACCTGTTAGAAAAAATCCTCTTAGACAATAATCATATCTATAGACACGTCCTTTTACTTTGTGTTACATCTTTGGGACAGAAAGTTAAGAGGAATATCAAAAAACAGACTCAAAGCAAAAATAAACCAACCGTTTAACTATTCTATTGTCTTTAAAAAAAAAACAATAATTTTTGGATATACCCTAGTAGCAAAAAGCATGTATAACTGCAGTACAATATAGAAAAATGCATTGGTTATGTTTTACACATATTGCTTGATGTCCAAATCTGCAAACAAGACCAAACGCTCAAGATTTGTATGGACAAATCTTTATGCATGATATTTAAGGTTTGTAAACTTTGTGTATGCTCTTAAAGTGCTGGGTTTTAATCCCGGTGTGTTCAATATTTTTCATATTGGCTTTTTGCACCGTCAATAACTGTTCTCTCAACATAGCCTGCAAACGTTCTCAGACGACGTCAAACCTGGACTTACACTAACCTCTCCTCAACCTTATAATAGGACCTTATCTAATTTTACTTTGATTGCTGCATTATGTTCAGGACAAAGCTGACAGGTCCTCTTTTGTATTTGATAAGTTGTAGAGCTTAGTGAAGTTCTTCTGTATTTTCTGATTTGGTAATGACAACTTTTACTTGCAGTTTTTCTCAAGGTCCATTGAAAGATGCACCTAACCTCATCTGCACACCACATGCGGCCTGGTACAGCGAGCAGGCTTCCATAGAGATGAGAGAGGAGGCAGCGAGGGAGATCCGCAGAGCCATTACAAGTAAGGATGACTGCCGCCTTGACTGACACAGCTGATTATAGTAGGCTTTAGAGGAGTATATGTTTTGGTTTTGTGACCAGAGCACATCCAGAATCTGAGAAGTTAAAGTAACACTAAATTCTGGTTAATAGATTCTATTCAAGTATGTGTTCTTAACTCAAAAAACGTACTACTGCTTTCAGCCATCTCCAAATTCCTATTTTGTTTGCTGCTCTAATCTAACTTCCTGTTACAGGGTGGCTACATTCATTCTCCATAGTCCCACTGTATGTAGTCATTTAGTCACCCTCTCTTGCTCACTCCCGAGAAGGACTATGGGATCTGTAGTATGAATAGAGCAGTGCACTCCTCCTTCCAAACAAATGTTCGTGAAAGGGGGGGGGGGCCCGGGGGTGATTGTATAATGCGCTAATCATCTGGATATGTCAGTTGTGAGGATCACACGCAGCCTGTTTGATGGGATTTTTTTGTCCTTCATATCAGAACTCCCCAGACAGGTTTATAGAAAAGAAAATTTGCTTGAGGTGGGTCATAAGGTGGTCACGTGCAGGTCCAATGTTCCGGTCAATGAGTTGTGACTGATCGCATAAGATTCTCCAACTGATGTTGAAAGCCAGCTGCATTTGCCTATTGATGCACAACCAAAGCCTGTTGGTCCTGCCTGCGCATCTGTCAAATCACTGCTAGTTCAGTGGCGTTGCTATGGTGGGTGCAGACCAGTGACAGGTGACACCTGCTGGAGGGGTGCTTCCATCAAGGTAGCACTGTGGCAGTCTAAAGGGGGAGAGCCGCACTGATACACTAGCCTGCTCATTGCCCTACTGCCTGTCCTGTTGTCACTCCACAGCGGCACGACAGAGCATTGTGGCAGGCTAGCGGTGGGTGGTGGGGACAGAGCACTGTGGCAGGCTAGCGGTGGGTGGTGGGGACAGAGCACTGTGGCAGGCTGGCGGTGGGTGGTGGGGACAGAGCACTGTGGCAGGCTAGCGATGGGTGGTGGGGACAGAGCACTGTGGCAGGCTAGCGGTGGGTGGTGGGGACAGAGCACTGTGGCATGCTAGCCCGGCGAGGGGGGAATAGAGCACTGTGGCAGACTAGCGGAGGGATAACGCCATGTTTAAAGCATCAGGTGATGCCATTGTGCTCATTTAGTGTGTCTCCTCCCCTTTAACGTCACCTAGCAGCCCAGGTATCTCTTCTGCATATCTGTGTCCCCTGCCTTATGATGTAATCCAGTGCTTCCATCTCTTCCCCACATTCTGCCTCTGCGCCCCCTGCCACCTTAAAAACAAATGCAAAATATTAATATTTCATGTTCATCTGATTTTAAAAAAACAAAAAAGTTGTTTTTTTGTTTGTTTGTTTTTTCCAGAGCAAATTACATCAAATTTAATAGTTGACATCTATGTGTAACTAGAATGTTGGTTTTATATGTCTCTATTGACATTAGTTGTAATAAGATGTTTTTTTTTTTGTTTTTTTTTTTGTTTTTTGTTTTGTTTTTTTCCTATATACCTCCTATTTGAAGAAATTGGCACATACAGTGCAAAAAAGTGTAAAACCATACCACAAGTAAAAGAAAGGGATAGGTTTCTAGGTTGTGTCATTTTATGCATTTAAAGTGGAAGTTCATCCTAGAATTACTTTATAAATATTAAACAACCACATAACGCATGTACCTTGATAAATGCATGGCACCATGTGTGATATCTGTCCATGCTCTGGATGTCCAGCAATCCACATTGGAAACCGCTGGCCATTTATGAGTAACAACATGCAAGGCCCATTCACACTATGTGCAGTTACCTGTGTTTTCTCCCACTGGTATGAGTTTATATGCATTTAAGAGAGATGTGGTGAAATGCAGCATGTTTTCGTTTTTATCGCACAACAATGCACAGAAACATACTGCACCACAAAGCACCTCACTTGCAACAATTGGGTCAGAAGGAACTGTCTTTATATAAAATTTAAAAAAAAAAAGGATAAAAATGCACAGAAATGTGCATAAAAACGCATGCAAGAGCTGGTTAACACCATGAATGCTATGCGATTTATATGCTATTCAAGTGCAGCAAGATATCAGTGCAGTGCAATTTGAGCACATTCATTTACGACCTTTGTTTGGGGTGTTGACTTAACATTGACACCTGTTGCAGGCGAAAGATCACTTCCGGCGAAAGATCACTGCAGTATCTACGTCATGTCTGGCCCCTGCTCTGTCCAAACCCAACCCCCCCCCCTCCAGAAAGGTGCCAAATGTGAAACGGGGGGGGGGGAGGAATCCGGACAGCAGAAGTTTCATCTTTGGGTGGAACTCCACTTTAACACCACCCCAAACCCAGGTCACACACACAGTAGGTTTGCCTGCACTTGATCATATGGTATGCGGATGCGCAGTAGGGAACCAGGCTGTGAAGCCTTGCGGATTTACTTCTTGACTCCCTTACTAGCAATGCCGGAGCCTCCACCTGGAGCTGAGGGACGGGTCGGCTTCGGGTGAGGACATTGCAGGTGCCCTGGACAGGTAAGTGTCCTTATTTTAAGAGTCAGCAGCTGCTGACTTTTTAAATTTTTTTTTTTTGTTCAGGCGGAACTCCGCTTTAAGGTAATACTGACACCTTCTGCAGATCTCAAGTGCAGTGCGGTGTGGGAATGTGCATGGAACTCAGGTTTCCTGCACTGTGTTCTGCTGTAAGGCTTGGCTCACATTTATGTGCAGGACTCGCAGCGGTTTCCCCACCCCCAGCCAAAACGCTCTACTCCTTTACAGACATGTGAGGCATTCATTCTTAAATACACCCCCAGGCATCTAAGCACGCAGTGCATTTGCGGGTCTGGAAAATGGCATGGTGCAAAAAGCACCATGCAATTTCCCTACGGCTGCAGTTTTAAAAGGGTGCAGGGACTTTTTTCCTGCGTTTTTCACTTAAATGAGCTGCATGCCCGTGCAGATGCAAGCTGCACCAACTGCACAGTTGTGAATCTAGCCTAAGCTGGTCTTAAATACACAGAAATGTATGGAACTGCAAGCAAAGAAGGAAGTGCTTTTATAGCTTTTTTTTGTGTTTGCCATAGTATGAACTGGCCTTAAAAGAATGCTTTAGGTTAATCTGTTTTACATGTGTATGGATCTAAAGATGTGTGCATGCCCAAGAGTTTAGGTATAAGTGGTTAGATTTATTTGTTACTTATTGGTAATTCAGTCCAGGATTTAAGTCCAAACTGAATATTAATGGAGTAAATGTATATAAAACATTTTAATAAAGCGTGTATATATAAGACTTTAATGTCTGAATCCATTTTACTCATCTTAACAGGTCGTATCCCTGATAGCCTGAAAAACTGTGTCAATAAAGATCACTTAACTGCAGCAACACATTGGGCCAGTATGGAGCCGGCTGTGGTCCACCCAGAACTGAATGGTGCTACATACAGGTAAAGGTGGACTCTCCGTAGATGGGTGTAATCAGTGGTTGGTTGTAATAATTGGGGGGTGGTATATATCTGCGTTTTGTGCAGTAGAGGACTTTTAACTGCTTAATGCACCAGACAGGCTTTATTACCTATTGTGGGGATCATTAACCCGTTGATAGTGACAGGTAGATCGTAACCGACCCGGTTTTGCCACCAACTCCTCAGCATGTCCACATCCCACCCATTCGCCCAGCACCACTCAGGTCCAAAAGCTGGGAGGCCTTTTGTCTTCCCTCAAGTGTGCCAGGTGAGGCATCCAGTACAACTTGCAGGAGCAGGGGGTGAATGGTGGGTACTGCTGTATGGGCATTGTGCTTGTTCAGAAGAAGCAGGTGGAGATTGAGCATCTGGAAAGGATGCAGAGAAAAGTCATGACAAACCTGGAAGAACACAGCCTGGCTTAGATCATGGCGACAAAGAAGCAGTAAGAACAAGTCAGCAACCGACAAACACATGGAGTACTGATATTACATTCTGATTCTGTCTCATTAAGGCAATGGACTAGAATTCTAACATGTTTTGTGCCACCTACCCCCCAGCCCAGGCGCCCCCTTTTTCTCCCATGTTTCTCTCTATGTATTACATGCTACTGACTCGTGAACTCTGCATGTGTACTACTGACTTCTGCATCAACATTGCATGCTACTGATCTCTGGGTTACTACTCACTACTGGGTGGCATTCTGAATTACATACTATTGACCCCTGCACTCTGCATTACATACTATTGACTCCTGCACTCTGCATTGCATACTATTGGCCCTTGCATTCTGAATTATACACTATTGACCCCTGCATTACATACTATTGACCCCTGCTTTCTGCATTACATACTATTGGCCCCTGCACTCTGCGTTGCGTACTATTGGCCCCTGCACTCTGCGTTGCGTACTATTGGCCCCTGCACTCTGCGTTGCGTACTATTGGCCCCTGCACTCTGCGTTGCGTACTATTGGCCCCTGCACTCTGCGTTGCGTACTATTGGCCCCTGCACTCTGCGTTGCGTACTATTGGCCCCTGCACTCTGCGTTGCGTACTATTGGCCCCTGCACTCTGCGTTATTACTGACCTCTAAACTCTGCATTGCTAATGTCCCCTGAAATCTTCTAATCCTCCTACTTTTTAATGAAGCCCTGCTAGGTTATTGCCTGGCAATCTTTGATATCTTCCATGTTTAGATAAATCTCCTGAATCTCCACCTCTCCAAGGTTGTCTACCCTTGACTTTGTGTATGTAAAGCCTCCCTCCAGCAGCGGACATGGTCCCTGCTCTGCCTGACAGTATCGACACTGCCAACATTACTGTCAAGCAGACAGCTGGAGGAAAACACACAGGGCAGCGACACTTTCTAACCCCCCTTCACTCCCACCCCTTCCTTCCTTTCTTTCTTGTCCTAGCTCTGCTGCCAGATACAGAAATGGGTAAAAAATACAGAACGTGGTTTGAAAAGCGAAAAATCCTCCTGTCTTTTCACTAGTAGCTCAGGTTAAATTAATATAGACGGATGGGGGAAATGTGTGGTTTTTTTTTTTTTGTTTTGTTTTTTTGTTTTTTTGTTTTTTTGAGTATCTCTGCTAGAGTTAGGTGTTTTGAGCTCTGATGGGTTCAAATTAGCATATGTGATTTGAATCTGTGTGCCACATTTGAATGTTGTAGCACTGAAAGCTAATCCTGTAATGTAGTTTTTGCCCTGAAACAAGAATTTGTGTCAGAGAATTGATGTTTTCATAAGAAGTGTCCCTGCCTCTCCTACAGTATAAGCCATACCTATGTCATATCAGGAATTCTGCTCCATTGCCCTCATCAAAGATGGACGTCTCTTGGTGTCTCTCTCTCCTCCCGTTTTGTCTCTCATTTTTTTTTTCTTCTATTCCACTTCCTTTTTGTCTGACAGTTATGATCATGTATAAGCTTAGTACCTGCCCTTTAACTCCTCCTGCAGTTACTCTTCTTTCAGTAAGACTCCTACTGCTCCTCTAGCTTCCATATCCTGATATACATATATTCATGATGGCTTTAATATTTAATAATGACAGGGACTGGAAGTGGCGTTAAGCGCTGCCTTTTATAGTCTTGTAATATTGATCGAGCGTCTGCCTGTCCCAGAGGTAAAGATTACTCGCCTCTTAGAGGAATATGAGATTAGGGGAGAGTTCATATATTGATTTATCATCTGAATTATCATCATCGTTCTGATCTGTCATCATTCCCCATTGCAGCACAAAGTTAAAGATCACATCTTAAGAGCAGGCTTCACTCCGTCATACGTGGCTATGGATTCAGAGCATGCATACATAATCGTAGTGAATCGAGTGACGTGCTTAGATGGGACCATTCTAAGACTTGTTGCAGGCAAAATTCATGTTTGCATACAATAATACAGTTTCTACTGGAAATTGAGGAGTTTTCTCTGAGATAAATTTGATATCTACTTTGGCTTCTAGTTTTTAGGAGAGCAGTTCCCCTATAAAACGTTCCCTGTATGCTCTTATTGAATTAACGCACCACCTGCAGGTGAAGCATTATAAAAGGTCAAAATAGATTAAAATCCAACTCCAGCCAAAATTGTTTCAGTTAGAACATTTGTTTTTTATGTCCTGTCTGTCTTGTTAAAGGAGAAGTATGGCCAAAGCTGATTTGTAGGCCCTTCGTTTTGCACTCCTGTGACCCGTAGTCAGTCGGCTGATGTCACTCAACTGGCCTGGACTCTGGAGGGCTTCCAATAGGGTTGCCACCTCAACCCTTTAAAGCTGAACACAGTACACAGTGTCAGAATTTATACTGAAATATTAAACATTTTTTTTTTATATTTATGAAAATAAGCAAAAATCTATGATTAGGGAGATTTCCACTTGTTTCCACAAATCAACAATTAACTAAAAATCAGTGCAAAATAATATCAAAATATAACTGGTGATAAACACAGAATATCGATAAACATTTCAACAATATGGATAATATAAATGAATGAGAATATAACCACAAGCTTTTATTACAAAAATACCAATGTAACAACACTTTTACCTGTTTTGTAACTAGCTTCTCAGTGGTTCAACAGACTGTGAAAATAACAAGGTTTTCATTTGAACATGTGACCTCTCTCTCTCTCAGATAATAGACCTTGCAAGCTTAGATTACTCTTTAAAACACATGGACAAAATGTTATACCATGTACTTGGTGATAGAACCAAGACTTTATTTAAGGTAAAGACAATTTCCACTGAATTATTTTATTTGAAACGTACATCATCACCAAACCATTTACTAAAACTTAAAATCCGCTTAAATGAGATAACACAAATAGGTGTATCCTTCTCTTTGATTTAAAAAGGAAAACCATTCGTACTGCAGTTGGAATTGTATTTCAATTCAAATTTGTAGGGTACAAGGACTAATTAGTTTAGTTATATGTATATTCAAACAATTTCCTACAGATAATTAGAAATGTATACTTTACCACAAAACTCAAAATCTTTTGACTAAGATGTCAGCGATTTGTTCCAATGGACACCTTAGTATACCTCCTCCTTGATTTTTCTGTTCTCCTCTTGTTCTCCTTCTCCCGTCCTTCTTTTTTTTTTTTTTTTTTTTCTTGCTATCTGTATACAACCTTTATCCCCCCCCTGAAAGTGGGTGTATATTTACTTTTCACATAGTGACGTCAAATTACGTGTTTACTATGTAACCATGGCATCACTGTCTAGGAAGCCATATTGGACTTTTTACATAATTCCCTTTCACGAGGGGGCAGTGTTGTATTAATGATTTTGTAAACTTACTTGAAATGTCAAAATATCACCCCAAATAACCTTTGACATACTCTTAGAAGATTGTAAATATAATGAGCTGTCTATGTTATGTCACACTTTTCCAGACTTTCGTCTCTTCATGAGATATATGGCTTTAAGAAAGTTTAGAAATGTTAATTCATTTTTGCTCTAAATACCTTGGTTGTTAGGTCATTGGCTTCTCAAAATACAATGATTATTTTACATGCAAATTCACTCTTATTCATAGTGTTTCAAACCTGCTATGCTCATACTAATAATATATATACTAATATATATCAATAAGTAATATCAAACACTCTATCATGAATATATGTATGAATTTTGTAAAAGTACATAATAATATATATGTAAAATTCAATTAAGTAGATGCACAATTGCTCTAATATAATGTAATGATAATATAATATACATTATTGCTAATACCATTACTAGTAATTAATAAGGCTTGTTTATAAGACCGTTTTAGAATAAGCCCCTTTTTCTCAGTTATAAGGGAAAAGAGAAAAAAAATTATACGTCTCTGTTCATTGTTCCCTTGAAACATGAGTCATCAGTCTCATAACATAAATGTTGGCCCCATGGCTAGTTCCTTATCTCGTCTGGCTGTCTGGAATTTTCAAAAGTTAGGATCTGGGAGAATAGGTGCTTAGGTTTTAAACATTTCTCTTAAGAGACCCTATTCATAAACAATGAACTCACCCTTTTACAAATGAACACAAAATAGCTTCTACGTTCCTCATGAAATTACATAATACATTACATATATAATAATGGGCTTTAGGCCTTAGAAATTCTCTTTATTCCCAATAGTTCTGACAACAGGTTCTGTGGCTGATAAAGGTGGTAATTAAACTCTGTGCCTTATCTGAAATAAATTTGCCTCAGAACCTGTGTAATTCATACGTGTTCGGTTTTAAAGGGATGAGGTGACAACCCTAGCTCCTAACTTTAATGTTGGGATCCACCCAGATGCCTGGACCGACAGCTAGCTCATCCTCTTGGTGCTCCATAGAGAGCCTGAGCCAGCCCCTTCCGCCCCCTCCACAACCTGGTGCTCCAGTAAGCCGAGAACCGGTGACAGATGCTGACATACTGGCTCACTGAACACGAGATCTGACCAAACAGTGCTCTTTGATCCCTCAGATATTGAAGTAGAGGAGGCAGGGGACAGATGCAGCATCCACATTGGCGAGTATGGATGTTTTTTTTTTTTTTTTTTTGCTTTTTTTCTTCTCTTTTAAAGTGTAAAGGCTGAAGGTTTTATACCCTAAAGCATTCTATGCATGAAGGTAAAAAAACCTGTGTAACATTTGTGGTAGAGTATAGAAGAGTTAACCCCATGGGGAGATTTTGCAACCTGTCCCAAAAATGATAGTAAGTGAGAACAAACTTCCCCAAGTATGGGGTGTTCCACCAGTTATTGCATTCTGATTAGAAAGATTTCCTCTCACTTTGTGCCAGTGACATCTGATTTCCCCTCGCTTCCTGCAATGAAAAACGTTGTCAACATGCACTGCATTTTCTCCCCAACATTCTTATGCACATCAGCACATTGAAATGCCTTACAGTGCGTCAGAACATGCTGCTCATGAATGCAGCATAGCCAGTTTATTTATATTTGCAGTGTTTGTGTGAACTAAAGCCATTGTAAATAAGGCAAATTGCCTTTTTTTTGTTGAGACTGCTTGGACACCAATGCTGCTGCTGTGAATGAGCCCTGGTTTTAGAATTGGCAGCCAGTGAGAGCACGCTGCTATACAAACCCTACAGAGCAGGGGTCAGCAACCTGTAGATTGCGATCTACCAGTAGCTTGTGGACAGGTGACTGGTAGATCACTGTCTGTGCTTCCATACCAGAGCATCACACAGAGTGCAATGCAGAGGGACTACTTGTAAAGTTGGATATGTAGTAGGGAGCAAGAGCTGAATAAGCCGATGTCTCCTCTGTAGTGCTGGCTCCTGTCCCATGCGGAGTGATACCAACTGCACTCCACCTCTTATCCTGGCTAGTGGTCTCCAGAGTGGTGCCAGCAGCAGGAAAGAAAGGTCCCAGGTCAGTGTGAAGAAATACACTGGGCATAATAGTATAGGGCTGCTTTCACACTGATGTGCTGCGATTTACCCACACCACAGGTGCAGTACAGTGTACCTGAAGCTTTCCTATGGGTTTGCTGCACTTAACCATAGACTTCTATTATATCCTGTGGGTTTGGTGCACTTTATGAAAGGGTTTTACCACCCACCCGTCCAACCTTACGTGTGAACGAACCCTAAGGGTACTGCTGCTCTTTCAAGTACAGCAGGCACTGCCGCTTCTCTGAATAGCAATCTAAGTATGTTTGACAGGTGGTGAGGAGGCAAAATGTTGCCGCCTCCAGCACCTGATTCAAACCCGTGATTGCCACACGGTAGTACGGCAATTAGAAGTTTAAATCGGGTGTGAGGAGGCAACACTGTACCCAGTGATCTTTGAGTTCTTCCATGTTTAGGTAGATCTCCACCTCTTTAAGGTTGCCTACCCCTGCTACAGATGTTCTAAGCCAGGGGTGTCCAACTTTTTGACCTTCCCGGGCTACATTGGAAGAAAAGAAATGGTCTTGGGCCACTCATAAAATACACTTTTAATAAGGATAGATTATCAGAAAAAGGCAAATCACAAGTTAACGATCACTGATATAGATAATGTACCTATGGCCCCTTTCACACAGGCTTTCCGATCAGGCCTGCCTGTCAGTTTTTAAGGCGGACCTGATATTCACTCCTATGGAGGGACGGATGCCAGCGGTGCCATGTCCACTGACACCCGCTGCTATACTATTCTATCTGATCCTGTCCGTACAATCCGGATGGATGGTGACCCCATTTTCCATCCCTCTAGCGCTGCTGTTCTCAACGCCTGTCCTCGGGACAAACTAACAGGCCAGGTTTGCAAGATAACTGAAATACATCACAGGTGATATAATTTGCCACTCAGTGATTGCAGTATTCTAGTCTGCATCTCCCCAAGGTAATACTAAAAATCTGGCCTGTTAGTGGGTCCTGAGGACAGGAGTTGAGAACCACTGGTCTAGCATATCAAATGAAAATGGACAGGCGATTCATTTTCATCCAATCTCCCCATAGAGGAGAGTGGGGCTCTGACAGGTCCGTCTCCGCACAGTGAGCGGAGACAGAGCTGTCATCCACCTGCTCAGCGGGGATCAGCGGATCGATCCCCCGCTGAGCAAAGAGGAATTCGCCAGGGCAGACTGCCTATGTGAAAGGACCCAAACTGAGTGAGTAACAAAACTTTAGTTTTATGTTGCCCTCTTTTACAATAAAAATGATGTGATATTTTACACTGTTTCTTCTAAACTCATCAGTATCTGGTTTGAAGGATGTAGTTGCAATTCTCAAGGTGCCCTTCAGATATTTTGGTTCTAAATTTGCCCATCGTGTGCTTCATCCTTGAAATTAGTTGCTCACAAATATACTGTAGGTGCTGCTGAAAACTGATGACCTGGATAAGGTGTCATTGTGAAGAGAGGTATACTTTTTTTTTTGAAAAGATAAAACTTCTAAAAGTCCAGTAAAGAGACAATGTAAATTTTTTTCTTGAGCCACATGTGTTCGCAAAATGTAAATGCATATTTACAAAAAAAATGTAAAAAAATAAACAAAATGTTTAAGTTTACAATTTTGTGCTGGGCCACATTCATAGCAGTCTTGGGCCGCAGATTGGACACCCCTGATATAAACATTCCTTACTCAAACCAGATCTGTGTTTGGCAGGGATTCTATTTTTACTGGTGCATCCATATAATGAAGTTTTGGTCTGAGTGGTAAATATGGCGGGATAAATGCACTACACCATGCTACTCCTTAGTTGTCTTAATGAACAATTATTTTTTAAAAATGTTAAGCTTGTTTTGAATGCATGCATTTGTTTTTTACTTGATGTTTAAAGTGGTTGTAAACCTCAGTCATGAAATCTGAACAAAGCACATATATCTGTAGTGTTTACTTGTCTATCTCCAAAGCTCTAAGTGCCATTTCTCTCTGGAGATCCTCTGTTATCAGCATGGGTCCCTCCTGAGAAGATTTCCTGACACGTGAGATAAAATTTGTGACGGAGAGGGAGATGAGCACACAGCTTGTCTATTAAAAATACAGCGCTGCATGTTCGTTCATTCCTCTTCCTATGTGGAGGGTGGCGTGTCCCTTTCCTCCAATCAGCTCTCGGTGTTTGAGGAGAGATGGGCTCGGGCGTGTTCAGAATCCCACCCGCCTGATCCCGCCAGGAAGCCAACACTACACACCGCTAATCACAGGTAGTGAGACATTTCCCAATCTGCAGCTGCATAGATAAGGAAATGTCTCACTGCCTGTGATTAGCGGTGTGTAGTGTCGGCTTCCTGGTGGGATCGGACATGTGGGATTTCGACCGAGCCCATCTCTATATGAGATCTGTATCTGCAGCTCTCCACCCCCTCCTCTGTACTTCTCACAGTTGCTGAAGGATCACAAATCTGCACTTTTGAAAGGTTGTAGACAAGAGGACAGCAGCTAAACAATTAAAACTTAGGAGGATTTGTTTAATCTTTGTGTATCACCTGAGGCTGTTCACTTCACTGGGGTATAGGAGAGGGTTTACAACCACTTTAATTTTCAACTTCTGAAAAGCAGACATCATGTATCGCTCTGTAAACTGACTCAGAGTTTCTTATAACAGCAGGTACCCTCCAGGTGTCGTAAGCATGGCCCCAGCTGGCATCCCAACTGCAGTTGATGCAATCGTCCCCAACGCCATGCCTTTATCCCACGGTCATCCTGCCGTGGTTCACCCACCCCATACCCCTTCTCCTGGCCAGACCGTCAAACCAGAGGCCGACAGAGACCATCCGAGTGACCAGTTGTAGCCAATATCCTTAAAAAAAAAAAAAAAAAAATGAAAAAGATGACCATTCCCTGCATTGGAGAACTGGAGATCAGCGGAGACTGAAGATGCCTAGAACATGAAGATCATTGTCGTCTGGATTCCGGATAGAGGCAAAAATAATGAACTTGTGGATCGTAACTGTTTTTAGAAATTGGTCCAAATATACAGTATAAAAAAAGAGGCAAAGAGAGCATTTGGAAACTTTTTATTTTTATTTTTTTTCCCCCCTTCATATTTAAAAAAAAAAAAAATGTAGTTTGTCCCTGTTCAGTGGACTGACCTCACTGTTCTGTGTCCTGTTTGGGTCCTTTGTTAAGCAAGAGAAGTTAGTAGTTAATTATCTCATGAATGTACTTGTCTGTGTACAGTTTTTAGAACATAAAAAGGGTTTGTTTGCATAACTATCGATAGGGGAAAAAAACATAAGGGAGGCATTCAGCAAAACCACATTTGAAATGGAGAAAAAGCTGAAAAAAATTATATAATTTTTGTTTTTATATGTTGTAACATGCCCAGTAAACAAGGCAGTTGGCAACCTTCTCAGGAGAATACATTTTCCCATTTTATTTTCTTTAAAACCACACAGTGCATTGTTATTTTTTACCTGCTTGTCTTATGTATATTTTTATTTTGCCACAAAAGCTTTTTTTTTCCAAATTTTATTTTGGCATGAATTCCCTTTTTATTTCAAATAATGACAGCATTACATTTTTTTTCGAGAGAGAGAAATCAAAATTTTCGTATAAATGAGCATAGTGCTTCTTGTCAACAGTTTATGAAAAACAAAAAAAAAATTGAAAAAAAATAAAGTATATATTATTGGTGGTATGCGGGAAATCTAGACTACTGAAAGGTAGTACATTTCATTGCCTACATTGATTCCTTCCTGGTAATGTGGTAGGCTAGCAATATATATTTTTTTTCTTTTTGGTTAAAATCATGTTTGTGAGTGTAACCATTTGTATGAATTATTTTAAAGGAATAAAAACCCCAAATACTTATGTGCTTTGTCTTTGTTTTAGAAGACTTTTGTATGATGATGGCCGAATAGGACAGTGACCCTGATATAATGTAAAGTGAATTTTCACTTGTGTTTGTGAATGAGATGGGAAAAATTAAAAATTCACTTTGCAAAAACATGCCCATTAATGTCTAAGAAAATGAAGGAAATAGTTTCTTCTTTCATTATTAGATGAATAAAATTGGCACAATTTCACCGTATTTACTAAGCGAAATGAAAATTCACTTGCTTAATGAATGAGTTATTGCACTGTCCCTTTAAATGAAATAAATATATACAATGGGGCAAAAAAGTATTTAGTCAGCCACCAATTGTGCAAGTTCTCCCACTTAAAAAGATGAGAGGCCTGTAATTGTCATCATAGGTATACCTCAACTATGAGAGACAAAATGTGGAAACAAATCCAGACAATCACATTGGCTCTCACAGGCCTGTATCTTATTCTTTAAGAGGCCCCTCTGTCCTACACTCATTACCTGTATTAATGGCACCTGTTTGAACTTGTTATCATCCAAACTCCACTATGGTGAAGACCAAAGAGCTGTCAAAGCACACCAGAAACAAAATTGTAGACCTGCACCAGGTTGGGAAGACTGAATTTGCAATAGGCAAGCACCCCTCCCCCCTTTAAAATCACATTTCAGCCTGAAATTAGGACAGTTTTTGTTTTATACAGATGTATTTTCTGTGCAACTTATAACATCCAAGTAAAAGATAGAACACGAACATGTCAGAAAAAAAATTAAAAAACAATAACGGAGTTGGAAAAAGGATCTCCCCCTTCTGTCAGTATTTTGTTGAACTGCCTTTTGCTTTAATTCCAGCCTTTAGTCTATTGGGATATGTCTCTAACTTTGCACTTCTAGACTTTGCAATATTTGCCCACTCTTCTTTGCAGAACTGCATAAGTTCAGTTAAATTTGATGGTCACTGTTTGTGGACTGCAGTCTTCAAGTCAAATTTTCAATGGCGCTTAAGTCTGGGCTCTGACTAGGCCATGCAAGGACATTCACCTTTTTCTCCATCAACCACTGTGGTAAGTTTTGCTGTGTGCCTTTGGTCATTGTCATGTTGGAAGGTAAACCTTCACATTGACAACTTTCTGGCAGAGGGCAGCAGATTTTCCTCAATTTGATGGTATTTTGCCTGCTGCAGAGAAACACCCCCATAACAGGATATTACCACCTTCATGCTTTACTGTAGGAATGGTGTTATTTGGATGGTAAGCTGTATTGGATTTCCGCCAGACATATCGATTGGTGTTAAAGGGGTTTTAAATCAAGGTTTTTCACCTTAATGCTTTCTATGCATTAAGGTGAAAAACCTTCTTTAGTGCAGCAGCCCCCCAGAGCCCCCTTCTACTTACCTGAACCCGATCTTTCCAGCGGCGGGGACGAGCACAGCAGCTCCAGCCACTGTCTTGGGTACTCATTGGATAAACTGAAACCAGCAGGAGCCATTGGCTCCTGCTGCTGTCAAATAAATCCAGTGTCCTGGGGGGGTGGGCCTGAGTCCTGCTGTCTGTGTCAATGGACGCAGCAGCAAGACTCGGGAGCACACCCACATGAGTGCCCCCATGGCATATGGCTCTCCATGGGGACATTAGAGAAGAGGAGGAGCCAGGAGCGCCGCTGAGGGACCCCAAAAGAGGGGGATCAAGGCCACTCTGTGCAAAACTCTTCCACAGAGGTGGCAAGTATAACATGTTAAAAAAAAAAAAAAAAACCTTTACAACCCCTTAAGGCCAAATAATTAAATTTTTAGTCTCATCTGACCATAACACCTTTTTCCATGTAGCATCAGAATCTTCAAGGTGCGTTTTTGGCAAAGCTCAGTCATGACTGTATGTGGCCTTTCTTAAGGAGTGGCTTTTTTTTCTTGAAACCCTCCCATACAAGCCACATTTGTGGAGAATTTGTGATATTGTCACATGCACACAATGACCATTCTGCCATCAATTCCTGCAACTGCTTCAGTGTTGCTGTAGGCCTCTTGGTAACCTCAGTAGCCTCTTTAACCAGTTTGCTCCTGGCTCTTTCATCCAGTTTGGAGTGACGTCCTGATCCAGGGAGGGTCTGTGTTGTACCAAATACCTTCCGCTTCTTAATAATAGACTTTACTGTGCTTCTAAGGCCTTGGTAAAGCCTTTGATTTGTTTTTGTTTTTTTTGTATCCATCTACGAACATCTACTGTCCACAACCTTATCCTGGAGATCTTTTGACAGTACCTTGCCACCCATAGTTGATTGTTTGCTTCAGTTGCACTACCAGGGACTGAAATACTCCAGGAAAGATTTTCATGTTGAGCTAATCAAAATGAACACAGCTGATCACAGTTGAAAGTCAAATGGCTTTGTGTGTCATTGAGAAGGTGATTAGCTACACATGATTGGGTTTACGTTAAGTCATGTGTAGGAAGGGGGTGATCCTTTTTCCAACTCTGTGATTCGGGTTTTGAATGTGTTTCTTTCTGACATGTTGGTGTTCTATCTTTCACTTGAATGTTATAAGTTGCATTAAGTAAATACAGCTGGGTAAAACAAAAATATATATATATTAAAAAGTATCAATTCAGTAGCCATCTCCTCAAATTGCATTTTCAGTGTGACAACCTCTGTGCTCTACCACCAATTGCACATAATCACAGCTTGCCAGAGAATTAGACCACAGATGAAAGGAGTTCTAAAAAAAGGCTCAATTGGTTAACCAGTACAAATAAAGCAGAGCTGGGTGAAATAAGGAAGTACTGCCAAAATCCCCATTAGAAAGGAATAAAAAGAATGCATGCAGTAGCAGCAGAACCCCTCAGGGACTTTAAGGCAGTTAGGAGACCGGTAATAAGGTTAAAATGCTAACTCCAATTTATTAGTGTATATAGTCCTAAAATGAGTACATAATCCATAAAACGTAAATACAAAATTTACATAGTAGAAAAATGTATAAACACACAAGTGGGCAGCACAGTGGTGAAGTGGTTAGCACCTAGCAGCAAAAAGGGTCATTGGTTCCCAAGTAATGTGGGGTGTCCGCAAGTGCGGCAACCCCTGTTGCTTGGGTTAGAGGGCTGCCTAGACCCTAGAACAGGGAGCAGGACTTCCTTTGGTCAGAAGAGGATACTGCAGCTCCTTCTGTAGACTCATTTAACCATAAAAACATAGGACAAAAAGGTAATTAACCACTTCAGCCCCCGGAAGGATTTACCCCCTTCCTGACCAGAGCACTTTTTACAATTTGGCACTGCGTCGCTTTAACTGCTAATTGTGCGGTCATGCAATGCTGTACCCAAACGAAATTTGCGTCCTTTTCTTCCCACAAATAGAGCTTTCTTTTGATGTTATTTGATCACCTCTGCGGTTTTTATTTTTTGCGCTATAAACAGAAAGACCGAAAATTTTGAAAAAAAATGACATTTTCTACTTTTTGTTATAAAAAAAATCCAATAAACTCAATTTTAGTCATACATTTAGGCCAAAATGTATTCGGGCACATGTCTTTGGTAAAAAAAAGTCAATAAGCATATATTGGTTTGCGCAAAAGTTATAGCATCTACAAACTAGGGTACATTTTCTGGAGTTTACACAGCTTTTAGTTTGACTGCCTATGTCATTTCTTGAGGTGCTAAAATGGCAGGGCAGTACAAAACCCCCCAAATTACCCCATTTTGGAAAGTAGACACCCCAAGCTATTTGCTGAGAGGCATGGTGAGTATTTTGCAGCTCTCATTTGTTTTGGAAAATGAAGAAAGACAAGAAGAAAATTTTTTTTTTTCAAAACTTTGTGACAAAAAGTGAGGTCTGCAAAATACTGACTATACCTCTCAGCAAATAGTTTGGGGTGTCTACTTTCCAAAATAGGGTCATTTGGGTGGAGGTTTGTGCCACCTGGGCATTCCATGGCCTCCGAAACTGTGATAGGCAGTGAAGAGTGAAATCAAAAATTTACGCCCTTAGCCTGAAGGCGGTGCTTGGTTTTCGGGGTCCCGTACGCGGCTAGGCTCCCAAAAAGTCTCACACGTGGTATCCCCGTACTCAGGAGAAGCAACAGAATGTATTTTGGGGTGTAATTTCACATATTCCCACGGCATGTTTGAGCAATATATCATTTAGTGACAACTTTTTGCAAAAAAAAAAAAAATTTGTCTCTTTCCCGCAACTTGTGTCACAATATAAAATATTCCATGGACTCGACATGCCTCTCAGCAAATAGCTTGGGGTGTCTACTTTCCAAAATGGGGTCATTTGGGGGGGGGTTTGAACTGTCCTGGCATTTTATGCACAACATTTAGAAGCTTATGTCACACATCACCCACTCTTCTAACCACTTGAAGACAAAGCCCTTTCTGACACTTTTTGTTTACATGAAAAAAATTTTTTTTTTTGCAAGAAAATTACTTTGAACCCCCAAACATTATATATTTTTTTTAAAGCAAATGCCCTACAGATTAAAATGGTGGGTGTTTTATTTTTTTTTCACACGGTATTTGTGCAGCGATTTTTCAAACGCATTTTTTGGGGAAAAAAACACACTTTTTTAAATTTTAATGCACTAAAACACACTATATTGCCCAAATGTTTGATGAAATAAAAAAGATGATCTTAGGCCAAGTACATGGATACCAAACATGACATGCTTTAAAACTGCGCACAAACGTGCAGTGGCAACAAAATTAATACATTTTTAAAAGCCTTTACAGGTTACCACTTTAGATTTACAGAGAAGGTCTACTGCTAAGATTACTACCCTCGATCTGCCCTTTGCGGTGATACCTCACATGCATGGTGCAATTGCTGTTTACATTTGACGCCAGACCGACGCTTGCTTTCGCCTTAGCGCGAGAGCAGGGGGGGACAGGGGTGCTTTTTTTTTTTTTTTTTTTTTTTTTTTGCTTTTTTATCTTATTTTTAAACTGTTCCTTTCATTTATTTTTTTTTTAATCATTTTTATTGTCCTCTCAGGGAATGTAAATATCACCTATGATAGCAATAGGTAGAGACAGGTACTCTTTTTCAAAAAAAAAAAAAAAAAAAAAAAATTGGGGTCTATTAGACCCTAGATCTCTCCTCTGCCCTCAAAGCATCTGACCACACCAAGATCGGTGTGATAAAATGCGGTTTCTTAGGCCATAGAGATGTTTGGAGCCACTCTGGTCTCTGATCAGCTCTATGGTCAGCTGGCTAAATCACCGGCTGCATTCTGAGGTTCCCTGTTGAGACAGGAGAGCCAGAGAAGAACACGGAAGACGGTGGGGGCATTCCCTCCCACTGCTTGTAAAAGCAGTCTAGAGGCTAATTAGCTGATAGGATTGCTTTTACATGAAAGCCGACCACTGGCTGAAAAGAATGATACCAAGATGATACCTAAACCTGCAGGCATCATTCTGGTATAACCACTCAAAGTCCAGCAACATACCAGTACGTTACTGGTCCTTGTTGGGCATATATTGTAATCTATTTTTTTTTTTTTTTTTCAAGCAGCCTGTGGGCTGAACGAAAAAAGAGATTGATCGGTGGGTATGCCCACCATTAGAATACCTCCCTTCATCCACCCACTTCTAATGATGGGCATACATGCACCATTTATATATGCCGAAGCATGGGGGCATCCTCCCGCAAAAGGTAGGAGCAAATCGCTCCTCCGCCCCTGCTGCCCCCCTAGCTTCGGCATATATCACCTCCGCTGGAGTCACGACTTTATATATCGTGGGAGCAAACGCTGTTGCTGTCAAGATAAATAAATCTGCGCTGCAGCTGAATGGCGTACCTGAAGACAAAAAAATGGTTAACAATAAAACACAGTAAACGGTAAAGTATAAAAAAATTGCATACCTGAAAAGCAAACATGATAAAACATAATAAAACATTGCAGAATAGAATACAGTAAAAAAAGAGCAGAACAATAGAGAGATTAGAAAGAGCAATGAAACGACAACTTTTTTTTTTTATATATATTTTTTTGTTTGTTTTTTACACTTTTTTTTGTAACTGTAACCAGTTCCAGGTTCGGTTCTCTCAAAATGCGATGGCATCTTGGGAGACCCTGTGAAAGTGTGCCCTAGTCTGTGGAATGCTGTACCCTACGCTAATACTCAACTATTGTATGGTAGCGTTCAAAACATTCACCAATGCAAAGACCAGGATTGTCAGGACAGGAGGGACAATAATAGTGGGTGTCACGCCTATATCCGCGCTTGCTGCAGACACGACATCTTTTTTGGGGGGGTTCCTTGGGTAGGGGTACTCGGGAGGACATGAAGAAAATGCCTCTCATGCAGCCGACTGCATTTGGTTGGGGATGTGAATGGGGGAAGTACGGGCGCTGCAGAAGCGGTGGGTTCCCAATTAGGATTGGCGAATGCAGCAGGAAGGGCATTCTGGGCACGACGGTCCTGTGTTTGTCTTTTTGGTGGCAGCGGGACACTACTTGTGCTTGCCACCTCACCAGCTTGAACTGCACTTATGGGACTCGCCACGTCACCAAGTGTTACTGCAGTGCTGGTTTCACTACGACCGGGGTGTACTAGGCCGCTGGTGCTTGCCAGTTCACCATAACACTACCAAAAAAACTGTTAGCGATCGCAGGGATCAGGCCTGACTCTGCGAACGCTGCAGTTATGTGTTTAGTGTTTTGTAAGTGACAGTGATCGATCGATACTGCACTTGGGTGGGCTGAGCCGGGCGGAGGGGCAAAACGCAGGTGCTAGCAGGTATCTGGGCTGATCCCTCTAACACTGCGTTTTTGGGAACCCTAAACTGCTGGGGACGCCAGTATAGATCTGATCGGATCAGATATTGATCCGTTCAGATACTATACCACTAAGGGAGGTGTATGGTGCGTGCGTGGGTGTTAGCGTTACTGGCACTAACCTGACGCTGCCTGGGGCGACGCATATCACCGCCGGGCGATCAGGGGGCTAAACCTTTATTCGGTAATAAACGGCGGGTGCCCTGACACTATAAAAAATAAACGAACCAACCAGCGTCAGCCGTAACAGTTATACGGTGATCAGTGGTGAAAGGGTTAACTAGGGGGCAATCAAGGGGTTAAAACATTTATTAGATAGTATATGGGGGTCCCTGTCGCTATAAAACGCTGACGGCGAACCTAAATATTTACCTCCCTAACTAGCGTCACCAGTGACACTAATACAGCGATCAGAAAAATGATCGCTTAGCGACACTGGCGACGGGGGGTGATCAAGGGGTTAAAACTTTTTTAGGGGGGTATCCTAGACCTAAAGAGGGCTAACACTAACTGCCTTACCACACTAACTGTCACAAACTGACACCATGCAGTAATCAGAAAAAAAAAAAAACTGCTTGGTGTCAGTGTGACGGGGGGGGGGGGGGGGGGGGGGAGGGGTGATCAGTGAAGTGGAGTCTTCTCTCCTCGGCGCCGGAACGGAAAATACCAAGCCGAGGAGAGATGACATCATTTCCTTTGCTGCTGTTTAGCATACAGCAGCAGAGGAAGAACGTGATTGGCTGGGAGCGATCGCGAGAGGGGGGCCACGAATGGATGGTCTCCCCCTCACCTCTCATCGATCCCAGTCACAAGCCGACCACCTCGGGCATGGGGGGGGGTCCGATCGGACCCCCCCTGCCCGCGGGAGGCAGATCACGTACAGGTATGTGACGTTGCACCATTCCTCCTAGGCGATCAAAGAGTATTAACTCTTTGATCGCCTATGGGAGCAGCCGGCCGCACCGCTGGATTGGTTCCCGTGCAAACCGGTGGAAAACACCGTCAGGATGGGTGGGGGAAGGGGGGGAACCATTCCATGCAAATCATGAGCCGCTCAGAATGGTTTCATGAGAAAGCCAGCCGCTGGCTGATTTGTTTTCCAAAGTCATTTTGTATATTTAAATTTAGTTTTGTACAGTTGCTCTGAATAGATTCGTAATTCCAGATGATTGACTATCCATTTTAACCGCTTCAGCCCCAGAAGATTTTACCCGCTTCCTGACCAGAGCGCTTTTTGCCATTCTGCACTGCATCGCTTTAACTGACAATTGCGCGGTTGTGCGACGTAGCCCCCAAACAAAATTGACATACTTTTTTTCTCCACAAATAGAGCTTTCTTTTTGTGGTATTTAATCACCTCTGCGGTTTTTATTTTTTGCGCTATAAACAACAAAAGAGCGACAATTAAAAAAAAAAAAGTATAATTTTTTATTTTTTGCTATAATAAATATCCCCAAAAAAATATATAAAATTTTTTTTTTTTTCCCCAGTTTAAGCCGATACGTATTCTACATATTTTTGGTAAAAAAATCGCAATAAGCGTATATTGATTGGTTTGCACAAATTTTATAGCGTCTACAAAATAGGGGATAGTTTATGGCATTTTTATTATTTTTTTTTTACATGGCAGCGATCTGCGATTTTTATCAGGACCACGACATTATGGCGGACAATTTTGACACATTTTTGGGACCATTCTGATGGATCCACCCCCATCCAACCCAAACACAATAAGTAGGTGGCATCTTATTTCACTTTTATACCTTATTGTATTTATTGCAATATGTTTCCATTTCATATGTAGTGCATTTTTTATAATGAAAAATGTTAATGCAACATGGATCGTTTGTCGTTGTGTTATTTCGGATGTTTCAAACACTTACAAAAAGTCTGGATGAAACAAAATGAACTTGTTTCGTTATAATTTCAAATTCGTTTAAAATGTGTTACTATTATGATTTGGAGATTTGTATATATTCGTAATGAGAAGCAGTGAGTCAAGTCTTCTCCTCCACCATCAGTACTTTGACAGTCGCACTTTTGTTGAACAGCATTTCCAGAGTGGAGGCTGTTATAGTCACAATGGAAGGGGGGGGGGGGGGGGGCAACTCCATTTTAATGTCCATGGTTTCGGAATGGGAACTCCAACAAGCCTTTTCAAGTGTGATGGTCACGTGTCCCTAAAATTGTACTTCCCTCCACTGGCTTCCACTCGGCCAAAGAATTAATTTCCAAATGCTAACAACTACATACAAAGCCATCCACAATTTAGCCCCCAGCTACATCACTAGCCTAGTCTCTAAATACCAACCTACTCTTCGTTCCTCTCAAGACCTTCTGCTCTCTAGCTCCCTCATCACCTCCTCCCATGCTCGCCTCCAGGACTTTTCCAAAGCCTCTCCAATCCTATGGAATGCCCTACCCCAATCTGTCCACTTATCTCCTACTCTATAAGCTTTTAGACAATCCCTGAAAACCCTTCTCTTCAGAGAGGCCTACCCTACCCACACCTAACAACAACTGTTTTTTTCATTTTCTCCATCAGCTCACCCCCCACAGTTATTACCTTTTTGTTTCCACTTGACCCTCCCTTCTAGATTGTAAGCTCTAACGAACAGGGCCCTCTGATCCCTCCTGTATTGATTTGTATTGTCTGCCCTCCTGTTGTAAAGCGCTGCGCAAACTGTTGGCGCTATATAAATCCTGTATAATAATAATTGCTGCTTTTGTGGACCTTTGCTTTTGAGAATTCTAATTTCCTGCCTTGTGGAAGGCTGAGGTCTACCTGATAAGTCCCATCCTTTTATAGGTCCAAACCTCTCTACTGTCCAGCAGTTATAGGAAAAAGCTAAAAGTGTTTTATGATTACAAAGTAGTTCTGAAAAGACAAGTACTGTATAATAAATGTCCTAGGCTTCTACATCAGAGAAATCAATTCCCTCCATTCCTACCCTTTAGTGAAATGCAGTGATGGAAACAATTATCATCAATTGTCTTTTGTTTCTGAGGAAGAAATTGGCAGATTTAATTTTTCTTTCTTTTTTTTTTTTTTTTTTTTACTCAGGCATGTAGATGATGGAATGACAAGTGAAAACATTCCAAATCATTCTTAATTGAACTGCTTTATAATTTTCTTGTTGAACACAACATGATCCTTTTCTGAAATTGCTGATTTAATGAAAACGAAAGAGTGAGAGGTTTGCTGTGGAAGTTTACTTTTCATCTGTAATGCATTATGAAAATGATTTCATATCGCTGCACAGATCGAAGCACAGGCAGCGTGGATTAAAAGCTCTGCGAGCAAATGCTGTGAAGAGCTAGCACAAAAATCAATGGACTTGAGTAAAAAAAAAAAAAAAAATTTGGCCTAAATGGAATATGTTAAAAATACCCTTTACATACATACACTCTATTACCAAAAGTATTGGGACGCCTGCCTTTACACACATGAACTTTAATGGCATCCCAGTCTGTAGGGTTCAATATTGAGTTGGCCCACCCTTTGCAGCTATAACAGCTTCAACTCTTCTGGGAAGGCTGTCCACAAGGTTTAGGAGTGTGTCTATGGGAATGTTTGACCATTCTTCCAGAAGGACATTGTGAGGTCAGGCACTGATGTTGAACAAGAAGGCCCGGCTCACAGTCTCCACTCTAATTTATCCCAAAGGAATTCTATTGGGTTAAGGGATCCTCAAACTACAGCCCTCCAGCTGTTGCGGAACTAGACATCCCATGAGGCATTGTAAAACTGACATTTATTCACAGACATGGCTAGGCATGATGGGAATTGTAGTTCTTGAACAACTGGAGGACCATAGTTTGAAGACCCTTGGGTTAAGGTCTCAGGACCTTGCTTTGAGTACTGGTCCAAATCATTTGGTGGAGGGGGGATTATGGTGTGGGGTTGTTTCTCAGAGGTTGGGTTTGGCCCCTTTCAGTGAAGGGAACTATAAGGCCCCTTTCACATATGCGGACTGTTCAGGACCGCCTGTCAGTTTTTCAGGTGGACCTGAACGGATGCTCCATGTACCTCTATGGAGCTACGGATGGCAGCAGTGACATGTCCGCTGACATCTGATCCACTAAATGCAGGTGGATGGAAACCCTATTTTCCATCCGTCTGGCAGGTTGGATCAGATGAAAATGGGCAAGCGGTCTGTTTTAATCTGATCCCCCATAGAGGAGAGCAGAAATCTGACAAGTCTGTCCCTGCACAGTGAGCAAAGACGGACCTGTCATCCTGTCTTCTGCGGTGATCAATGGATCGATCCCCGCTGAGCAAATGGAGGCGTCAGCATACCAAGTGATTTTGGACAATTTTATGCTCCCAACTTTGTGGGATCAGTTTGGAGATGGCCCCTTCCTGTTCCAACATGACTGCGCACCAGTCCACAAAGACAGGAATAAGCGAGTTTGGGGTGGAGGAACTTGAGTGGCCTGCACAGAGTCCTGACCTCAACCTGATAGAACACCTTTAGAATGAATTAGAGCGGAAACTGCGAGCCAGGCCTTCTCATCCAACATCGGTGCCTGTCCTCACAAATGTGCTTCTGGAACATTCCCATAGACACACTCCTAAACCTTGTGGACAGCCTTACCAGAAGAGTTGAAGCTGTTATAGCTGCAAAGGGTGGGCCAACTCAATATTGAACCCTACGGACTAAGACTGGGATGTCATTAAAGCGGAGTTCCAATAAAAAAAAAAGTAAATAAAAGTCAGCAGCTACAAATACTGCAGCTGCTGACTTTTAATAATCGGACACTTACCTGTCCCACAGTCCAGCAATGCAGGGGAACGAAGCCCCGCTTGTCTCCCCCTCCTCTCTGCGGTGCCGGCATTGTCACTGTGGGCGCCTGGCTTTTGCTTCACAGCCAGGTATGCACTGCACATGCGCGAGTTGCACTGTGACTAGCCGGGCAATCATCTGAGACCTGTGACGTGTCCCAGATGATTGCCGAGGGAGAGGTGATCTCCCTTCCGGCGCCGCCGAGCCCCGGGAGGAAGTAGGAGGTGGAGCCCTCTAAAAAGAGGGTTTCCCCCCCCCCCCCCCCCAAAAAAAAGTGGCATGTCAGGGGGTCACCTTCACTTAAAGCAGAAGTTCCATTTTTGGGTGGAACTTAAAGTTCATGTGCGTGTAAAGGCAGGTGTCCCAATACTTATGGTAATATAGTGTATATTTGGCTTGCCTCCTAAATAGCAAAGAATTATCTGTCATGTGACACTCCACAAACTTTCCTAAGCAACTTCCCCCAAAACGCCCCCAACCTTTATATGTATTGAAGTTCTAGTTCTTGACAATGTATTAGCATTTAAAGCTGGACTCTGGACACATATACATACATACATACATACATACATACATACAGTACATACTTATAAGGAATCTGTTTCACCAGAAACGTGTTATTCTGTCCATCCAGTTCTGATATTTACACAGCTGTGCATCACAACACAACCCAGCCTGACAAGGAAAGTGACCTGATTGTTATCTGCTGCAGTTCAGTAGCACTTACAGGTCTTGTTCCCTACCCACTTCTATCTTGACTGTGAAAGGAGAAACAGCACAATGATGAGCTCGTCTCTGTCACTCCGCTCTTCTCTCCTGTCAGCAGGCTTGCCTCACTGCAGCACACCTGATTGGCTCCTTGTACTGCTTTTATCCACTCGGTTTCAGTCCTGCTGTACAGGGATTGCAATAGACTGTTACCTATTTGATAAGTCAAATTCAGTTATTTACCCTGATTGTGATTAAAGAGAAAGTAAACTCCCCTTGTGTGTACCTATAGGTGATCCTATAACGAGGCTTACCTATAGGTACTGTAAATATCTCCTAAACTTGCACAGTTTAGGAGATATTTACTTTATACTGTGGCAATTACGTCATCAGCGCTTGAGCTCTGAAGGAACGGCCACCCGTGAGAATTCTTAAAGCGGAGTTAAACACAAAAATGGAACTTCCGCTTTTCGGAACCCTCCCCCCCTCCGGTGTCACATTTGGCACCTTTCAGGGGGGAGGGGGGTGCAGATACCTGTCTAAGACAGGTATTTGCACCCTCTTCCTGTCCCTCCGCGCTGTCTCATGGGAAACACACAGGTCCCAGGAGATAGCGGGGACCAGTTTGAGAATTCCAGTCAATGTCAGACATTTTGAAGTCACCCATAATTAAAACCTCTCCCTTCATAGCCATTTGAGTTACTGTAGCTCATCAAACAAGTTCTTATAATCCTCAGTCTGTCCTGGGGGTCTGTACTGTATACTATACCAATTCTCAGGGAAGATCCCTCTCTGGTTGGAAGGAAGACCCTATACAAAATGAGTGCCATAACAGAACAAGTGTAATGAATATTATTTGTAAAGTGATTACTTTGAACATTGATTACCACCCTGGCGTAGACCATGCTATGTACCATAAAGAATGTGACCATATTTTTTCAACCTGCAATCCTTTCTGTGTGATCCCAGCTCCAAATCCTGACGTATGCCTTCATGTTAAATTGTGCCAAATTACTCCCACCTCAGGCTAACACATTAGACCAGCCTCTCACAACAAGGGTTCCTCCAGAGGTTGTTAGGGGTGCCTTCAACAGCAAAAAGCCTGATGGTGCCTGCATAATTATAGGGTGTCATTTAGTGACAACTCTCGAACCAGTGAAGCCTCTGCTCTCATCTCTCAGAAAAGTAACTATTGAGACCAATTATATTCTTAGCTCTCTGTTCAGGTGCCCCCCCCCCTTACCCCCAGAGTAATGGGACATTTTCCCCTCTAACCACCAATGTAAAAGGGCATAGCTTCCACTGACCACCTATATAAGGAACATTTTTCTTTCCTCAAGCCATCATTATAATGAGGTCCATGTGTCAATATCTGTGCTGGAGTTTATTTTACTTCATCGGACACAGCCTTAATGCCAACTATCCTAAATATATCCATATGTCCCCATTTAAAAGCTTCCCAATTCAACAACAAATTTATTACTTTACAGAATTAAATAATTTCTTAGAGAACAAATATGTTATAAATTATGTGTATGTCAAATGTATCCCTTTAGCCTTCTGGCCCTTGTAATAAAGGCATCTTTGTGGTCTAACTAAATGTATCTTCTCCTACAATTACGTATACAATTTTGATGACAATAACTCCAGTACAGAAAGAATTATGGATTAGGTATAAAGTGTGGCTCTGGCAGTAAAAAAAATGTAGTATGTGTATTTTTTTTTTAACTGCTCTGCCAAACTATTTACCACAGGGAAGTTTACAACAGTCATCATTAGGAGTTTTTGCAAATTCCAGACTATTCACCACAGGGCAGTTTACAACAGGCTTCATTAAAGCGTTTGTTAACCCCCCAAAAATATACAGATCCTGTTCCCTTAAAGCCTGTTATACAGCACAGTGCTTGTGCTGTATCATTTGGACCCCCGTATCGCCTGAAATACCTGGCTGATCCTACCTGGCTGATCCTGCCTGGCTATGCCCTCCCCTCTGCAAATAGACCACGATAATCATAGCTGCTGAGCCCTGACATTGTTGTCCGTTTGCGTGCCTCAGTCATCCGCAGCCTGCTATCTGTCTCCGGTGTCCTCCTCCCCCCTCCCCTCTCTGTCTTTCTCTGCTCGTACAATGTGCCCACTCCTGCTGCTCTAACTGCTCTCATATCTTCTATTACATGCTCCCATCTTCTCTGCACCATTATAATAATTGTCCCTGTGCCTGTGTTCTCTAAAAAAAAAAAAACTGCCTGATTGTACCTGTATGACCTCCGCTCCCGCCGTTCAGCTGATTGTCGGTGGCTCGGCGCTCTGTCTCTACTCTCTCCCCCTCCCTCCGGCTGATATCAGCAGGAGGGCTCGGCCCTGTCCACTGCAGCTGTGAGCCGAAGACAGAACAGAGGAGAGGATTCAGCTGAGCGGCAGAAGCAGAGCTCATACAGGTACAATCGGGCAGTTTTTTTTTATAGAACAGGCACAGAGGCAATTATTATAATGGTGCAGAGAGGATGGGAGCATGTAATAGAAGTGGGTTGACAACCACTTTAAGAGTTTTTGCAAATTCCAGATTATTTACCACAGGGCAGCTTACAACAGGCCTCATTAAGAGTTTTTGCAAATTCCAGATTATTTACCACAGGGCAGCTTACAACAGGCCTCATTAAGAGTTTTTGCAAATTCCAGACTATTTACCACAGGGCATTTTACAACAGGCCTCATTAGGAGTTTTTGCAAATTCCAGACTATTCACCACAGGGCAGTTTACAACAGGCCTCATTAAGAGTTTTTGCAAATTCCAGACTATTTACCACAGGGCAGTTTACAACAGGCCTCATTAGGAGTTTTTGCAAATTCCAGACTATTCACCACAGGGCAGTTTACAACAGGCCTCGTTAAGAGTTTTTGCAAATTCTGCTAGTGGAAGTTTTATGATCCCTCTCTCTGCATGCCATATAACTTTGTCTACTTTGTCATGTGTTTCTTAAGCTAGGATGTATTCCTGCAAATGAATGCCTAGCACAGTTCTTGTTACCAACTTGTGGATTTTGGTGAAAATGAGGATGACACTCTGTTTGAATGACTCCCATATTCTCCACTCAGTTTAGGTTTGTCTGACCTGACTTTTATCACGGGGGATTTTCTTTCACTTCCCGGTGTGTCTCCAAAAACGGAAATAAGGTACACAGCTAAAAAAAATTGAGGTTCCAACTCTTCCCCCACTCTATCCAAAGTAGAGAAAAAAATAAACTTTTGGCTGCATTTCCTTCAAGTGGTTAAACATAATTCCTCAGATTGAGTCTTTGTTTACTCTGCTCTTCACTCCTACTATCCGTTCAGCTGATAAACTAAACTAATCCAAGACGGCTTTACAGCGGAATAAAGAACACGCTGATGCACTTGAGGAAACCGGTCTTAAAATGTCAGCTAGAGCGAGTAACTTTTATGAAGGTCATGGTGGTTTTTATGTGTTTGCCGTAAACTGGCTTGTTTTATTAACCATCTAATATAAGCACTCTTCCCTTATTGGCAATGAGTAACGATCAAATGACAGAACTCCCAGCCACTCTGCCAGTATAAATTTACTTCTGCTGCAACACACAGATAGTTTGTGAACTGTGACTGCATTACTTACTTTATTCCTCCATATCTAAGTACAGCAATTTAGCTCTACCGCGATAGATCACCTTGGGGATTCTTTTTTTTATATATATATATATATATATATTCTGTAGTGATTTCTTTTCATGCATTCCTATAATAAGACTGCGGTTTTGATAATGCAGGAATCATGCCAAGCTTCTGCAAAGTAATGATCCAATTTAGAAGCAGTGACATTATTTGAAAATTGACTCATGCAGCAGGTAGCTGAGTGTACAGGAAAGAGTATTAACAAATGCTATCAGAATAGGCCCGAGGGTGTCGGGGCAATTGTCCTGATCTACAAAGGCTATTATAACATCCTCTTCAACTAGAGCTGATTCAGAGCTTGTTACTACATTGATACAATAGGTGTTTCCTATATGCTTTTTAAGCAAGAAAAACAAGGTGTATCTGTGTTAACTAACGGTAAAAACCTAGATAAAAAGTACATGCAGCTTAAGTTGCCCATAG
Source organism: Lithobates clamitans (assembly GCA_037952925.1). Classification (NCBI taxonomy): domain Eukaryota; kingdom Metazoa; phylum Chordata; class Amphibia; order Anura; family Ranidae; genus Lithobates; species Lithobates clamitans. Next base: position 1,177,137 of record JBBGZY010000970.1, on the reverse strand, counting down.
ACAATAGATAAAGGTTCCCAATATGGCTGATTGGAAGTCAATCTAGTGTGTGCTCCTGACACTGTCGGCCAAGACTTCTGTAAAACTTTGATCGGACAGGTTAGAAAACAATGTATGATCAATATTACTTTTCCACAGATAAGACATTGCTGGACACATAGGAAGCATGCCTCCTCTTGTCCATGGCTACCATTCCTTTTAAGGGGCCCATATAATAATATACTCTACCATATTTTTTCAGACAACCTTTCAGAGGGTGATGCAAGCCTGGGCCAATCACTCTTAGGCACATGTCTTGGCCAGTCCATATGTTGTGCAGAAGGAATGGAAGGAAAACCAAAAGCATACTGGCAACTACTAATCAAGCGGGATCTATATTCCAACTAATTATGCCATCCTAGAGTTGGCCTGTAGGGGTGCACCCATTTTGTAGATGAGAAAATATGTGTAATGTCTTTGTGCATTCAAATCAAAATTGACTCTATAAACGCTGAAGACACCTTTCCTGGAAAGTCCCATGTACAGTCTAGTGGGCTTCTACGTAAAATGAAAGGGAAAACAGCATACCCGCCTAATGTCTATTTGGAGCCACCCGCTAAAATAAGACATTGCTCATCAGACTTGTGACTGATACCTCAGATGTAGAGAATTTCAAACTAGAAATTACTCTGTAAACACTGAAGACCAGTAGGACACCTTTCTTGGAAAGTCCCATGTAGAGCCTAGTGGACTTCTATGTAAAATGAAACAGAAAACACCACACGCATCTAATGTCTTTTTGGAGCCGTACACAGAAATAGGACATTGCTCATCAGATTTGTGGCTGATTCCTTGGTTGAAGAGAGTTTCAAACCAGAAATGACTCTAAACACTGAAGACCTGTAAGGCCCCATCCCTGAACAGTGAAAGATCCCAAAGGGCGCTATGTGTAACTTTTTCCACCATTAATGTGACCTATAAACTGTACAACTCAGTTGAACACCAAACTGAATTTTTTTAGGTGGATGGAAGTAAAAATAGCAAACTAAAATAATATGGTTGCATACTGTAAGTGTGCACACCCTTAAACTAATACTTTGTTGAAGCACCTTTTGATTTTATTACAGCACTCAGTCTTTTGGGGTATGAATCTATCAGCATGGCACATCTTTAATTGGCAAGATTTGTCCACTCTTCTTTGCAAAAAAACTCCAAATCTGTCAGATTGCAAGGGCCTCTCCTGTGCACAGCCCTCTTCAGATCACCCCACAGATTTTCAATCAGATTCAGGTCTGGGCTCTGGCTGGGCCATTCCAAAACTTTACATTGTTGATTTGGATGTATGCTGGGTCGTTGTCATGCTGAAAGATGAAGTTCCTCTTCATGTTCAGCTTTCTAGCCTGAAGGTTTTGTGCCAATATTGACTGGTATTTGGAACTATTCATAATTCCTTCTACCTTGACTAAGGCCCCTGTTCCAGCTGAAGAAAAACAGCCCCAAAGCATGATGATGCCACCACCATGCTTCACTGTGGGTATGGTGTTCTTTTGATGATGTGCAGTGTTGTTTTTCCGCCAAACATATCTTTTGGAACTCTGGACAAAAAGTTCAACCTTGGTTTCATCAGACCATAACACATTTTCCCACATGCTTTTGGGAGACTTCAAATGTGTTTTTGCAAAATTTAGCCAGGCTTGGATGTTTTTTTTTTTCATAAGAAAAGGCTTCCATCTTGCCCCCCTCTGTGTACTTTGGGAAGACGGCAGTCACTGCCGTCTTCCCAAAGTACACATCCCCTCGCCTGGACCCAAAGACGGCTGAAAAGCGGGCTTGGGTGAGGACCAAGCAGGATCCTTGGACAGGTAAGTGTCCTATTACATTATTTGTAGCTGCTGACTTTGAATTTTGAATTTCTAGGCTGAAGAACCGCTTTAAGCCCTGATAAAGGGTGCAGAGTGAGGCCCCAAAATCTTTAGACTATTAAGTGTGTTACAGATTTAGGACAAAATCTTTTTTTTGTTTTTTGTTATTCAACCATGGATCCAACTATACTACAGATGGAAAGTAGGGTCAAATGTCTAACAGGCCATGGTCCCTAGTCTTCCACCATGAAAAGGCCACAGTCCCTGCACAACTTCTTTAACTGAAAGCAGGCCAGACTTACAGACTTTCTCTAGTAAGACTAATTAAAATTTACAGTAACTTAAAGATAATGCTTCCCGGAAAAGGAAATGTGCAGGTGTGTATCATGGCATTGATTCTCGTAAACATGGCAAAACAGTCATGTACAAAGACCATGTGTACAGTGGAAAATGATAAAAATGTTTCAGATTCAAAGAACAAGTGTTTGGTAATGGTGATTTCCCTTCACTTCCTGTCCTGTAGACACAACAGGAAGTGGGTAGATGTCTTTCCAATGTGAGGGAAATCCCCTCTTGAATACAGGGGCAGCCCGTCCTTTAAGGGCGCACGGGCGCCGCCTCACCTATCCATCGCCGCCGCCACCCCCTATCCATGCGTCCGGCCTCTTTCAGGACACCGGGCGAATGGATTTCAATGGGTGGTGGGTGTTTTCTTGAAGCACCTGATTAGAGCCAGAGTCTTTAATAGGCTTCAAAATAGGGTGGGCTCGGGGGCGCAGAGCGATCAGGAAGTCCTTATTGGCCAGGGAGTCCCTGGCCAATTGTGTCTCAGGACACACTTCCTGTCAATCCTCTATTTGGCCGGAAGGAGAATGTCTCCTGTGTCTTCGCTGGTGCGGCCCGGCTCTTCTTTCTCCCTGCCTCCCTACTTCCTCAAGCGAAGGCAGCCTCTGGCGTGACCGCCGCTGGGAGGGAGGGGGTTTACATGATTGGCACCGTCTGTGTGTCCCATGGGGGGGGTTGCTGTTTCGGATGACCCGCCGTCCCCCGTGGATTGGGGGGAAAATTGTTAGTGTTGGTTGTGCTGCCCCCCCAAAATAGGGAGCACAAGCCACCACTGCTTGGATAGTTGTCACAAGTGTCCCTAATTGAAGGATTTGCCCTTTTTCCTGTTCTGGTTGCAACTCAGAATTTAGGATTTACCTCTCACTTTCAATCCATTGACATTGGGGATCAGGACAAATAGAGAGGGTGATTTTCATGAATGGGGACACAGGCGGTGATAAAAACCTGAAAGGTGTTGTAATCCCTCTCCACTTCATCCAAATTAAAAAGAAGGTAGTGTCCTTTAGCTGTAGTTATTTGTGCAGACTACTGATTCAAATGGCATATTTCTTGAGACGGCTTCTTATGCTTGTGGCTTGCCTTACACGTAGATCAAGGATAAATACTAATCTGATAGCACACACATCATATCCTGACTGCATGGATGAAATCTGACTCCAAGAATAGTCATAGGCCACTCTGGATAAATCTGAGAGCTTTAGCACTTATATATCTTGTGAATGGGGGTCAGTCACAGCCTTTCTTTATGTACAAATAACAGAGTGATAAATACGATTTTGCTTGCCAACTTTCCTCCCAGCCAATTTAACTGATGCTACGTTGGCCATATGTCCGCCGTCTGATACTGACGGGTATATCTCAGCAAGTCTCTAGTAAACAGAACCTGCAATAATAACCGCACGGTGCCATCAGACAGGTCTGATATGAGTGGGAGGATGGAAAAGAAGCCACTTCATGCCAGGAAAGAGGCAGAGAGCACTTCTCCCTGAGGGCGCTCCCCCATTGTATTAGTCTTTCCTGGCACCTATCCATGTGTATGCTGAAAAATTGCAGTAGCTAGCAGTAGAGTTTTCTGATATTGCAACTTCTATTCCATACAGTCTGGTGCACCTTCCATCTCCTAAAACAGTGGTTCTAAAAGGTTTTTTTGGTCAAGACAGCTGGAAGCAGTTGCACTTTGATTCCCCCCAACCTGTACACCTTGTAAACCTGAAAAAGAAGTGGAACATCTCTGCACTCTTCATCCACAACTCACTTCTGCAGCCCCTGCACCACTCTTCTACTACTCAACTCTGACCCCTCATCTACAGTTCATCTCTCTTACCCCAGCGCCCCTTATCCACAACTCAGCTCTGCACCCCTCACCCCCAGCTCACTTTTGCACCCCCTGAACTACTCTTCTACCACTCAATCCTGACCCCTAATCCACAGTTCATGTCTGGTTCCCCAGTACCCCTCATCCACAGCGCACCCCTAATCCACATTTCATCTTTACTCCCCCTCCACTCTTCATCCACAGCTCACCTCTGGACCCCTCATCCTTATCTTTCCTTTCACCCTTTATTTACAATCCATCTCTGCTCCCTCAGCACCCCTAATCTACAGTTTCATCTCTGCACCCCTAATCAACCGCTCACCTCTGCAGTCTGCACCCCTAATCCACATTTCACCTTTGCTCCCCATCCCCACCCTTCATCCACAGAGCACCTCCACAGCTCACCTTTTCATCCTTCATTTATAATCCATCTCTACTCCCCTTAACACCCCTCATCTCTGCACCTCCTGCACCCCTAATCAGCTGCTCAACTCTGCACCCGTCATCCGCAGTTCATCTCTGCTCACCCAACGCCCTTTGTCCAAAGCTCAACTCTGCATCTCTTGCACCCCTAGTCAACTGGCCAATTCAGCACCCCTCATCTAACATGTAAACCTTGTGTTTTATCTGTTTCTTCTTTCCTTGCCCTCTTAGATGCACCTCATGCTGTGTTTTCACAACCTGGCCACTGTTGTCACCAAAAGATAGGAACAATGTTATAAATGACCAGAACATGAAAATAATTGTAATGCTTATAGGAGGGGGGTGTAAAAAAAAAAACTGAAGGGGTTGTGTAACTAAAATATAAAAATTTCACAAAAGACTTGCTTTACCATTTTTTTATCCTTTGCATCTTTTTCAGCCGCAGCCTACATGCACCTTTTCCAGTATCCGATTTCTGGCAGTATCAGTGGTGGACTGTGTGATGTGCGTTAGCATGGCCACTAGGGGGCAAGTGACAAGGTGACAACACAGGAGCACATTTGAGAGACAGTTATCCCCCAATAACAGGAAGTGCCCAAGGATTTCTGTGGCAGGATCACCAACTATTCTTTTTTGAAAGCTGTTTATGAACAAAAGATTGACAAGGAATTAATGTAAAGTGATATTAAAGGCATAGTTTTTTTTTTTTTTTTTTAATAACATGTTATACTTACCTGCTCTGTGCACAATGGTTTTGCACAGAGCAGCACCGATCCTCTTCTTCTTGGGTCCCTCCACCAGCACTCCTGGTTTCTCCCCCTTGACTAGTGCCTCCAATAGCAAGCCGCTTGCTATGGGGGAACTGGTGCGTGCTCACTCCCGAGCCTCGCTCTATGCGTCCATAAGACACACAGGGGTTGATTTACTAAAGGCAAATAGACTGTGCACTTTGCAAATCAGTTGCTCCAGAGCTTAGCAAATGAGCAAAAACTCAGTTGACTTCCATCATCCAATCATGTGCAAGCAAAAATGCAAGTTTTTTTTAAATTTTCCTTGCATGTGATTGGATATTCTTTGCAATGTGAAGATTTACCTCATTTACTAAGCTCTGGAGCAACTGCACTTGCAGAGTGCACAGTCTCTTTGTCTAGTAAATCAAACCCACAGAGCCGTGGCTCGCCCCCCCCCCCCCCCCCCCCCATTGGCTCACTGTTAACAGCACTGGGAGCCAATGGTTCCTGCTGCTGTATCTCGGCCAATGAAGAGAGAGAGACTTGGGACAGCTGAGGCTCCTGTGCACATTGCTGGAACGAGAGGGGGCTTAGGTAAGTATTAGGGGGGCTACGGGGGGAGCAGCACACAATGTTTTTGTAAATGTAAAAACCTTCAGCCTCTATAACCACTTTAACATGGTAAAGATTATGTGGCACTTTAGTTATTGGGTTTAGGGCTACGTTAGCATGCGTGTTTCATTCATTCTCCATAACTTATCAGTTGTGCTGCTTCTAAAGGCAATGTTACACTAGAGAACACGGAAAAGATGATAAACCATACAGATGGCAACCAACTGTGAGCTGCTTTAAGAATAGATCACATGCTACCTGTTCATTTTGAGTTTGCCCCCCCAAACCCCCCCCCCCCCACCCGGGCATCATGCTGTTTAGAAAAACATTTACAAATGACTTAGTTTGCCAAGTTTCCAACGCGCTTTCTACATTCCTGGCATCATGCTGATATTGATTGACAGATAAAATCACAACTTCAAATTTTGTATTCCATCTGTCATAACTCTGAAGTTCTCCTTTTAAAGAGACGTCTGAATTCTGCTGTGTCAAATACAGGAAATGTAGCATGAATTTGAAATCCATTTCATTCATCTGCATCATCTTTGGTGACAAGTGTGTCATTTCCAGACTTCTTGCAGAATCTGAATTGTGAGAAATATTTTCTTTTTTTATCCTTCCGATGAATATGTAAATTTGTGCCGAGTTCTGTTTTTCATTACTAAAAGCGTCATACCCTCATCGGCGGGCGCTGTCTCTTATAATAAAAGGAAGTTTCTGTGTCATATTGTATTTTCAGCTGCTTATGTTAAACCAATCTCCATGTTTACAAGCAAGCCGGCGCCGTATACGTTGCAGCCAGATGGTATTTACTCTATAGCTCAGCGGTAAGTTGTTATAATTTAGCAGCTTATGAATCGCTACACATGATTTGTCAGAAGAGATTTGTGCCAAGTCTTGGAAAATAAATATATTCATTTTCTTTTTTTCTTTTTTTTCCAAATGCAGTTTTTTTTTTTTTTTTTTTTTTGCTGAGCGCTAGTAGCTGCATTATATTGAAAACTCAAGTCGCTTTTTCCTAATCCAATATTGGAGGTTGGTATACTTAAAGTACAAGAATTAATGAAATAGCTTGCTTGAATTAAATGAATATATGCCTTAAAGTGGTTGTAAACCTCTGAAATGAAAAATGAGAACAAAGCATATCCTTCTATAGTGTGCACTTGCCTTGATCCAAAGTACCTAGTGTGATTTCTGTCTCCTCTCATTCCTCTGCTATCTGCATGAGTCACTTCTTATAGTCTATGCTGAGACCAAGGAGGTGGACCGCCCCTCTCCAGCACACAGAAGGTGATTGGCCGCCTCAACTGTGCGTGTTTCCCTATAAGACTGTGTAGATGGTGTATGTGTCTATTCCCACCACTCAGGTCTCAGATTACACTCAGCTCTATGCTGTGTAGTGTGTGACATCAGATCCTCACCACCTGCCTCCTGAAGCTCCAAAATGATATGTAAATTCTGGACTTTGGATTTAGAGGAGAGAGGGCTATAGGTACAACTTATGTAGGAGGATTTGTTTAATCTCTGTGTATGTCTAGTCACTTCACTGCGTATATGTAAGGAATTACAGCCACTTTAAAAGGATAGTTCACCGTTACCAAAAAAACCTACCTATGCAGGTAAGGGATGTTTGTAGATTAAAACAAACTGTGCAGCTCTAACTAAAGATGAATAATACTCTTGCTGTAGATGTAGGCCATTTACATACCTTATGAAGCCTGAATGTAATACTCCCAGGACGTTGCTAAGTGAGGCCTAGTCATCACTGCTCACCTCCACCATGACAGGAGTGAGCTCTTTCTCTGAGCCAAACCCCCTCACATACAGTTGTGTGAAAAAGTATTTGCCCCCTTTCTAATTATTTTTTTGCATATTTGTCACACTTAAATGACTCAGATCATCAAACAAATGTTATTATTACATAAAGATAACCCGAGTAAATACAAAATGCAGTTTTTTAAATGATGGTTTAATTTATTAAGGCAAAAAAGCTGTCCAAACCTGCCTGGCTTTATGTGAAAAAGTAATTGCCCCCTTAACATAATAACTGGTTGTGCCACCCTTGGCGGCAACAACTGCAATCAAGCGTTTGCGATAACTGGCAATGAGTCTTTCACATTGCTGTGGAGCAATTTTGGCCCACTCTTCTTTGCAGGATTGTTTTAATTCAGCCACATTGGAGGGTTTTCCAGCATGAACGGCCTGTGTAAGGTCATTATACAGCATCTCAATTTTATTTAAGTCTGGGCTTTGACTAGGCCACTCCAAAACCTAAATTTTGCTTTGTTTGAACCATTTGGGGGTGGACTTGCTGTTGTGTTTCAGATCATCGTCCTGCTGCATAACCCAAGTGCACTTGAGCTTGAGATCACAAACTGATGGCCGGACATTCTCCTTTAGGATATTCTGGTAGAGCTCAGAGTTCATGGTTCCATCAATTATGGTAAGTCATCCAGGTCCTGAAGCTGCAAAGCAGCCCCAGACCATCACGCTGCCACCACCATGTCTGACTGTTGGTATGAAATTCTGTATTCATTTTATGCCAGATGTAACGAGACGCACACCTTCCAAAAAGTTAAGTTTTTGTCTTATCAGTCTACAGAATATTTGCCTAAAAGTCTTGGGGATAATCAAGATGTTTTTTGATAAATGTGAGATGAGCCTTTGTGTTCTTTTTGGTCAGCAGTGGCTTTGGCCTTGGAACTCTCCCATGGACGCCATTTTTGCCCAGTCTCTTTCTTATTGTTGAATCATGAACACTGATCTTACCTGAGGCAAGTGAGGCCTGCAGTTCTGTAGATGTTGTTCTGGGTTCTATTATGACCTCCTGGATAAGTCGTCGTCATGCTCTTGGAGTGTTTTTTGTAGGCCGGCCACTCCTGGGAAGGTTCACCACTGTTCCAAGTTATCTCCATTTGTGGATAATGGCTCTCCCCGAGGTTCACTGGAGTTCCAAAGCCTTAGAAATGGCTTTGAAACCCTTCCTAGACCGATACATGTACATTACTTTGTTTCTAATCTGTCCTTGAATATTAGATTGTGGCATGATGTGTAGATTTTTGTGATCTCTTAGCGTGCTTCACTTTGTCAGACAGCTTTTATTTATGTGATTTCTTGATTCAACAGTTATGGCAGTAATCAGGCCTGGGTGTGGCAAGTGAAATTTACCTCAGCGTTTCAAAAAAATTGTGGTTAATCACAGTTCATTCACGATTTAGCATGGGAGGAGGCAATTACTTTTTCACATAGGGCCAGGCAGGTTTTTCACAGCTTTTTTCCCTTACTAAATGAAATAATAAATTAAAAAATACATCTGGATTTACTCTGGTTACCTTTGTGTAATGTTAAGCATTTGTTTGATGAATCATTTAAGTGTGAGAAATATGCAAAAAAAAAAAAAAAAAAATCCAACAACTGTACTCTTTCTCTCCCCTGATGTAATACCTCTGAGGTCAGCATTTGAGAGTTCACTCCTGTGATCTTTGAGGTGAGCAGTGATGACTAGGCCTCACTTAGCAACGTCCTGGGAGTAACTAGCAAAGTCCTGGGAGAATTCCAGTCAGGTTTCATAAGATATGTAAATGGCCTACACCTATAGCAAGAGCTTTATTCAACTTTAGAAATACAGGATCTCTACCTTCCCTACTAACAGAACGGCAATCTGCCTTGTTTACATAGGCAGACGCTGTTCTGCACCTCTCCTGAATGATTGACGGATGCCAGTGGACATCGAGTCCGCCGAACCAGCTGATTGGCTCCCACTGTGTCCAATCACAGCAGGAGTGGGTCGCCGGTGGCGCGTGTGCACGCCCCTGACCTGGAAGTGCAGAAAGGTTATAACCCGTTTTTTCTCCTTTTTTGCCACCTGCGTCCTATTGGGGTGATTTCTCTTCACCTCCTGTCCCATAGCCAAACAGGAAGTGAGAGGAAATCCCTCCAAAGTGAGTTGTCACTAGTTGTAGCTTTTACCTCGAAGGAGCCGCTGATGAATGCTATGGTCGGCAACGACCCTTCTGGCAATGCCACACCCTCTGACACAAGGCTGAAAAAGAAGGATTGATTTGGGCTATACACCCAACAAGGTAACATTGACAAAAGAAAACTGCAACAGCAGTGTACCGTTACAAGGAACAAGAGATTTGTACAGTACAACATGCAAACTTGCTGACTGGATCACCAGATGAAAATAGAAGTAGGAAAGCCTTAAAAAAGGAAACTATTGCAGCCATCACATCTAAGGATTAGTAAGCTACAATATCATAAATGTTTGCTTTTGGGTTTAATACTACTTTAAAGCTGCATTTCAGGCACACAGCTAAATATAAGTGTTATATGTGTAGCAGGTGCCCTGCATATCCCACAGCCTCGCCAAGCTGGCCAAGATTCTTCTTTGAGGGAGAAAGTGCTTGTCAGCAGCTGCAGTGGAATTTCCTCCCTCCTTCTAATCTTCTTTTTGTCTGGATACAGACACACAGAGCTGCTCACTCTGCACCCTCCCCTGTGTCCCTATTGGAAAGGGCAAGAGAGACAATTACAGGAGCCAATCAGAGGGACTTTAACAAGCAGCAGAAGCTGCAAAGGATTATGGGATATGTAATCCCTATCTAAAACAGCCCCATAGCTTTCTTTGGACACAGAACTACAAGAGCCAGCCTGCTCTGGGGGCAAAAGAGCTAGAGACTCCATTTTGCTGATCTGAGGGGATTTTTAGTTAACACGAGACAGGAGAAGGAACTGGACTTAAGGGAGAGGTGCTGACTCCCATGTCAGTCTACCGCATTATTTCAGGCATCCACAGCCAGTCGGGGATATCCAGCCTGAGAGAGGGAGATCCCAGGTGCATATCCAGATGTACCTGTAATGACGGTGTGAAGCGTTCCGGTGTGAGGTGACCAGTTGGGTCACTAGAAGAACCTGCCTGTTCCAGGATGTTCGTTTGGGCCTTGACTGCAGGATCAGTGAGAGGGCTTTTGCCCATTTGCAGGAAACAAGGACACTGCACACAGATAGATTTGTATGGACACTGTATACAGACATCATTACTTTTAGTCACTATAGTAACACCTGTAGTGTCACAGGACACAAGGCCATTTAGGTACAGAGACACTCTATCATCAAGACATACAGACAGCATTGTCCTTTCACCTTGCTGAGGAAGATCCTGCATTCTTTACTTCATAATCCGTGCCAGTTATGTTGTTTGGCCCTGCTATTCAGGAGTTTAAGCGCACCAACGAGAGAGGTTAGCTGAAGATCCAAGGCCTCATCTTGCTTCCAGGAGACTGGAGTTACTGGTGCCATGCAGGAATGCACACACATGTTCAGGGCTCTATATGTAGTAAGTGTGTGGGATAGTTTATCTGGGACATTAAGCCATTAAATGTTGAACTGAGTAGAGTGTGTGTAGTTGGGCCTGTGGTGTCAGGGGAAAGAAGATAGGGGATTGACATAAGAGAAGGTCATTCTTCTGCTCTCCTCCTGCCTGGACTCATAGAGCCATATTGAGTAGAAGTAACCAATCCAATATAAAGTGTCTTATTGTGATTTTATTTGTCATTTAAGTGTGCCTCTGCTCTTGAGGACATTCTCAGGTTTGGAGTCCCCTGAAAGCAGCCTGAATACAGTAGTAAACTATATTGCTCTTAAAGGAGAAGTCCAGCCTGAGCTCGTTTGGCTGGGCTTCTCCTATGGGTCACAGGAGTGCAACTAGTTTTGCACTCCTGTGACCCGTTTTCAGCAGAGAGCCGTCTGAAGTCCGCTCTCTGCTGATGTCACACAGTTCAGTCCAGGCACTGCGTCATCCTGACTCTGGGAGTCTGGATCCGCCAGGTGCCTGGACTGATAGCTGTCTCGGCCTCTCAGCGAGCAGCTGAGACGACCACTCCCTGCCCCTCCACAGCTCAGCGCTCCAGTGAGTGTGGAGGAGCAGAGCAGGAGAGCTGCTGATTGACAGGCAGCAGCTCTCTGCTCAGGGAGATGAGAGAACCAAGCCATCGGCTGTGTTCGATGGCTCGGTTCTCAGTGCAGAGACGCCGGGGGATAGGTAAGTATAATGGGGGAATAAAGCCAAACCCATACTTCTCTTTTAATCTCAGTTATTGCTCTCCAGTTGATTACTTGAATATATGTGTAGAGGGTGTTTCTTGTTTCTTCTGCAATCCCGCCAAGAAAGCCACCTTTCCAGCCAGTGCCATCTTAAGAGCATTATAGGCCCCCGGGCAATACAGTGCACTGGAGCCCTGTCTACACAATCACGCACGATTGCCCATCAAATGCAGCTTTACTGTGCCTGTAAATGCAGCCTCACTGCGCCCATCAAATGCAGCCTCACTGTGTCTATGAATGCAGCCTCACTGTGCCCTCCATTGCAGCCTCACTGTGCCCATGAATGCAGCCTCACTGTGCTCTTGAATGCAGCCTCACTGTGCCCTCCATTGCAGCCTCACTGTGCCCATGAATGCAGCCTCACTGTGCTCTTGAATGCAGCCTCACTGTGCCCACCATTGCAGCCTCACTGTGCCCCTGTATGCAGATTCACTGTGCCCATGAATGCAGCCTCACTGTACCCACCATTGAAGCCTCACTGTGCCCATGAATGCAGTCTCACTGTGCCCACAATTGCACCCTCACTGTGCCTTTGAATGCAGCATCATTGTGCCAGTTAATACTGACTCACCATCGCCTGGTAACACACACACAGCGGGCATCTCCTCCTGTGTATCACAGAGTTGGCTGGGTCTGTGTTTGGTGGCTGCGCTGTAACAAGTCCCCCCCCCCTAGACTGGCTCGTGTGATAGGCGGAATACTGATTCAATCTACTATTACACGAGGCGTCTAGGGGGGCCGGACCTTGTTACAGCGCGGCCGCTAAACACAGACCCAGCCAGCTCCATGATACACAGGAGGAGGAGGAGAGAGGGAAAGAGCGGAGCGCTGCAGCCGCAACTCAAAGTGGCCCCAGGGCAGGCAACCTACTGGGAAATTTCCCGGTATCCTGGTAGGTCAGTCCGGCCCTGGCTGGGGTCGCTGGGCAGGTGGGGCCCCCCAGGCAAGTGGGGCCCCCGGGCAACTGCCCAGTGTGCCCATGTGAAAAGACGACCCTGTTTCCAGCCTGAAAGAGAGCTGCCTGTCACATCTGCATGGGCTTTTTTAACCCTCCCCCTCCTTCTCCCTGTCTCACTGACTGAATCTAATGTAATATGAGCTGACTCACATAGAGCTGCTGTTCACTTTGCAGCCTCCTCTATGTCCCTATTGGCAGGAGGAAAAAAGCCAATTAAAGGAGCAGTTACAGGAGCCAATCAGAGGGACTTTAACAAGCTGCAGGAAGCAGCTGCAAAGGACTCTGGAATATTAAGTTCCAAGACAGAGCGGCCCGACAGCCTTGTATAGTGACAGAAACTACCAAGACCTGCATTCTCTGTCGGCCAGAAAGTAAAAAAAAATCCTGAAGAGATTCTCAGTCACCATGAGGCAGTGAAAGAGATCAGACCTAAAGGAGAGATGCTGTTTCTCAAATGATCTCCCCACACGATTCAGGCCTCCACTGCCAGTCGGGACATCCAGCCTGAGAGAGGGGGATTACAGGTGCATATCGAGATGCACCTGCACCAACAGTGAAGCATCCCAGTGTGAGGTGACCAGCCGGGTCACCAGGAAAGCCTACTGTTCCAGGACGTTTTGTTTGGGCCTTGACCACAGGATTTGGTGAGAGGGCATTTTGCCCATCTGCAGGGAACAGAGACACTGCACCATAGAAAGAGTATGAACACTTTATACAGACATTGTTTCGGGTAGTCATCTTGCTGACACTTGTAGTGCCACAGGGATAAGGCTATCTATTTCTGGGACACTGTATACAGACATCATTGTCCTCTCGCACTGCTGAGGAAGATCCTGCCTGTTTCACTTGATAAGCTGGGCCAGCTGGGTTGTTTTGGCCCTACTATCCAGGAGTTTAAGTGCAACAACAGTGGCTAGTTGAAGACACCAAATCTTATCTTTTATTTATGAGGATTAAAGCTACTAGTGCCATACGGATCCGCACACACATATTCAGGGCTCTGCATATGCATTGGGTGTGTGGGAGAGTTTATCTAGAAAGTTAAGCCATTACTGGTTGACTTGAATAAAGTGTTTAAAGTTGGGCCTGTGGTGTCAGGGGACAGAAGAGAGAGGCCTGACACAAAGAGGTTCAATCCTCTGCTCTCCTCCTGCCTGGACTCATAGAGCCAATCTGAGTAAAGGTAACCAAGCCAATTTAAAGTGTCATATTGTGCTTTATTTGCTATTTAAGTGTGTCTCTGCTCTTGGGGACATTTTCAGGTTTGGAATCCCTTGAAAGAAGCTTGAATATAGGATTGAGAGCTATATTGCTCTTAAATCTCATTTATTGCTCTCTAGTTGATAACTTGAATATTTACTGTTACTGTCTGTTATTCTTCAACAGAAATATTGCAGTAAAGACAATTTCTGTGTTTTATCATAACGTGTGTGTTTCTCATTGGTCATTGCACTTACACTATTGCAAGGTTTGCCAGAGAGGGCTGAGACTGTTATTGGGGTTGGGAGGCAGAGTACGCAACAACATACTTAAGCGGCTCCTGCGGGGGTAGCGCTATATATATATATATATATATATATATATATATATATATATATATATATATATATAATGAAAATATTTTAACTGCCAAAGGGTTTGTATTTCTGCCCATCCAGTCCTATGATTTACACAGCCCTATCTGAATTTTCTCTGTTGCAGTTCAATAAGTAGAAGCAGAGCAGAATATAACATTATCAGCCTTCTAAAGCTCTTTTACTGTCCAGCCAGCAGGGTGACAGCACTTACTGTGTCCAGGAGCAGAGGTGTCAGCCTAGGATAGAAAGTGTATTTGAGTAGGCAGGTTTTCCTCTATCCAGTAGGTGGCACTGTGCTATCATACAGATAGAGAGGGGTTTATTAGGAAAAAAATGTCCCATGATTGACTCTGTCGGTGTCTCAAGGGAGGCATGTCTATGATTGGAAGCTATGGAGAATGCTCTAACACTGAACCTGTCTCTTTGGCTGTAATGTGCTTTAGCTTCGCCCTGTGGGGCCTCAGGTCGTAGTGAATAGCCACTTGTGTGAGATGGGAGGCCGCAGGGGTTGGGTCAAAATGCCAAGCCAGATGACCTATATATTTACACATTACAGCTCTGTTTTTCAGAGCTTCTAAGACAATTTAGCATATAGGAGAAAGAGGAAGAAGAAGAAAATGAAGGAAGAAGAAGAAAGAAGAGGAGGAAATAAGAAAGAAGAGGAAGAAGAAAGAAGAAGTAGAAAGAAGGAAGAATTTGAAAGAAAAAGAAGGAAGAAGAACGAAAAAGAAGAAAGGAAATGAAGGAAAAGAAGAAGAAGAAAAATAATTGATTATACAAACCTGTCTTATTCAGAATAGGAAAACTGTGGTGGTAACACCCTCATTTGCCCTTCATCAGATAGTCTGCCCTTGTGTTGCATTATTATTATTATTATACAGTATTTATATAGCGCCAACAGTTTACGTAGCGCTTTACAACTTGAGGGTAGACAGTACAAATACAATACAATTTGATACAGTAGGAATCAGAGGGCCCTGCTCCTTAGAGCTTACAATCTAAGAGATTATAATGTTTTTTCCTATGTTAGACGATGAAATATTTGCGCTGTCTCTTGTAATCATTTGGTCAGAGAGGAAATAACACAGCTACTCTTCAGCCCTATCGATGTAACAGATGTGCGGGGAGTGTAATCTGTCTACTGCGAGTTTTTTGTGTGTCTGAGTGATGCATGTTTTTTTCATCTCAACATATTTAACCAAACACTGAGATGCTTTTACTGTTGAGCAAGAGAAACCTTCCATCCATATGTTGATAAAACCCAGAAGTAATTATGTGGACTTCTATATCTGGTCCAGAGAATTGCATTGCAGTTATAGCTCAAGGGCTGACTACGTGTCACCTGGACTGATCGTAAGTAATGTGCATCCAGCAGGAAAAAAAGTCAGTGTTTCTCATTGTCTTTGTAACCAGTGACCAAGCAGTCAACATCAAGAAAAGTGGACTCATGGAAGTGCACAAGGCTATGACCTCCTTAATATTCATATTATATTTTTATACCAGTTGTTAGAATGATGCCATGCCGTTACAGTGATACAACAGTATCATAGTCAGCAAGCCATGTTGTGAAATTTAAAGGGCAGTCAACATTCCACCATAATCTTTTATTTATATATTGAGTATGGTGATCTGAGTCAACTCTTGGCTTCTTGTATGTTGACAGTAAGATCTCCTTGCCATAATTCCTGACTATGTTCCTGTCCACCTGGGGGTTTGAGCTACTTCGCCTCAATTGTATGTATTCTAGTACCTCCTGTTACATTTCCCTTACAAGTAAATCAATAATCCAATAGAAAGAGTTGAGACCCTTAGTGGTCACAGCAGGGGTGCAGACCCGGGAACTAAAGAATGGGGATTTCACCAATAGAGTCTCTGAGAGATATGCTGCACTCCAACCTCTTCCCATCCTTTCTTCATCATGTTTGCTTTGTATTATTCCGCTATGTAGGAGCAAGCTTGCTAAACAGTGAGTAGGCTGACAGTGAAGCTGGCCATACAAAGCTCGACTATCAAGGGATTCCTGCTTAATCGTTCAAAATTTGAGCTGTGGATGGCCCTGTTAGCAGCACCCGACCTGACAAACTTCAATTGAAAAATTGAAGTATCCAGTAGGAAAATCATTGGCTGAACAGTCATTGCATCCAATCACATGCAGTCACTGTATAAGTACAGCTCTGGGTGCTGGCGGGTGCATGAATACTACAGCTGGCAGGGGACATTCTTCCATCCATGTTGTTTATGAATGGCTGAACAGAGAAATCTATTAGTGTATGGATAGCTTAGGGAGTCAGAAAGACCCTAAGTCCTCATGTGTGAAATTGTTGGGTCTTTGGACCTGGACTCTAATTCAGGTCCAGCAGTACAGCTGACCCTCCTGTAACAGGCCCCATCAATTCAAAAGGGGGGGCCGGGAACCTTCCAAGCAGGAGGGCCGGCTGTCCTGCCTTACTGCTGACTCTTGTGGATCCCCCTGCAGTGCTTCCGGCTTCTTCTCCTCTTTCTCTCTTCAGTTATGCTTAAGGGGGATCAGTTTGAGGATCTGCGCCCCCTTCCACCTGTTTCTGGGCCCCCCTGTTTGCCCAACCCTGCAGCATTTCTGGCTTCCTTCCCTCCTCTCTCGCTGGCTGCCATGGGCACACAGGAAAATTGTTTCAGGATGGAGAGCAAAGAGAAGCAATAAATATGTCATATTTAGTGGCCCTATCCTTTCCTGAAAGAACACAGTGAGTGATCAGGGGCAGCACAGTGGTGTAGTGTTTAGCACATTCACCTAGCAGCAATAGGGTCGCTGGTTCAAATCCCGATCACGGCACCATCTGCCTGGAGTTTGCATGTTCTCCCTGTGCCTGCGTGGGTTTCCTCCGGGTACTCCGGTTTCCTCCCACACTCCAAAGACACGCTGGTAGGTTAATTAGATCCTGTCGAAAAAAATTGGCCAAATATGTGTATGTTGTATGTGTATGTGTTTGTAAGCGTGTCAGAACCCCATGGGGCAAAGGACCATGCTATACTGCAGATGGACACCAGGAGCAAAAGAGCGCCCTGAGGCGATTCAGTTCGCATAGGTAGCGCTATACAAGTCACTCATTCGTTCATTCATTCATGTGTGCATTCATCCCTGAAGCATAGCAAACTGTGTTTACCATGCTTCAGTTTGTGAATGAACAGGATACCTCAGAGCGCTTCTCATTCGTTCACTGTCAAATGCAGCTGAGGCTGCAGAGAAAGGGACTGATTAATCTCTGTCCTCAGTCTCTTTCTCTGTTTTAAATATGAGACATCAGGGGTCTGTTTAGACCCCTGATATTTCACCAAAGGCCCTCCAACAGGGTATGTAAAAATTATATAAAAAATGTATTATAAAAAAGTGTATAAATAAATGTAAATTATAAAAAAATAATATTACTAATAAAAAAAGGACTTGTTCAAATGTGCTATGCTCTCTTAAGAGCAGTCAGCATTTAAATCGCTCTTCAGAGAGAATTTAATTGTGTTGAGGCACAATGGCTCCTCACCACCTGCTTTAACCTGCACTAGTGTTATTCAGTTGAATGGGTCTTGATTGGTGAGGGTATCATTTTTGGCATGCATATTAGCAAAAATGTCATTGAAATTTTTCAGAGGGGGCCCTGTCAGGTAGGCTATATGGGGCCCCCGTGATTTCTAGCAGCAGCCTGCTCTAATTACGCATGTAGCACCCTCCTAGTTTAAGTAGGCTGCTAGGTAAATTTAGTTTAGCTCCTCTGTAATCAGTGGAGCAAGGGTTGCTTGCTTAATGTTTCACAGGCTGCTGTTCTGCTACTTCCCCCTGTCTTCTGGATGCTCCTAGAAGTATAGAGCAAAACAGACAGCCTGAATATTTATGAATCTCCAGCCAATCCCTGGGGAGGTGTGCCTGGAAGGTGGAGGAAAAGCCCATAAATAATCTGAGGCCGTCACAAATATAAACTGCTAAATACCTTTTCTCATCAGCAGTATATAGCAGTCTTGCTATCAGTGTCTGGTTAAAACTTGTAGGAGGAGTTTAGTTTTTACCCTCTGTCTGGACAGTGCTGATCTGCCCTGTGCTGATCACATGCACCCTCCTAAAAAAAGAAAAACTCTCTAGCAATACGCACCAAACTGAGCATGTGCAGAGTGCACCCAAGGCTCTGTACTATCAGGATATGGATCAGGGACAGTGGAAGATCGGGAGGATCAGAGAAGACTGGGTCAAACAGCCTTTTTACACAGTGCGCAGGATAAACTTCTTAGGTTCCGCAGTGAGTATAACAAGCATGCTTTACTGCATATACAGACTGATTTTACTGTTGTGGGTTTAGTAACACTTTAGAAAAGTTCTGAAGAAGATACCGCTTTCCCAGTTAGGCTTAGCTGGGGGCTATTCGCAGATCCATTGTCCAGGGATCAAGTTGTGTCAAGAGGAAGCTCCCCCTAGAGAGAGCCAAGAGTAAGTTGGTGGAGAAGAGTCCAGCTGTCCTATGGTGGTGTGAGTCTACAGACAGAGGCAGCCGGTGATCCTGAAGGGAAGTGACTGTGTTTAGCTTTTAAACTCCTGGGGAAGTACAAGTCACCAGCGGCATTAGGAATTCTGTGGGACATTCAATGCACAGAAGTGCAGCCAGCAGTTTGTGAAGTACAGCCAGAAGTTGAGGAGTCCTCAAATTGTTCAGTTGCAGTTAATTAGGGTATCCCATGTTCCCTATTTCTATCCAAGGTCATTGTTCCAATAAAAACCCTAAAAGAACTCCTAGACTGTTTTCTGAGCCAGTGGAAGAATGAAGAAAATGCTGTGTGCCTGACTATCCAAAAGGGGGTAAATAGGACCAAATGCACCAGCGGCTCTTTGGGGGGTGCGCTACACACAGGGAAACCCAACAACTACAGAATTTTTCCTCTCTGGGTCTACAACACTATATTGTATGCATGGAACACACTATAAAACATGCATCTGCTGATCGCCCTAGAGCACTGAATCTCTGTTCCTTTTTTAATAAAGCGTATTTGAAGCCAAAACCTTTTTTTTAATTTAGTTTAATAGAGTAGGGAATACCTGAAACCCATGTAATTTTTTGTCATCTTAGTACCACTGAGATTTCATTTATAATCCTGTCTTATACAGTGCCTTGAAAAAGTACTCGTACTCCTTGAAATTTTCCACATTTTGTCACGTTACAACAAAAAACATAAATGTATTTTATTGGGATTTTATATGATAGACCAACACAAAGTGCCGCATAATCGTGAAGTGGAAGGAAAATGATAAATGGTTTTCAATTTTGTTTACAGATAAATATCTGACAAGTGTGGTGTGCATTTGTATTCAGCTTCCTTTACTCTGATACCCCTAACTAAAATTTAGTGGAACCAATCGCCTTCAGAAGTCACCTAATTAGTAAATAGAGTCCACCTGTGTGTAATGTAACCTCAGAGGTTTGTTAGAGGACCTAAATGAACAAACGGCATCATAAAGGCCAAGGAACACACCAGACAGGTCAGGGATAAAGTTGTTGAGAAGTTTAAAGCAGGTTTAGGTTATAGTAAAATATCCCAAGCTTTGAACATCACACAGAGCACTGTTCAATCCATCATCCGAAAATGGCAAACCTACCAAGACATGGCCATCCACCTAAACTGATAGGCTAGGCAAAGAGAGCATTAAACAGAGAAGCAGCCAAGAGGCCCATGGTAACTCTGGAGGAGCGGCAGAGATCCACAGCTCAGGTGGGAGAATCTGTCCACAGGACAACTATTAGTTGTGCATTCGTCAAATCTGGCCTTTATGGAAGAGTGGCAAGAAGAAAGCCATTGTTGAAAGAAAGCCATAACAAGTCCCGTTTGCAGTTTGTTAGAAGCCATGTGGGAGACACAGCAAACATGTGGAAGAAGGTGCTCTGGTCAGATGAGACCAAAATTAAATTTTTTGGCCTAAAACCAAAACGCTATGTGTGGCAGAAAACTAACACTGCACATCACCCCGAACACACCATCCCCACCGTGAAACATGGTGGTGGCAGCATCATGTTGTGGGGATGCTTTTCTTCAGCAGGGGCAGGGAAGCTAGTCAGAATTGATGGCAAGATGGATAGAGCCAAATACAGGGCAATATTAGAAGAAAACCTGTTAGAGTCTGCAAAAGACTTGAGACTGGGGTGGAGGTTCACCTTCCAGCAGGACAACGACCCTAAACATACAACCAGAGCTACAAAGAAATAGTTTAGATCAAAGCATATTCATGTGTTAGAATGGCCCAGTCAAAGTCCAGACCTAAACCCAGTTAAGAATCTGTGACAAGACTTGAAAATTGCTGTTCACAGACGCTCTCCATCCAATCTGACAGAGCCTGAGCTACTTTGCAAAGACGAATGGGCAAAAATGTCCCTCTCTAGATGTGCAAAGCTGGTAGAGACATCCCCAAAAATATTTGCAGCTGTAATTGCAGCGAAAGATGGTTCTACATTGACTCAGGGGGGCTGAATACAAATGCAAGCCACACTTTTCACATATTTACTGTATTTGTAAAAAAATTTTGAAAACCAATTAACATTTTCCTTCCACTTCACAATTATGTGCCACTTTGTGTTGGTCTATTACATAAAATCCCAATAAAATACATTTACGTTTTTGGAGTATGAATACCTTTTCAAGGCACTGTAGTCACAACAGGTATGGAGATAAGAGGACTCCAAAGTCAGCATATTACCCTCCTAGCAAGTACACCAGAACAAATGTCCTATTTAAAAGATTGCCCTCTATTGCTGTTCTGGTGACATCTAAAATTTTGGATCTCCAATCACTTTAAGTGACAGGTGACAGGTTCTGTTTCCTCACCACTCTAAAAAAAAAAATCTAAAATTTAAAAAAATGCTGGCTTTAGAAACACTTGAAGCTCCATCCTTTCGTCCAAGGTGTTATGCCTCAATTTTTTTTTTCACCAAATTCAGCAACTTTCAACCATGTTTTTGACCACAAAAATTCTTGAACAGATCAAAACGTCCTAACTATAGTTATAGTCTTATGTGGCAGAGATGGTGGTAGGTTACCTGGATCTATTCAGTTTAATTTTGCAGTCCAAAACTGTTGGATGTGTTGAAATTGCCAGGAAAAAAAAAAGATTGCAAGTCCAACATTACAATGTCCGAAATGTCAAAATAGAACGTTTTGATGATGGAATGTTCTGTTTTTGATTATGTTCTAATGTACAAGTATATAACAATAAAAATAATATTAATTTGTGTTACTTTCACATACCATATACAAAAGACAGTGCAACGCTAAACAGTCCATAAATCATATAAAAATGTCCATAGATCAAATATAAAAGACAATCAGTGAGGTCTTCAGTGATGAACTACAGATACAATCATGCAAGTGACTTCGTGGGAAAACAAACCTCCACTAATAGTAAGAATGGCAGCTCACCTCAGAGTGGACCCTTTGATTATAGAGGGTCAAACACACTTTCCCACTCAGGGTATGTATCAGCAAGCAGATCCAAGATAATCCCTTCCTATGGTCGGTTTTGCAATCCTAAGCCACATAAGTCATGCAAATAAAAAGGCAATACATAGTGCTCTCCATAGAAAATGGCATGAATCAAATATAAATGTCCATAATCGAATATAAAATATAAAAGACAATCCGTGAGGTCTTCATTGATGAACTACAGATACAATCATGCAAGTGACTTCATGGGAAAACGAACCTCCACCAATAGTAAGAATGGCAGCTCACCTCACAGAGTGGACCCTTTGGTTATGGAGGGTCAAACACACTTCCGACTCAGGATATGTATCAGCAAGCAGATCCAAGATAATCCCTTCCTATGGTCGGTTTTGCAATCGGTAGTTACGGCTCCCAAACCACATACATCATGCAAATGAAAAGACAATACATAGTGCTCTCCGTAGAAAATGGCATTTAATGAATATTGTGACAGACCTAGCCGGGAGAGAGACTTTTGGAGGGTACTGTATGCTAGCCTCTTGCCAATCGATCGGGGGCCCTTGCATTTGGGGGAACGGTGCTCTTTGTGAGCTGTATGCCTGGGGACCCTTGAGGTGGTATTACTGTGGATTCGGGTCCTGGTCCCCCAGGACACACAGACTCTGGGGACCCTGGATTTGCCATATTGGAATAGTGGCTGATTCATAATGCTGGGACAGATACTGTTAGGAGATGCTGATGTAAATTCCAGCACCTGTCTGTCTGTTGTCTGCTAAAATGTGTATTGTAAATAAGTCTATAGTATGGGATCTAAGAGTCATTAGATGCCCATTGTTGTTTGTGTTAATTAACTCTGCTATTGTGTGAAGAAGAGTCTATGTTGATTGTGATAATGTTGATTGGATTTTCTGAACTACAAGACGGCCAGTCTGGCCTAAAGGTCATGTCTGAGTCATCTAGGCTGTCTAAAGGGATTAGTTAATTAGCTCATGTTAATTAGGCTAATTAGGTTACAGCTGTATTATTAGAGTAATATGAGCAGGACAATCACCGATCTGTGATAAAACAATATCGAAATTAACATTCAATCCTCCTGGAATTAATATATTGTTCTCATATATCCAGGAGGATTCCCTACGGCTCAACTGGCGAGTAACTACCGATTGCAAAACCGACCATAGAAAGGGATTATCCTGGATCTGCTTGCTGATACATACCCTGAGTGGGAAAGTGTGTTTGACCCTCTATAATCAAAGGGTCCACTCTGTGAGGTGAGCTGCCATTCTTACTATTGGTGGAGGTTCGTTTTCCTACAAAGTCACTTGCATGATTGTATCTGTAGTTCATCACTGAAGACCTCACGGATTGTCTTTTATATTTGATCTATAGACATTTTTTTTTTGTTTGTGGACTGTTTAGCACTGCACTGTCTTTTGTATATTTTATTTTAGAGTTCTGAATTTTAACCCTTGGTGTTCAGCAGCTTTTATATATATATTGGGGTCATTTTATTGTGCTGATTTGTTTTTCTCTTTACTTTCACATACCACCACTGTTCAATCCGTCTTACTCACCCAGTGGTCGGTCAGCAGCTTGAGAAAACAGCACTCAGTCTCTCTAGGTCCTTCAGTACTGCGCATGCTCCGAAATGCATCGCAGCTTAGTGACATCATTCGGGTCGACGCTGTGTTCCAATGTGAGTTCCAGCCCTTGCTTTGAGCCCTTCCTTCTTTCAACCAACAAGCCGGCCAGAACAGCCTCTGCTAGTGGCAGACTGATACAGCGCGGGCTTCCCAAGCCCATATACCCGCTGATATTGCATGGATTACTTTCATGTGAGTTGTGCTAATACATGCTTTTTCTTTTTATTAAATTGTGTTGCAGTCTACATCTAGAGGCGCCTGTTTCTCTCTTCTCTCCCCCCCCCCCCCGGTCGGTTGGACCCCACACTTAACCCATCTAGGTCGCAGGCTTCCTCAAGGTGGCGGGAGGCAAGCCTCGGCTTCACAGTGGCCTGCTTCCCCTGCGTCTCCTCCCTCCTCCTCCTCGGCGGCCAATAGGATCACTTCTCCTCTCGGCCAATCGGGTCTCACCCCCACCCAACTAGGTGGGGGCGAGGATCCACCCCTTTTTTTTAAGCTAATTAGAGCCTCAGGCTCTAATCAGATGCTTCTAAAAAAAAAAAAAAAAACCTCCAATTGGAATCCATGCGTCCATGCATGTAAATTAGAGGGGCGGTGCCCCTGAGCCCCATATAGACGGGCTGCCGTTGGCCTCGAGATTGTCCATCATTTTTAAAGGGTGGCTTGACTGGAAAAAGATTGAGAAACACTTCTCTATAGTATGAAGAAAGAGTCTAACATTCTGGTAGGGTGTTATTTAAGGAATATTATAGTGTATAGTAAAATAAATAATTCATTTATTCATGATCATTGTCAATCATTAACCCCCCTTTTTATTGGGTGAATTTCGGTAACTGATTGTAGCTTATGTTCTCTTTAATCATATTTAAATTTATCAAAAAGATATTGAAAAATGATATTTTCCAGAAAAGTTGCAAAGTGCATAGCTTTACAGTAGGTGGCAATGTTGTCCAGTACATTACCATACATATAACTTACATGACAACATTATTTTTATGTATATTGATCCAGTGTTCTGCCGTTCTTTCATTTTCTTGTTAATAGTCCTATCTAAGTAATATGAACACAGATAGATAATAGAGTATTGGGTGGAGTGGGAAGGCAAGAAATACACTCACACAGAGACAAACTAGAAGTTATATGTGTGTTTAAAACAGACTTTTAAAAAAGAAGGCAACCACCTGAACTATGCTAGCATCCAGAACCAATGGTGTACAGTCAGCTTCCCTTTCAAAGACCGAATCTCCTTGGATACAAACTGAACAAAAATTAGTTTAAAGCTAAACTCCATACACAAAAACTTTTTTTTTTCCATTTAAATATATTCCTTAATAGCTACAAAGCATAAAACTCTCTGTCTATGTGCCAAATGCCTTTGCAAGCCCAGATATTACCTTGTAAATGTAGCGTTGACATCATTGCTGTGCTGTACATAGCTTGTGCAGGGAGCAGAGCTGTGGGATCAACCCAGCAGTCTCCACCCACTACAGGCTGCCTGTAGGTAAGTACAGGATATGATGGAGACAAGACCAGTCACCCTGCACATTGTCAAGGAGGGAGAGCCGCAGTGACCGGTCTTTATTACAGGAAGCTCCTGCACAGTCACGCTGGATTACTGGAAGATGTACACAAGCACACCACACATTCAAATAGGAATACATAGGCCTCTTGTACTTAGCGTTCAGCTCTAAAGTAAATCTCTGCCCATTTTTTTTACTTTTGGATAGAGCATGGAATGGTTAGAACCTGCTCAATATTCCTAGGGGAGCTCCTAGGGGATTTTTCTCTTTTCTATCAATAAGATACAACAGCATATACGCAGGTGCAGTCTATTTTCTCCACTGCGGGTGGCACTGAACCGCGTCAGCATTGTAGTTGGGAGAGAAGTCAACAGGAACATGGTTCCTCTATGATTTCCTGGGTCACTGGGGAAGTTATCCAATTGGATGCCTCTGCCTCATGTGATTCCAGCAGCCATCTTGGGTCAGAGCCTTTTTACGTTCCTGGCTCCAAGGCTTGTCATACATTCTGCATGTGGGTAGGGTAGGGCCAGGTCACCCCTCTGACAGCGACAGCAATAGCGATAGGGAGAGGTACCTGATGAGTAGGGAAGAAGTAGGGAAGCACTATCCTTACTGGAAGCCTCCCCATTTGGGCAAAGACTGGCCAGGCCACATTCTATCCCTCGCGACAAACACTGTTGCCGCATCCGAGATCTGGTGCTACCCTGTTCTCTGCGACATTGCCTCCCCACCAGATAGTTGTGTTGTTTGGACTTTACCTACAATACAGTCCTGTCATTGCATCTGGTCTCCGATTGTTTTTTCTTCCGCTGCACCTCCCCAAAAGCAAGTGATATGAAATCTCTCCAAATTACCTTCTTCATTGGGATGTGTATCCCTATTAAAACATTTACCCCCCCCATCTGTTCCAGTGACTACTGTAACATTTAGGATTTCCCTTTACTTTCTGTTCTCTTAATATCCATTACGACAAATAGAGGGGGTAGATTTCTCCAATAGGGAAAAAAAAGACGCCCCCCCCCCCCCCCCCATGCACCGGCCCCTAATCTCTATGCAGGGTGCTGAACGCATTGATTTCTACAAGCTTTTTTTTTTTTTTTAAGCACATGAATAGAGCCTGAAACTCTAATTAGCTTCAAAAAGGTTAGGCTCAGGGCGCAGAGCACTGCACCCCGAGCCCACCTACTTGGCGAATCAACATTTGCTGTCGTCTTCCTGCTTCTCCTCCCAACCAATCAGGAAAGGAAGTGGGTCTTAAGGCCAGATTGGCTTTGAGGAGAAACTGGGAAAGCCACCCTGGGGTTGCTGCCCCCCCCCCCCCTCCAAAAAATGGAGCACCAGCCGCCACTGGGTCTAAGTCTTACCTCATTCTTAAAAAACAAACATTTAAGCTACAGATTAATTTAAAAAAATTCAGTGAAGTAAGCCGTCCTACACAAGGTAGTAGTCATCAGCTGGAAAAGAAGCATTAGTCCACAATGTAATAAAAGTCCTCAACAGAAGAAAAGCCAGTTACTCCAGATAGTTCCAGGTTGGTCCATCTGTCCAAGAACCTGCTGAGCTGGCCTTGAGCGGTTTATCACCATTTTATCTCCAGAGTAGTGCACAGGATGGTGTAACATAAAGTAATAAACTAATACTTGGATGAATTGAGCTGGGTTCCCTGACCACAGCACCCACACCACCGGCCATCTGGGGCTCTCCCAAGGCATAAAGTCTAAGGGACACGAGTCATGGACATCTGCTGAAGCAATTCAGCATAAGGCAGACCAGCAACGTCAAAGACAAACCAGTGGATGGCACCTGCAACTAGGTATTCAATTAACCCAGAGGCCAAAAAAAATAAAAGTAAGACACAGTTGTAAAACGTACAGTGCCTTTAAAAAGTATTCATAGACCTTTTTCACATTTTGTCATGTTACAACCAAAAATGTAAATATATTTTATATATATTATTTTATGTGATAGACCAACACAAAGTGGCACATAATTGTGAAGTAGAAGAAAAATGGTTTTCAAAATGTTTTACAAATAAATATGTGAAAAGTGTGGCGTGCATTTTTATTCAGCCCCCCTGAGTCAATGCTTTGTAGAACCACCTTTTGCTGCAATTACAGCTGCAAGTCTTTTTGGGTATGTCTCTACCAGCTTTGTACGTCTAGAGAGTGACATTTTTGCCCATTCTTCTTTGCAAACTAGCTCAAGCTCTGTCAGGTTGGATGGAGAGCGTCTGTGAACAGCAATTTTCAAGTCTTGCCACAGATTCTTAATTGGATTTAGTTCTGGACCTTGACTGGGCCATTCTAACACATGAATATGCTTTTATCTAAACCATTCCATTGTAGCTTTGGCTGTATGTTTAAAGTCATTGTCGTCCTAGAAGGTGAACCTCTGCCCCAGTCTCAAGTCTTTTGCAAACTCTAATGCCGTCCACACATGGCCGGACTTTTCGACCAAACTTGTCCGATGGAACAAATTTGTCTGACAATTCGACCGTGTGTGGGCCTCATCGGACCTGCAGCGGACTTTTTCGGTCAAAAATCAGACGGACTTTAGATTTGGAACATGTTTCAAATCTTTCTCAAGTCCGGTCGAAAAATGCACTCATCTGTATGCTAGTGCGGCAGACGAAAACCGACGCTAGGGCAGCTATTGGCTACTGTCTATCAATCTTATTTCAGTCTGGTCGTACGTCAACACGTACAAATCCATCGGACTTTGGTGTGACCGTGTGTAGACAAGTCCGTTTGTTCGAAAGTCCGTCAAAAGTCTGTCGAAAGTCCATCGGAAAGGCCATCGGACCTTTGATGCCGAAAAGTCCGCCCGTGTGTACACGACATAACAGGTTTTCCTCTAAGCTTGCCCTGTATTTGGCTCCATCCATCTGCCCATCAACTGTGACCAGCTTCCCTATCCCTGCTGACAAAAAGCATCACCACATGATGCTGCCACCACCATGTTTCACAGTGGCGGTGGTGTGTTCAGGGGGATGTGCAGTGTTATTTTTCTGCCACAAATAGAATTTTGCTTTTCGGCCAAAAAGTTACATTTTGGTCTCAACTGACCAGAGCACTATCTGGTCAGTTGAGACCAAAATTGTGAAGTGCGCTAGTAATAGTTGTCCTGTAGACAGATTTTCCCCACCTTAGCTGTGGATCTCTGCAGCTCCTCCAGAGTTAACATGGGCCTCTTGGCTGCTTCTCTGATTAATGCTCTCCTTGTCTGGCCTGTCGGTTTAGGTGGACGGCCATGTCTTGGTAGGTTTGCAGTTGTGCCATACTCTTTCCATTTTCAGGTGATGGATTGAACAGTGCTCTGTGAGATGTTCAAAGCTTGGGATATTTTTTTATTTATTTATAACTTAACCCTGCTTTAAACTTCTCCACAACTTTATCCCTGACCGGTCTGGTGTGTTCCTTGGACTTTATGATGCTGTTTGTTTACTAAGGTTCTCTAACAAACCTCTATGGGCTTCTCAGAACAGCTGTATTTATACTGAGATTAAATTACACAAAGGTGAACTCTATTTACTAATTAGATGACTTCTGAAGACAATTGGTTCCACTAGATTTTAGTTAGGGGTATCAGAGTAAAAAGGGCTGAATACAAATGCACATCACACTTTTTGTAAAAAATTTTGAAAACCATTTATCATTTTCCTTCCACTTCACAATTATGTGTCACTTTGTGTTGGTCTATCACAAAAAATCCCAATAAAATACATTTACGTTTTTGGTTGTAACATGACAAAATATGAAAAACTTCAAGGGCTTTGAATACCTTTTCAAGGCACTGTAGCTGACAACTTGAATAATTATAATTATTACAATAATAATAATGAATCTATAGTCGATAATCTATTTGATCATCATGTCACAAACAGGGAAGTGGATTTTGAATGATAGTTAAAATATGATTGTAACTTACGATCGTAAGTTATTGGTTGCACCTTTGTTTCGCTTTCAATTGATTTTTTATTGAAGATTTTAAAGTACAAAACATAGCGTAAAAGGACTTTTTGTAATTGCCAAGAAAATGTTAGACAGCTGGAACGTAGCTTCTGAGAATGTAATAACATCCTGCATCTTTGTTACCACCATGTCATTTCATGATCTGATTGAGTTTAAATTGATCGGCAGGGAAGTTATGGCTATTTGATTGCTTGTGGATTTGATCATTTAGATTGAATTGCACATCTAACACTTAAAAAAAATGGAAGCGTGTGTGGCCACCATTAGACCAGGATGACATTTTATAGACTAAGGCACCAAATGTGGGAGCTTCATGCACACCTGGACACATTTGGAGGGATAAGAAGCCCCTCTGGGTTCTCTCAAGCATACCCACATGTACCATAGCAGCTTGTGTCTGATGGCTTACACTGACAGTTTCCTAACAAGAAGGAATTCTGGGAGAAAGTATACTGTATTTCAGGCTTTTGCAACAAGC
Source organism: Lithobates clamitans (assembly GCA_037952925.1). Lineage (NCBI taxonomy): Eukaryota > Metazoa > Chordata > Amphibia > Anura > Ranidae > Lithobates > Lithobates clamitans. The sequence goes on along the minus strand of JBBGZY010000970.1, from coordinate 1,147,668 downwards.
CATCATTAAAGCGACTGTAGCCGTGCCCCCTGTGGGGTCGCTGCATGTAGTAGTTCCACACATCACCCTGCTTGGCCAGACATTCACTTCAGACACACTTTGCCAGTCAATGAACCGTCTTTTAGCTTGTTTTTGTTGACATTTTATTAGGGGATTAAACTTGGATGGGGAAAAGGGACATGGGATGCCCAAATAATGAATCGTGCTTGTATGAACAAAGATGTTTGATCCTACATTGACAGTCTCTAAAGCTCCACACTCCTCCAGCACTAGGGATGATCTGAACACCCCCGGTTTGGTTCGCAGCAGAACATGCGAACAGGCAAAAAATTTGTTCGAACACGCGAACACCGTCTATGGGACACGAATGTGAAAAATCAAAAGTGCTAATTTTAAAGGCTTATATGCAAGTTATTGCCATAAAAAGTGTTTGGGGACCCGGGTCCTGCCCCAGGGGACATGTATCAATGCAAAAAAAGTTTTAAAAACGTCAGTTTTTTCGGAAGCAGTGATTTTAATAATGCTTAAAGTGAAACAATAAGAATTAAATGTTCCTTTAAATATCGTGCCTGGGGGTGTCCTTAGTATGCCTGTAAAATAGCGCATCTTTCTAAAGGAAAAAAATGTCATTTAAAACTGCTTGCGACTGTAATGTATTGTCGGATCCTGGCGATATATATATAAAAATATGAAAAAAATAAATGGCATGGATGTCACCCCCAAAATCCATACCCGGCCCTCCAGGTCTGGTATGGATATTAAGGGGAACCCCACACCGAAATATTTAAAAAAATGGCGTGGGGGTCCCTCAGGCACTATATACTCTGAACAGCAGTATATATACTACACAGCCTGCCTTATATACTCTTGGGTGGTGGTGCCACAACACTGTAAGCACTCACAGTTATTCTTTTTGGCGCAGGAACAGGCCCTGTTGTGAAATATTAGATTACAAATTGTAATTACATTCCCCTGTTAAACAGGGGCAGAAAAATTGGCCTTGGGTGGTGCCCTAAACCAAAAATATTGTTGGAAGCTAGCATCATCAAGATTGAGGAATAGGATAGTCAGCATAAGCAGTCTTCAAGGGATCCTGCATCCATAGCAAATGCAATCAGTTACATCAGCATCAGGTGCTTGATAGCTGCTGATCCAAGACCGATTCATTTTTATGAATGTGAGCCTATCAACGGAGTCTGTGAACAGGTACTCTTTGATCCGTTACAAACCCTTCAGCAGCACTGAATGTGCATTCAGAAAGCACGCTGGATGCAGGACAGGCCAGTAGCTTAATTGCATATTGAGCAAATATTGGCCAGTGGTCCAACCTCAAGACCCAGTAACCCAGTAGATGCTCTGTTGGAAAGGTCTCCAAGTCTGCTCTTGCCCCTAGATATTCCTGCACCATATAATGCAGACGCTGGTGATGGTTGCTTGAACCGATCAGACCTTAGTGCTGAGGACTGAAAAATTGTTTAAAGGCATCAGTCAGCCGGCCACCTTCTCCACCACTCTTCCTCTGACTGAACGAAGCCTCAGTAACCCGTTGTCCAGCACCAGGAAATTGTAACCTCCCAGGGTCTGGAAATACAAAAAAAAGAAGAAGAAAGCAGGATGAGTTCTGCAACCTTACCCTTGTAACGTGGATCAAGAAGGGTTGCTAGCCAGTAATGATCCCTCTCCTTGATACCACAAATCCTAGGGTCCTTTTGCAGGCTTTGCAGAATCAGGGAGGCCATGCAGCGTAAGTTTGCAGAGACATTCGATTCTGAGTTCTATTCTTCCTCTTCTTCCTGTGTGTTTGGCGGGCCTGCAGGAATGCTATCTGGATAAAGGGGGCCTTAAGAGGTAAGAAAGTTCCCCTCTTCTTCCTGCTGTTCTGCCTCAAGTGCCCTGTCCATGATTCCACGAAGCATGTGCTCCAACAGGAAGACTAGAGGGACAGTGTCACTGATGCATGCATTGTCGCTGCTCACCATCCTTTTGGCCTCCTCAAATGGTGACAGGACAGTCCATGCATCCTTGATCAGTAGCCACTGGCGTGGTAAAAAGAAGCCAAGCTCCCCTGACTCTGTCCTGGTGCCATACTCGCACAGGTACTCATTGATGGCCCTCTGCTGTGTGTGCAGCCACTGCAGCATTGCCAATGTTGAGTTCCATCTGGTGGGCATGTCACAAATGAAGTGTTTGGTGGGCATGTTGCATTCCCTTTGAATGTCAGCCAGATGAACACTGGCATTGTATGACCAGCGGAAATGACCACAGACTTTTTTGGCCTGCCTCAGGAGATCCTGTAAGCCTGGGTACCTGCTCAAGAACTGCTGCACCACCAAATTCAGGATGTGTGCCAAACATGGAACATGGGTCAAGTGTCCCTGTCAGAGGGCGGAGAGAAGGTTGGTACCATTGTCGCATACAACCATTCCTGGCTGAAGCTGGCATGGCGTCGACTACCTCTGAGCCTGCCCCTGCAGATCTGACAGAATCTCTGCCCCAGTGTGGCTCCTGTCCCCTAGGCAGACCAACTCAAGCACCGCATGGCATCTTTTAGCCTGAGTGCTTGCATAGCCCCTTAAACGCTTACAGAGCACCGCTGGTTCAGAGGAAAAATCTGCAGAAGAGGCCATAGAGGAAGAAGAAGAGGAGGGGGTGGAGGAGAGCTGTGGCAGAATCACCACTAGCATTTTGGAGGCGTGGTGGTGGAACAAGCTCCAACAACACTGAACCCTGTCCTGTATCCTTCCCATCTGCCAGCAGAGTTGCCCAGTGCGCCATGAAGGAAAGGTAACATCCCTGCCATGCCTGCTGGACCATGGACCAGTGGTAATATGAACTGCTGACCACCCTGTCCAATGAGGCCAAAACATTGCCTTCCACATGCCGGTAGAGAGCCGGAATGGCCCTTCTTGAAAAGAAATGGCGTTTTGGAACCTGCCACTGAGGTACAGCACATTCCACAAATTCATGAAAGGGGACAGAGTCTACCAGCTGAAAAGGCAGCAGTTGCAGTGCTAGCAATTTGGCCAAGCTAGCATTTAGACGCTGAGCATGTGGATGGTTGGGACCAAATTTCTTTTTACGGTTCAGCAACTGGAGTAGGGATATTTGTCTGCTAAAATCAGATGGTGGTGTACTGCTAGCAGATTGGCTGCAAGTACTTGGGACACCTATTGCTATACCTTCATTCCTCTCAGTGCAGGTTTTTGAGAGGAATGGAGGTATAGCAGGGTTGGAGATCCCGGATGAGGAGCAAGGAGTAGTCCACCTTTTTCTTTGACGTGGGTCTTTCAAGTGCTGTTGCCAACTAACTGCATGGCAGGTCGTCATATGTCTGGTCAAGCATGTGGTGCCCAAATGGCTGCTATTCTGGCCACACTTGATCCGCTTCAGACATAGGTTGCAAACAGCATTGGTGTGATCTGCTGCACACGTGTCAAAAAAGGCCCACACCAAGGAACTTTTAAGAGTCAGCGGGGAGTCAGCAGCGCCCTGCACCTGTGGAGCTCTGCTGTGTGATACACTAGGGTGGCTGCCCTTAAGCTGCCCCCTAGAGGACATCCTGCCTCGTTGGAATTGTGCCTCCTCCTCTCTTCTCTCAGGCACCCAAGTACAGTCAGTGACCTCATCATCCCCTCCCTCCTCGTCACTGGAGCAAACTTGGCAGTGTGCTGCAGTTGGGGGAACATGACGGCCAGTTTCTTTTCCTTCTCGGGCACTCCCTCTCTCTAGGCTCACGTTAGTCCTTTCCTCAACCTGGGAACCAACATTGGAGCTTTCAAATCCCTGCGCATCCTCCAGCAGCATGTACCTGACACTGTGGTCGAATAATTCTGGGGACTCCTCCATGCATGATGGTGGGGCTACGGAAGGAGTGACAGTGGACAAGGAGCCAGTGGAATAGGCCGCTTTGGCAACTGCATTGGTAGGCAAACTACTCTGAGCCTGGGTAACGGAGGATGTTGTTATCCACCAACTCTTCTGCATGTTCTGGCTCAATAACACGGCCAGCAGCAGAAAAAAAAGGATAAGTGTGCCCCACGGCCTCCTGCAGAGGATGCACCTTTTCCACGACCACCACTGTTGACTGTAGACACAGAGGTTGCTTGCCCTCTTTTAGTGGCCTGTGAGCGTCTGCCTCTCCTTGGTGGCCTTCTGGGCATGATGATTTTTTTGTTTTGCAACAGCACACTACACTGTAAAACTGTACAAACTGTTAGATACTGTGTACACCACCTGCACTTTATTAGAAACTGTACTACAGCTGCACTGTATTGTGTACTATGTACACCACCAGAAGTGTAGTAGAAACTGTACACAAGGTATTAGATACTGTGTACACCACCAGAAAAGTAGTAGAAACTGTACTATGGCTGTACTGTATTGTGTACTGTGTATACCACCAGAAGTGTAGTAGAAACTGGACACACTATATTAGATACTGTGTACACCACCTGTACTGTATTAGAAACTGTACTACAGATGCACATATTGTGTACTGTGTACACCACCAGAAGTGTAGTAGAAACTGTACACACTGTATTAGATACTGTGTACACCACCAGAAAAGTAGTAGAAACAGTAGTACAGCTGCACTGTATTGTGTACTGTGTACACCACCAGAAGTGTAGCAGAAACTGTACACACTGTATTAAATACTGTGTACACCGCCTGCACTGTATTAGCAACTGTACAATGGCTGCACTGTATTGTGTACTGGGTACACCAGCAGAAAAGTAATAGAAACTGTACAATGGCTGCACTGTATTGTGTACTGTGTACACCACCAGAAGTGTAGTAGAAACTGTACACACTCTATTAGATACTGTGTACACCACCAGGAAAGTAGTAGAAACTGTACTACGGCTGCACTGTATTGTGTACTGTGTACACCGCCAGAAGTGTAGTATAAACTGTACACACTGTATTAGATACTGTGTACACCACCAGAAAAGTAGTAGAAACAGTAGTACAGCTGCACTGTATTGTGTACTGTGTGCACCACCAGAAGTGTAGCAGAAACTGTACACACTGTATTAAATACTGTGTACACCACCTGCACTGTATTAGCAACTGTACAATGGCTGCACTGTATTGTGTACTGGGTACACCACCAGAAGTGTAGTAGAAACTGTACACACTGTATTAGATACTGTGTACACCGCCTGAAGTGTATTAGAAACAGTACACCACAGAATGCACTGTAGATATAGGCTACCCTGGATGCAGAGTATATATATATATATATATATATATATATATATATATATATATATATATATATATATATATATATATATATATATATATATATATATACTCTGCATCCAGTGGGGACGGAAAGTATTCAGACCCCCTTAAATTTTTCACTCGGTTATATATCAGCCATTTGCTAAAATCATTTAAGTTCATTTTTTTCCTCATTAATGTACACACAGTTTTGCAGATTTATTAAAAAAGAAAAACTGAAATATCACATGGTCCTAAGTATTCAGACCCTTTGCTCAGTATTTAGTAGTAGCACCCTTCCAATACAGCCATGAGTCTTTTTGGGAAAGATGCAACAAGTTTTTCACACCTGGATTTGGGGATCCTCTGCCATTCCTCCTTACAGATCCTCTCCAGTTCTGTCAGGTTGGATGATAAATGTTGGTGGACAGCCATTTTTAGGTCTCTCCAGAGATACTCAATTGGCCTTAAGTCAGGGCTCTGGCTGGGCCATTCAAGAACAGTCACGGAGTTGTTGTGAAGCCACTCCTTCGTTATTTTAGCTGTGTGCTTAGGGTCATTGTCTTGTTGGAAGGTAAACCTTCGGCCCAGTCTAAGGTCCTGAGCACTCTGGGGAAGGTTTTCGTCCAGGATATCCCTGTGCTTGGCCGCATTCATCTTTCCCTCACTTGCAACCAGTGGTCCTGTCCCTGCAGCTGAAAAACACTCCAACAGCATGATGCTGCCACCACCTTGCCTCACTGTTGGGGCTGTATTGGACAGGTGATGAGCAGTGCCTGGTTTTCTCCACACATACCGCTTAGAATTAAGGCCAAAAAGTTCTATCTTGGTCTCATCAGAACAAAGAATCTCATTTCTCACCATCTTGGAGTCCTTCAGGTGTTTTTTAGCAAACTCCATGCGGGCTGTCATGTGTCTTGCACTGAGGAGAGGCTTCCATCAGGCCACTCTGCCATAAAGCCCCGACTGGTGGAGGGCTGCAGTGATGGTTGACTTTCTACAACTTCCTCCCATCTCCCGACTGCATCTCTGGAGCTCAGCCACAGTGATCTTTGGGTTCTTCTTTATCTCTCTCACCAAGGCTCTTCTCCCCCGATAGCTCAGTTTGGCCAGACGGCCAGCTCTAGGAAGGGTTCTGGTCGTCCCAAACGTCATCCATTTAAGGATTATGGAGGCCACTGTGCTCTTAGGAATTTTTTTTATAACCTTGGCCAGATCTGTGCCTTGCCACAATTCGGTCTCTGAGCTCTTCAGGCAGTTCCTTTGACCTCATGACTCTCATTTGCTCTGACATGCACTGTGAGCTGTAAGGTCTTATATAGACAGGTGTGTGGCTTTCCTAATCAAGTCCAATCAGTATAATCAAACACAGCTGGACTCAAATGAAGTTTAGAACCATCTCAAGGATGATCAGAAGAAATGGACAGCACCTGAGTTAAATATATGAGCATCACAGCAAAGGGTCTGAATATTTCAGTTTTTCTTTTTTAATAAATCTGCAAAAATGTCAACAATTCTGTGTTTTTCTGTGAATATGGCGTGCTGTGTGTACATTAATGAGCGTGGCGTGGACAGAGAGATAGCTTGATTTAGATTAAGCAGGCAGGTTATTCAGTTAGTGGCAGTGTATTTAATATACTGTATATAAATATATACAGTCTAGTATATATATATATATATATATATATATATATATATATATATATATATATATATATACACTCTGCATTTAGCATAGACTATATATTCAGTGTTTACTCAATATTCAGTCAGTGCAGGCAGTGTATTAATATATATCTAGATTCCTGTCACCATCAGCACATGGTTAGGCCTCACTCTGAATAAGTCTCTACAGTTCACTAATAGCCATTTGCTGGCAGGGGTCTGCAGTCCCCTTTGGTGTAGCAACCAAATAGCGAGGATAAAGGATGTTTTTGCTGACTGAAACTTGGTAGACTACTGATCCCAGAAAGTCCGGTGCAATCCTGCCAACCCTCCTGGCTGCAGCAACTTGACTTAAACAACACCACCGTCTCTCCCTCTGGCTTCACATCCAATCTTGGCATGTCCCTTCCAGAGCTTCTCACTGTGCTTCTCACTCACCAACCGAGACATTGATCCCTTCTGAATGACTTTCCCGGCAGTGCTCCCCACTGTCCTCTTCCTGCTCCTGTTCCAGGACACCTCTCGATGACCATGTAAAGAGAGGCTCCCTCCCAGCTCCAGATCCGAGGTCACCCCCCCCCAGAATGGGGGTTCTCTCAAGAGCCACGACAGTCTATCACGCCATCACTCAGTTCTTCCACCCGACAACTCCTCCCACAACAGGCTGACCATGAGCATATATAGGATGCCTGGCCCCTGCCAATCCTAGTGGGGGATTGGTCAGAGTTCCCAGATACACTCCATGCTACTCACATCCCCTGCCCTGCCTCTTTTCCAGAACCCTCTGGAAACAGAGGAGGCGCCAGAGAGATGAAGCACATCTCAGTCACCTGATGCTACACTACACCACTCCCCAACTCCCAGATCAAAAACAAACATGCCTAGGCCTGCCTAAATTTACCTGCACTGGCTGGAAAAAACACACTACTACCTCTAGCAACCTACCTAAGGTAGAGGGTGCTACATGACATTAAACTCTGGTTTAAAAAAAAAACTATTTAGTGCAGGTTGTTAGGTAAATTTAGTCAGTGGAGCAGGAGTTGATTGTTCTGGCCTGCTCAGTGTCTCACAGGCTGCTCCTCTGATTAATTCCCACTGTATTCTAGAGGATTTTATAATCAGAGTGGGAGGAGGAACAGAGTGAGCAGCCTAAAATGTTATGGTGAACCCAGCTAATCAATGAAGAAGTGTGCCAGGTAGGTTGCTGGAAAAACCATAAATAGTAGGAGGCCTGAGGCAGGTGGGAGGGAATTCCTGGGTCCAGTCCTGCAGGAGGATACCCATGTGCAGGGGCTCTGCACCTGGAGCAGGATTACTGGAGGTTCCATCTAGAAAACATCAAGGTCCCAGCTGAAGCTTTAGCTGGGGGGGCTTCTTGTAAAGCATAGTCCTGGAGTCTGTTTAGGTCTGGAGAAGCTTACTGGAGAGTACTAGGAGGAAGTTGGGGGGGTGTCCTATGGTGGAGTGGGTTTGTGTCTCTCTCACATGCCCAGTGGATATCGGAGGGAGGCAACTGAAGATCCTGTGGCCGCATCAGTAGATGACCCCAGTGTTGGAAGTTAGTGACTGTTTGCAGCTTTGGGAACTTTGGGAAAAAGTCATAGCCAACCGTCAACAGTAGAGATTCAGTGGGACTTTTGTGCAGCTCAGTGAGAAAGAGAAGAGTTCTTAAATAGTTCAGTTCACTAGTTCGAAGGAGAAAAACAACAATGGCGCCACTCTAAGTGCAGTATTAAAAACAAATTTAATGTATCTTTAAAATCAGGTACTCACAAGGGTACAAGTTAACAGGCGTGTAAAGAATGAGATAATAATGCCAGGTGTCCCAGATGAGGTATAGGATCACATCGTGCAGTGGCGTTCTATTCCTCTGACAGGCTGCGCTGCTGGATGCTTGCTGTGTCCTGCCGCTGGAACGCGCTGTGTACAATCCGGGGAGCAGGGTCACTTCCGGGTCTGTGCAGGGATAGATGGATAGGCGACGCGTTTGCGGAGCTACGCTCCTTCCTCAGGCCTCTAGTTATTATCTCATTCTTTACACGCCTGTTAACTTGTACCCTTGTGAGTACCTGATTTTAAAGATACATTAAATTTGTTTTTAATACTGCACTTAGAGTGGCGCCATTGTTGTTTTTCTCCTTCAGTACCCAGAGGATTGCTTCATCCTAATCTACAGGGCTGCCTTCTACAGTTGCTTCTTATGGACTAATTTTATTTTTATTTTTAGTTTCATTTGGACTTTAGCAGTTCAGACTCATGCTGACTAGCATAATTTTACAGCTTCATTTTTTATCATTATTATTCTTTTAATTATAGTTATGCAATTACCCTTCAGTCATTTATTCTCTCTGTATTAGAGCAATATATGTTTTTTTGGGGGGGTTCTAACTGTTTTATATTGGTTGATTGTAGCGCTCACATGTACATGTTGTATACAGTTCACTAGTTCACATGCTCCCTTCACCTCATCCAAGTTCAAAGTTCACCAGCAGCTCCTTAGAGGTTGCACTTCATAAGTATGTATTCTTATCTCAAAAAGTCTCCTCTATTGCTCTCAGCCTCCTCCAAATCTAAAAAAATTTATTTTTTGCAGCTGTAACCAGGGGCGTACCTAGAGCATTTGACACCCACAAAAAATTCCTCCTCTGCCAAGATCAGTATTTTTGAATTCTGCCATTTTTTAAAAAATCGCGCTGTTGGCTGCTGAGTAAACCGGAAGTGACACTGTGCTGACGTTTCCTGGGTTTCTACATCGGAGACCTGATCAAAGGCAAATCCGGCTTTGTTCGGGTCTCCGGCCACCCGGCAGATGTAGCTCAGTTCTCTGGGTGGGATAGGAGACCTGGGCAGAGTGTGGGGGGAAGGGGACATCCCCTCCCGATCCTTGTAATAACAGCCGATGCTGTTCATCCATGGCAGCCAGTGACAATAGACGGGACAGGCAAGAGGTGTCAGTCACTTAGGTGTGAGCAGATCCCACATTTTTGGACAGATCGTGCCACGGTCAGGCAAGTGGAGAGCTGGACTGAAGCTGCTGTGAGGGAGACATCAGAGTGAGATTGGGAGACAGTTGACAATACAAAGTATGGCCCATACTTTGCATTATCTGCTGTCGTCAAGGACAGATCCGATCCAGAGATCCCACTGTATGGCGATCTCTGGATCGGATCCGTCCCTGGGGACAGCAGACAAAACATCATTGGTATTGATGATTTGATTTGGATTTTGGAACTGACCTGCTGACAAGGCATGTTGCTTGCTTGTCAGTGGACGGGATCTGATGGCCGCAGGGAAGATGGCAAGATGCTGCTGTGACCTGCTGCTTGCTGGACGGATCTGATGGCTGCAAGATGTGGGTTTAGGTCAATGTCTGTCTACACCTGGGCTGCAGACCCCCCCCCCCTCTTATCAGACCAGCTCATCTACTATATCTGGATGGTGAACACAGCAACCCCCCCCCCCTTATCAGGTAAGCTCACAGCTCAGCTACTATAGGTGGGTGGTGGTCACACAGCAATGTACATAACAAGCCTGGATTCTGAATGCTTTATACGCCTGAATTCTGCAACCTGTATATAGCACACACCTGGATTCTGCACCCTGTACATAGCACACACCTGGATTCTGCAACCTGTACATAGCACACGCCTGGATTCTGCAACCTGTATATAGCACACGCCTGAATTCTGCACCCTGTACATAGCACACGCCTGGATTCTGCACCCTGTACATAGCACACGCCTGGATTCTGCAACCTGTACATAGCACATGCCTGGATTCTGCAACCTGTATATAGCACACGCCTGGATTATGCAACCTGTATATAGCACACACCTGGATTCTGCAACCTGTATATAGCACACACCTGGATTCTGCACCCTATACATACCACATGCCTGAATTGGGCAACCTGTACATAGCACACGCCTGGAAGATGTGTAACAGCAGCCGCCTTGGCGGAGAATGGTGGCACAATCAGCTCGGCTTGGCTGTGCAGCAGTCGTGTGTGGAGCTAGCAGGAGTTAAACAGTAACCAGACCAGACTATTGCTGTCGCAGCGCTGGGGGTGTTCCAGCTGACAAAAAAACTACCAAAGGGAGTAGCCAGGGATGCCCTCCCCATGGGCATGGATGCCCATGGTGTCAGACAGTGTCACTCGACCCGGGTGCGGAGCGCACCCCCATAGCAATGCCATCCGGCCTAGCAGCACACCATTGTGAGGCCCTGCTGGAAGAGCCGACAAGGCCTCGCAGTGACATGATACAAGGACTGCCCCCTCCTACTTCTAAATAAATGATTAAAGGCCTCCTGGGATATGTGCAGTGCATATCCCAGGAGGCCTAGTGAGCACTATGCATGCCATTCGTCTATGCAAATTCTTTTTTCCCCCCAAAAGAAGGTAAATAAAAAAAATTTAATATGCCAATTCGTGAAGAGGATGGGAGGAGCGGTAGAGAGGAGGGAAGCTCATATAGAGGGTGAAGGTCCACTTTAATTCACTACTATCAAGACAGGGCTCCTTAAAAAAGGCCATTGTTCAGATGCTGGTAACACAACCAGCTATAAAGCAACACCTTTGTATTACTGCTCTACTCTTTGCTATATATGCTCTAGGTTGATGTCCAAAGTGGCCACCCAGGTCATGTTATTTGTGAATGTGTCACCTCCCTATCATTCCCCTAGGTGTGAGGATTGTCATGCACTTAGACTGAGGCTGCTGGCACCAGCATAGGCCTGTATTATCATAGACTCATGGCCCTGGGGATCTAAGAATATTGGCAGCCACAGGGAATTATTTAGTTGGGTAGCCATGTGCAGACAATGAATTAGAGCCACTCAGCAGCTCGGCTGTGTCCCCTGAGTAAGTTTAAATACAACGTTCTCAACTTTGATTGAAGTATATCTTTAATAAGGTATGTTTTTTTTTTTTTTCTAATTGCAAACAGTTCCAGATAACAGAAACACATTTAGGAAATTCTCATATTCATTATGCAGTGCTTTTAATCAATACTAAACCGGTGGAATCCACACTGGAAGCTTATTAGTGTCTCTTCTTACTGATTTAATTATGCCCTTATCTCACCGGGAGAAGCAGGAGATAGCACGTCACATGGCTTATACGGGTAAATAAGTGCCATTCATTCTGTTTTCTCATTTACAGAGGAATAATTCCAGAGGGTTATCTCTGTGCAAGGAACTATAGGTAACGTACACAAGCAAGGCTATACTATTAATTATGAAAGAGAAAATATTTACTTGGTGGAGCAGAGAGGCAGCATGGAGTAAATATTTCCAACACACTAAAATAATTTACAGGGACACCTACTATTTATAAAAAAAAAATTGCATAGCAGTTCACCCAATGAAAATGCATGCGAATGGGGCAAAATATGAATATTAACACCTTCAATGCTGTCAATCTGCTAAAGGCCAGATGAGACTTTCCTCCTTCGGAGTGCACATCATATGACATCCCCTCAGAAGGGGCTGCACAGCTGTGTGATCTCTCAACAACTGTGTCTATGGGGGACACAGCCGATGACTGACCACTATACCGGCCCTGCTGCCAGTGCCATGTGATCGCTGTGACCAATCACAGCAGATCACATGACAATTGTAAACAATGGATGGCTTCCTTTTATGCCATCCATTGCATACAATTGCGTTGCTAGCTGTAATTTGGTCACAGTGATCACATGGTACAGAGAGGGCCAATCACAGCCTATCTGTACCATGTGCTAATCACAACAAAAGACACTGAATGAATCTGTTTCATTTAGTAAAAATGGTTGCTTATACCAATGAAATTCATTGGTATTAGCAATCATGATATGTAAAAAAAAATCCTGATCACTTCCCCAGAGTAGTAACTATGTATTTCTCTAGTCACAGTGTGTTAAAAAAAATAAACATTAAAATTAAATTTATTAAACTTTTTTTTTTTTACATACTCTCAGCAGTCACACCAGTCGTGTGTCCCTAAAAACCGTTACACCAGTTACTCTATATTTTTTTTTTATATAATCTTTTTTTTAAGAATATTTTCAATTAACAACATATAGACTGAAATAGAACAACGTATAAAAGGTAGAAAGAATGTTACATAGAAGGCCTTTTTCCAAGGTACACTTTACACAGAAAGAAAATCTTATTCAGGGGCATACACATTTGAGGGATCGTCACCGGGGAATACGTTATCATCATTCAACTGTTATATCATATGAATTCACACATCTATGGATCTCCCCTACCCTCCCTCTCTGGGATACCACTGAGGAGGATTAAATTCTCAATCCAGAGCATGGATCAAGCCGCAATCAAAGGTACCAAGGCCAAACAATAAACAGAAACATAAGCCAAAATAGAAATTATAATTAGAATAAAAACAAAATAAACTAAAAAGAAAAAAGAAAGGAAAGACGAAAAGGGGGTGTTACCCTTATTAGCATGGTAAACCGATTTAAGCTGTAATAGGTTTGTCAAAGCTTGGCAACACTTCTGCTCTCCGAGTAACGCTGCACTGGGACTTCCCCAACCCATCCCCATAAATCATGGGGGGTCGTCATCTGTGAGGGTCCCGTGGCGGCCGACCCCGCCGAACTGGTATAGTCCATCCAGGTAGCCCAGATTGAGTAAAACTTCTCATACTTGTCTTTACATTATTAATTATCTATTATAATTAATTAATTACGTTCCATTCATTTAGATGCGGCATTCGTTATTTCGGATAATTGGTAACTTCGGATAAATTCGTATTTGTTACATTCATAAACAGCCAAATTTGAAAGGAAATTCCAATACCTATAATTTAATAGTTAGTCAGTGCACATATCTAGTCTTCGGGCTTTGGCTTGTCCCAACCTGGACACCATGGTGCACACCAGAACCTCTCACAGCTCCCTTCACACACTCACCCCCTCAGGAGGGTGAGGCTCTGAGCTCTACCAATAGCTCTCATATAAAGCCAGCGCACACACCATGATCCTCCTGACCATTAAACACGTCTGAATATTTATGCACAGACGCTGCACCATAGATCTGCATCCTCCTTACAGCTTCCTAGCTGCTCCATCCATCAGGGACTCTCTCTACAGCTTCCTAGCTGCTCTGCATGGACTTTCTCTTTACAGCTTACCGCCACCCTATAGTGTAAATCTACACTCTAAACAGTAAATAATAAATATAAAGGGGGTGCTATTTTGATAGTAGTACCCCAACTGTTCCTAAACCCTTTGTTCAAACAATATTACACAAATATCCACAAACATAATAACCAGTATAATAACTAAATAGACCATAAATGTTTCATATTTAAAGTTAATAAATTCAGCGTCCATAAGTTAAGTGTCCATAAAAATCTAATTCTTCTGTGCTCCAATAATATCACTTCCACCGTGCTGTTTACATCACGCCCAATGTGCTCATGTGAATAGATCACTCACCAGACAATAATGACCTCTTTTACAAAAAGAAGGTCACTTAGCGCTTTTTTCCTTTAAATCTTCTTTCTCTCCTTTCACCATGCTGGCCCCTTAAATGTGGGTAAACAATCTTGCTTCAGAGAAACCCTCCTTCTTAGGCACAGATACCAGATCTGTCCAAAAATGTCTCCTCCACCGCACCATGTAAACCAAAAGATGGTAATATTATCTAGTGTAGTAATGTTTATTTATATATGGTAAGAACAAATAAAAGAATAATGCTCACATTAAAAAGTACCCATATATCGGGACTGATATATCTCGCCTGTTTACAATAATAAGAACGCCACCGCTCTGCTTGTGTCCTGGAGCCGGGTTTGCGTTCCACTGACCGGAAGTTCGGGACCAGAAGTTGCGCACTGGACGTTCTGCCAATCTGACATCATCAGGAAGTGTCCTGCTCTGCGCCTGTGCATCAAAGTGTAGCGCTATAATATTACGTTAAATAGCCACAAATAATTTCAACGTGAAACTGTGAAAATTATATATAACTGAATACAGTGAACATTTCATGTAGTAAAATAATAATAAAGTCTCTAGTGATCTCAAAATTATATTCGCTTCTGTGCAGTGATTATTCACAGTCCATATTCCAATAGGCAGTCCTATTCACCTTGTGAGTAACCAATAGGATAGATGAAAGGTAATTTGTGATAATACCACCACCCAAGTTAATTGCAGGCTTACCAGAGACTGTGGACCCAAAAGAAGATACGTTCTTGCTTGTATTGCACCCGGCAATGGAAGAAGAGCCTTGAGGGTCCACACCGATGGAAGTCTGGAGTCATCCAGAGTTTAATGGTATAAGGTTTTTTCTATAAAGGTGGTATGCATCCCTAGTAGTAGAGTTTGTCAGTTCCTCACCCAGTTTAAGGCCTCCTATACAGCTGTTTCCGTTTAAGTTAATGGCTGTGTTCCAACCTGCTGCTGCACACAAGGCAGATCAGGTGGCTATCTCCGTCACGACTCCACTCTGTCTTCACTCTGCAGCCTCCAGCTCTCTCGCACCCCATGGACTCTCTCTACAGCTTCCTAGCTGCTCTTTCCCTTTTCAGCTTTCCAGCTGCTCTGTCCCTCATGGACTCTCTCTCAGGCTCAGGCCTTGGCCTTTCCCGACCTAGACACCATGGTGCACACCAGCACCTCTCACAGCTCCCTTCACACACTGATGCCCTGGGGAGGGTGGGGCTCTGAGCTCGATCTCTAGCTCTCATATGAAGCCAGCACTCAACTGTGCCATTAGTGTGCTTGCTTCTTAAAAACTCGTAAACCACCATTTTACACAGTGGCGCGGGGTCACCCTTCTACAGGAGACACAGATCAGAAGGACAATGTCACTCCAAATTCGGCAGCTGTAGAATAGGGTTGTTGGCATTTGACAGAAAATAAAGGGATAACAGCAGCACTGGCAGGAACAACAGGTAAATACTTGGGAACTAAGACTATTAGTAATAGCAAGTTGATATGTTATATAATGACTTTTATATAAGTACATTTAGAATTTTATCTGGAGTTCCATTTTAATATTTTTTTTAGTGACCTATTCTGCTATATCGGATTTTCTCCCTCCCATACAATTCACTTTGAATGCTAACAAAAGCTACTCAAAGCCAGACTTTATTATCATTCACCTCTCCAACCAGTGGACAAAGAAGGGAATAATGAATATTGGTATCACAGGATCCATGACAGCCAAGAATAATGAATTATGTTGTGTGAAATGTATCACTCTACGATCCCTGCATACTACTGTTGGGCAACAATATAGAGCTAGGAACATATTTGTGCAGTATGTAGGGGGGGGGGGGTCACACGATGTAGCAGCAGCTAAACAAAGTTTATGAGAGGCCGTAAACTGCACACAAGCTGCGGGACAGTTGGTTTACTGTAAGTGACAAAGGCCTGTCTTACAGTCCATAATTTACTGAGGTTATACTTGGTGAAATCCTGGAACTGGAAAGAACTCATAATATGGGTGGGAGAATGATAGGATCGAGCAGCTATGATCCTGAGCAAAAATAGAGCTGTGTTTTATTTCACCCCCTATGTACAGGATAGCATACAGTGTTCCAGAACTCGTTAGAAAAAACTGATGACTATTATTTTCTGAGAAAAGTGGGATTTATTTACTTATTTAGAACAATAACCATAGAAAATAAGAAAATCTTACTTTAAATCCATTTTCTATATTGTTTGTGCTAAAGTTATGTAGTTGGCTAAAAAGACATGTCCTGTAAGTCTGATTATGGCTTCTCTTTCTGTTGGTCAGACTATACTGGCTTTGACTTTTGAGCCTGCCTCTATGCATATCCTGTTGCTCCTGGTAATTACTAATGAATTTGTGACTGTCTGAAACCAAGTGCAAGGCCTGCTTCCATCTTCTTGCATACAGTCAGGGCTGGCAGTCACAAGATGGAGACTTTAGGGCTCGTCTGATATTACCAGAGGTTGGACACCTAAATGTGTGACCCACAAATTACTCCATCAACACAGGCACAGTGATTGGAGGGGAGTACTTTACCTTAGGACTAGCGTTCATAGTCCATAGCTTCTTTCAGTACCCCCCCCAAAAAAATACACGACACAGGCATCCTAGGCTCCAAGTCACCCAGGCAGATACCTATCAGTACTCAATTATATAATTTCCTAAGACACAAGGTGGACACCATCAGCCCGCCTCTCTGACTCAATCAGCGGAAGCTTTATATTCATTGGTAGAATACATTGCTTGCTCTGAGCAGCTGAGTGGTGCTGTGGTAAACTCTACTGTGTTCCAGGTATGAGACAGAAAGTCTTGGCTTGAACCCGGAACACAGTTTATACCGTACATCCAGCGGTCTCACCGATTAGTAAGGGACATAGTTCATTTGGGCCAGCTTGGCCCAAATGAACTATGTAAAGCAGGGGACTCAAACCGGCGGCCCTCCAGCTGTTGCAGAACTACAAGTCCCATGAGGCTTTTCAAGGCTGACAGTTATAAGCATGACTCCCACAGGCAGACGGGCCATTATGCGACTGCAACAGCTGGAAGGCCACCAGTTTGAGACCCCTGATGTAAAGTGTGTGGAAAATATGGAGTTTTTCTTTAAAATGCATACTATATTAAAATGATTGTATGTTGTAGTATGTATTGTCTGGCATTATGTACAGTATTTTTATTGGACATTTTCTAAAACTGTTTTTGAGATTTGCATTACTGTTCTAGCCTTCTGTACAATGATCTTCACAGGCATTAAGTGTCATCTCCAAATTGACAGCATATTTTGTTAATACAGTAAAATCTTGGATTGGAAGTAACTTGGTTTGAGAGTGTTTTGCAAGACAAGCTAATTTTTGTTTATAAATTTTGACTTGATAAATGAGTGATGTCTTGATAAAGGGTAGCGTCACGTCACAATTGAGTATAAAAGAGAAGAGAGGCGCCTCTAAGTGTAGCAATATGGTTGCATTTAATGAAGGTACAACATTTAGCAACTCACATGGTTGATGATTAAAACAGACACATCTAAGTATGCAGGCATCCGGGGTAAAGCTGTCCACATAGACCAAACGCTGCACTGCTATCGACGCTATCCCTTCCACACTGCGCTCCACGAGCACTTTAAGCCCCCCTTTCAGATCGCTCCACTGCAGGGTAGTCTTCCCGGTCACAACTGCAGACTGACAGCGGTGAGAGCCAGCGGTGCAGAGGATGGTCTATGTGGATAGCTTTACCCCGAATCCCTGCACACTTAGATGTGTCTGTTTTAATCATCAACCATGTGAGTTGCTAAATATTGTACCTTCATTAAATGTAGCCATATTGCTACACTTAGAGGCGCCTCTCTTCTCTTTTATACTCTGTAGCTCCTGCTGGATTTTGCTTCTAATCTCCTTGTGGAGGCTGCCATTTGTGGATGGACATTTTATGGTTACACAACCTATCACAATGCTATAATCTTTTTATATGACCTAAAAACTGAAGGACTTGTGCATAAATGGTTGTGGAACGAATCATCTGAGTTTCCATTATTTCTTATGGGGAAATTCCCTTTGATTTACGAGTGCTTTGGATTACAAGCATGTTTCCAGAATGAATTATGCTCGCAATCCAAGGTTTTACTATATATAAGACAGGAAATTTACTCTATTTAGCAAATGTTGCACACTCTAGCAGCCTTTCCTTGTAAGAAGGACTGCAGGATTGAATACTAAATAAACTGAGTAACAACCCAAAATGTTAACACTGGAACAGGGGATGAGGGGAATCTTCCACTTGGGACACCTGCTATGGTGGTAACTAAGGGCCCATTCACACCTATGCATTTTAATGCACGCCATCGCTTGTATACAGCTTAGCCCAGTGGTTCTCAACTCCAGGCCTCGGGACCCACCAACAGGCCAGATTTTAAGTATTACCTTGGGGAGTTGCAGACTAAAATACTGCAATCACTGAGCAGCAAGTGATATCACCTGTGATGTATTTCAGCTATCTTGCAAACCTGGCCTGTTGGTGGGTCCTGAGGACTGGAGTTGAGAACCACTGGCTTAGCCATTGTTTCAACCAGTAGCACATTTGTGTTACTTTTCCTTTTTTTAAATGTTGACTTACGTATAGCTCCCAACTGTCCCTAATTTTGATGGACTATCTCTGATTTGGAACAAGGTCCCTCTATCCCTCTTTCCTCCTCATTTGTCCCTCATGTTGGTCTGATCTATATTGTTGTACAGTAAAACCTTACATTGGATTAAAATTAACTTGGTGTTTTACAAGACAAGTAACATTTTCTTATAAATTTTAACTTGAGAAACGAGCGAGGTCTTGCACTACGAGTAGCGTCACAACTGAGCATAAAAGACAAGAGAAATCCCATTTTAGTCATTGAGAGCTGTCCTAATTAGCATTACTGAAGTCGCTCCAACTTTAGAAAAGTTTCCTGTACAACTTCAAGGCAACTTCTATCCAACTTGTGCCCATAGACTTTAAGGAGGGTTTGTGAAAAAAACGCTTATGCTCAAAAAAGCCCAAAGAAACTCAATAAGAGCGTGCACAAGAGCACAAAAAAGCACAAGCTTCCCCAAGATGAAATAAAAGCTCAAATGCCTGTAAGGCATTTGAAAAAGCAGCTTTTTTTTTTTTAACTGCAGTGTGCATGAGCCCTAAGTAGAATCGTCATCTTAATTGATGTCATTTGGATCTGACATTACAGGAAGATTACCCAGACACCCCTATAGTTGCCTTGAAGTCACATTGCTATAATCTTTTTAAATGTACTAAAGACTGAAGGACTTATGAATTAATGGTTGTGGAATAAGTGATCTGAATTTCTATTATTTCTTATGGGGAAATTTGCTTTGATATATGAGTGCTTTGGATTACAAGCATGATTCCAGAACAAATTATGCTCACAGTCCAAGGTTTAACTGTATATAAAATGCACTACTTTTAGGGAGGTACTTGCTTTGCAGGAACACAGGATCCATGCCTTCCCTACTGACAGAACAGCAATCTGCCTTGTTTACATAGGCAGACTGGCATTCTGCCTCTGTACCGATTGATCGGCGGGTGCCGGCAGACATCGAGTGCCGGGTGACAGCTACTGTCTCTGAGCCAATGAGAAGGGAGAGAGCCTCTGCTCTTGTGCACATCGCTGGATCGAGATCGGGATTAAGTAAGTTTAATGGGGGGGTGTGCTAAATACAGAAGGATTTTTACTATAACGCAGAGAAGGCATTAAGGTAAAAAAAACTCCTGCCATTAGAACCACTTTAACTTACCATTCATGGCTTCTTCTACCTCCAGCTAAATAACATACTAAGTAAATAGTTGATGTCAACTGACACATGGACGTTATGAAATCACTCTTTTTAGGAACTTTGACTGACAGCAAGCTCTTGCTGAGGTTGTTATTCATGAGTTCACTTTCCAATCAGCAACACACACTTCAGAAGAAAGGACTCACAGGGCCAGACATTTCAAACATGCATTTGATTACATCATCTGGCTGGCTAATAGAAATGACCAGATATGCTAAATGAACAGGAAATCCCTAATACGCTTTAAAATGAACTGCGGTTTTCATTATAAATCCCAAAGCTCATTGCCAAACATATTTTTTTTAAAAATGGCAGCTCTCTCTGCAAGGCTCACCTCTTTTCTTCCACTGTCCCCACTCAATGTCATTCAACTCACTTTCCTTTGTTTTCTATTTTTTTTTTATTGGAGTTTTACCAGTATGAAAATACCAATTTACAAAGCTAAATCAACCAAACACAATTTTCAACAAGTGCTTTGGTACAGAGAGAATTACAACAGTGATAAAGTTCCCTGAGTCATGCATAAAATATCACACGTCAGAATCATCAATGCGAAGGTGTCCCCCAGGGTCCAAGGATGCCATAGTCTCTCTAATCAGCAATTCAACAAAATTCTCTAAACTGTAATTCTTACCCCCGAATGGGGAGTGAAACCCAAGGTGGCCGGCCAGCGACCGTGTGGTTCCCCCCAGATGAACTGGAGGACCATGTAAGCATAAAGCAAAAGGAGAGGAAAGGAAAGAAAAGAGAAATAGCAGTGAGCACCCCCATCTTTCGAACGTATTTAAGAGGTAGCACATGTCAAATATATATTTTTTTAACAGTTGGGTTTATTAAACGTGTTCAGCAGCATGAACGATTAAACATACTCATAAACCAAGTCAAGCGGTCATAAAAACAACAAATAAACACCATAGATAAACGGTCATAGGAGTCATACCAGTATTAATCCAAAACAGTTCTGTGATTAGTCTAGAAAAGCCTAGGGAAATATGGCAACCAAGAATTCGACATTACATTGGATTGGGTCAGAGCGAAAAGAAGAGGGACTAGGAGAATGGAAGGCTATGGTAAGTAAAGGAAGAAAGGGGAGAAAGAGAGGGGCTGATCTTCTTTGATGAGCAGATAGTCATTGTTTTTGTTACTTTTTATGCACAGAGAGGGAGGGGGCAGGTTATTGAGGCCTACCCTGATGTTGAGAGGAGTTTCTGTGGCCTTCGGGTCTTGTACATCTCCACAACTGGAGGAGTCTTTCTTTGGGGGAGTCCCTCACCAAGTACCTGGTGGACTGGTTTTCGGCTGGTCCCTAAGGAGTGGGGTCCACCTAGCACTGGCCTAGCTAGACCATGGAGTACCTTGGACCTTGTACCTTGGACCTCAGGACCCCCGTGCCCTAGGGATTTCAGGGTTAGATGCTCTTCCTCTTCCGAGGTTTGGCCATTTCTGTACCCTTGGTGTGCATTTTTGTGTACTGTGATGTAACGGTTACTTTTTTTGTTCACAGGGAATTTGACTAGCACTGCACCGTATAACTTAAAGAAATAAATAAATAAAGCCGATAGTCATTGTAACACCTACCAACAGACTCCAGGGAACATAAAGTAGTTACTGATACCAAACATGGCTGTTTTCTTCCTCCCCTATTAGCAATACCGGAATGTTTCTTGAGAAACAAACTAAAACACGCTTTGCTATAGAAAATGATTAATAAGCAGTATCTGTTTCCAGCAGAGGAATATGAAGTTATTTTTATGTTGCTCTGCAGTATAATAATGCCGATTTTTAGGACAAGTTTTCATCTTTGACTGAAATCCAGTAGACATTAACTGAAGATAAAGTGTTGATTTACACCACCGTTTTTTCTGTACATCAACGGAAGCCTTCTATCCAGCTGGACTATATAACTGCTAAGTGCTGTTGCCAGGCACAAAATGTCTAATCCTTGATTCATGCTTCTCCTATCATACTGAGCTTTGAGCATTTGCAAAAAAATTCTTTTTCAGTTGAATCATAACTTGTAAAATCTCGGAGGCACCAGTTAGCAGTTAGTGTGCATCTGCTTGGGATAAGCAAGGCTCTTTTAGAGAGGCACACTAAGGCATATCAATATTTTTCTTTTCTAAGAATTGAAAGGATGTATACAGAATCTAATCTCTACATGTTAACATTTGATTTAATCTAAATCCATAAAATGTATGAGGTTTATATGTCTGGATGGGATATAATTGCACCTAATTAAATGGAATCTATTCTCAGAATTGCAAATAAAAAGATTTTACTCTTTTTTTCATCTTCTTTATGAGCAGCAAACATAATTTATTGAATGCTCCAGATTTTATCAACTTTTGTTATATGGTATGTAAACAAGTAATGTTGTAATATAATGTCAGGTTTGTAAGCCATCTATAACGTTGTGGTAAAGGCTAAGTTCACTATTTGTTAAAAATAATAAATGCACATCTTTTTGCAGGTAAAAAATGTGCATTTTTGGTATTTTGTTTTACATTGCATCCTGTAAAGTACTGTAACCGCGATCAGCAGATCGTGGGTACAATGCCAGGATCCCGCAAACTCTCAGTACGCTGTCTGCCCATACCTCCAATATGTAGTTACTGAATGGCACGAAGAATCATTGAACTACCAGAGTGCTCACCAGCGATCTTGCAGTTCATTGAGAACTACAAGCCATCAGGCACAATGGTTAACGGTACATGTAGTCTAATCATTCACAGGCAACTGTTTTTAAATTGTGACAGCAGATGCAGGGAGAAGATCCCCTGCCCGCTGTCACAGAGAGGGGAGCACTGGCCGTGGGAGGTGGGTGGATAGGAACATGTTACACCCTAAATATGGGTGTAACATGTAACATGTTCCTAAAGATGAACTTATCCTTTAAAATGTTTTTTTTTTTCACTAATTTTCTGTCTTGTGGCTCCCAGATGATGATAATTGCCATTGATTACTCTGAATGTTCACTTACCAAGCATGCTGCAGCTAATATTGTGTGTGGTTATATTGCACTAACAGTGGGAGGGGCATAAAGAGGCATAGATAAATAGAACCTAAGCCTACTCATGGATATGCCACAGTCTTTGTACCAAAAAATATGTAGTAGGTAACATATAATATATCATATAGAGTGTAGGGGTCAAGTGTACGTAATGTACAGCCCGATATACAGAGGGCATGGGTCTGGAATATATTATGCACAGAGTCCAGGAGTCAGCAGTATGTAATATAGAGCATGCAGAGTCAGGAGCATGTAGGAGTCAGGAGTATGTAACGCATAGTGTGCAGGAGACAGAAGTACATAATGCACAGGTTGCAGGGGTCAGTGTTATGTAACACACAGAGTGCAAAAGTCAGGAGTGTGTAACATGCAGAGTGCCAGGGTCAGTAATATGTAATGCACAGAATGCAAGGGGTAAAGTAAAAAGTGTAGGGGTCAGCAGTATGCAATGCAAAAAGTGCAGAGATTAGTAGCATGTGAAGGGGTGAAGAGTTTATGAAGCATGTGCATGTGAAGGGGTGAAGAGTGAACAGTACAGTGGTCAGGAATACGTGTTCTTTCCTCTAAGCACAAACCTCCCACCCCCTAACAAACCCTCCCCCCTCACCTCCCCAAACAAATACATTGTATTCCTAACTACAAGTCCCTTGAAGAATTCTTTCCAGCCTGACTTTATCGGCCTCTTCCGGGTCAATCCCTTTCTTTAGAATAATCTGATGCAGAATTCGATCCACTCTAACAACATAAGCGGACAGCTTCTCTCCTCTGTACTGATGAGTGTGCTCGAACTTGTACATCAGGGGATCTTCTCTACCAATCCATAGACTGCACACAAAGCTTCAACATAGTCCATGGCTACACAGTCAGGCTTCCCTCTCTTCAAACTCTGAATAACATCTGCTGCAGGGCTTCTGAAGCTCTCACTTATCCTCTGTCTTTTTACTGCCTCCGGCACACTCCATTCTTCCACTGCTTGGATGGCTTGATCCATCAAATTTTCAAACTTCCTTTCACCGTCTGGGGTTGGTGTGTGACCCAAGAAGAACTGCAGCTTTCGGTACCCCTGATTTGCCGAAATATTAGTGCTTTTTATTAGACTCCTAACCAACCTGCTCATGCCTATATAAAAAAGAAGCAGGAGGCATTCCCATCTCAGAAGCATCTACTTCTTCCTCTGTCCCAGGACTCATGGAACCCCATCTGGAATAATCTTCCCCTGGATTTCTCACTGTCAGCAAGGGTATCACTTGAGCGTCTAACCTAGGGGTAGGCAACCTCGGCCCTCCAGCTGTTTTAAAACTACAAGTCCCTTGAGGCATTGCAAGACCCTACCAATCACAGGCATGACTCCTAGAGGCAGAGGCATGATGGGATTTGTAGTTTCACCACAGCTGGATGGCCAAGGTTGCCTACCCCTGTTCTAACCCATCAGCTAAGCTCACAGTCTCTTTCTGAATTCCCACTGGAACACTCTCTCGCCACTCTAGCAAGGCATAGGTGTAATCTTCCTCAAATTCAGGCTTTACATCCACAACATAGGATTCTTGCTCTGTAACAGCCCTTCTTATCAGCTGTCTCACCACCCTCTCAGACCATTCAATTCTGGGCATCTTCACCACACTGGCCAGCTCCCTTGCTCTTATGCCCAACTGGTGGCAGTGACTGAGTCCATCTTCCCCATCTCTCTGGATTGGTCACAGGACTTGCTTGGGCTTGCCATGAGGGGTATCCCAAATGAGCCCCCAAATGTAACCATGCCCCCCCGTAAGGGTTGCTGAATGTAGTGGTTCACCTGTCACACTGCCCAGCCAGACATCCATCTCTCAATCACTCAGAGACATAGAACTGTCTATAGCTTTGTTTTTGTTTTATTGAGGGGATTAAACTTGGATGGGAAATTGGAAATTATGGGTTGCCCAGAAATATTCAGTGCAAACTTGCTTGGGACTTCTATGTACTCTCCAGAATATACACTCCAGTCCACTCCTCTCTCCAGCACTTACTCTTGCTTAAGATCTCTTATACTTCACTCCTCCAGCACTTCACTTGTTGCACACCGTTACTCCTCCAGCACTTCCCTTGCTGCAGACTGTTACTCCTCCAGGCTAGTTAGCACCGCATGGTTAGGCCTGACACTAATTCAGCCAGGCCTCAGTGATCTGCCTTTTGCAGGCAAGGACCTTGGGCCCCTGTAATGTAGAAATAGTTCAGGTGCTAACTGTCCTCTGTTCAGCTACCGATCCCTGATAGCTCTCTTCAGGCTCTGCCAGCCAGCCTGGCTGCATTGACCTCTATCCATTGCCATTCCCACAGTCCTCTCTTCTGGTTCTGCACCCATCTCAAACTGCAATCTCCCAGTTCTCTCAGGCATGCCTCCCCAGTCCTTCCGACTGTGCTCACTCACCAGCCATCTGGGCTGCAAGCATTTGTCTTCCCTGGAGACTCTTGGAACTGTTTTACTCTGCTGTCTTCTCCTTGTTCTCTCATGTGCCTCTCCTTCCAGGATCTTTTCACTCCTACTGGATGCACCCGAGCCCCTGCCCAGGGTCACCCCCCCGTGACTGAACTCCCCGTAGACACCAACAGCCTCCACTCTCTCTCACTCCAGCTCTTTCTCCCGACAACTCCTCCCCAACTGGGCTGACTCTGGATATTTAAGGAGGCCTGCCCCCTGCTAATCCAAGTTGGGGATTGGTCAAGACTCCTTAGAATACCCCAGGCAGCTCCACCTCTCCTCTCCTCTCCTTCTTTCTTTCTAGCACCTTCTAGAAAGAAGAGGGAGGTGACAGTGATGCTATCTGTGAGTCACCCAGCCCTGCCCTGAGCCACTCCCAGCCCACAAAAAAAACAAACAGGCCTAGCCACCAGCTAGGACAGTCTAAATTTTCCTACTCTCCAGAAAAATCCTCACTCTAGCACCTACCTAACTAGAGGGTGCTACACTTGTCTTTCTCCAGCTCCCATTCCTGAACGGCCAGAAACTCCAAATCTTCCTGTGCCCAGTGCCCTTCCGAGACATTCAGTCTTCGCTCTCTGTGCTCTATTATTTCCTCCAAACGCCACTCCCGATCACTCCCAAAGTTAGGGTCCCTGGACAGCCTCCAATACAACAATCCCAGGCCATCATAGTCAAAGCCTTCCGTGGGGCTGTCATCCGCTGACCACGGGCACTCTTGGGCTACATACCACCGGGAGGCTCTGCAGTTCTCATCCAACTGCATCTCTGCCCGGATCAGCCTGCTTAACTCAGCTGTTCACTCCTGCTTCGGTTGTTCCCCCAATAACAGCATTCGTACTTCATACTGCGACCAGTACCTTACATGGATGGAGGGGAGAAATTTTCCCTGGTGTTGCTGCTCGAGAGCTAGCGCTTTCTTCCAGAGTTCGCAGCGGATAGAATCAGACCATCCCAGCAGGACCTGCTCTGATACTGGTCCTCTATGCTGTATCTGCATCTTTCCCAACCTCCTTCTGAATTCCTCTTCCATGGTGGCTGGTATCTGTACCTCTCCTCTCCTTTCAGTTGGTGCTGCTGTGACTTCTGCAGCACCTCTTTGCTGTAGCCAATTTGCCTCCGCAGCCGCTATAACTAGGTCTATGATCTCAAACCTGTATTTGTTCCTGAATGCATAGGGCCTTTAATGTGGGTACTAATTTGTAGAATGTTCAGCCCTGTGAAGCCACAGCCTGCCATAGAATATGACAGGCTGCAGGCAGTGGGGATCAGTGTTGCCAACTGTCAGTATTTTTACTGGCAGCCAGGAAAAATGGGCACTTTTCTCCTCCCAGTAAATGCCAGTGACAGGAAAAGGTTGCCAGTAAAAAATATGGCTGTGATGCTCTGCATGCTCAGTTTCGGTCCGGAGCTGGCTGAGACCATCTGAGTGCCTGCTACAGTGCGTTTGGGCGGCTACGGTGGGAGGCGGTTCTGGCAGAGGTGGTGCCTGAATGTGTTGTCATAGTCCAAGGGAGCCAAGAGGAGCATCCGGAGCCTCGTGTGCGAGTCTGCAGAATGGGAGCCAGGAACGCAACTGTCAGTGTTGTTTGGAATGGAGTGGACTGAAAGGACCACCTGCTGTCAAGAGAGACTGTCACTGTGACTCAGGAGGGGACGTGTCGTGTCGGTGAGGTGTCATCAACATCTGTGATGCTGCACACTGCTGTCAGTGTCACTGTGAGAGTCGATTCCATGTGTGTGTGCCGCCCATTCTACATTCTTGCCCTATTGAGTTCTGTCCCAGAGCTACTTACTATATAGACAATAAAATAAGAAATATGTTTTTTGTCTTAATAACTACCTTAAATCACATTGCTTATTCCATATTGTACTTGTTTGTAGTCTAAATACTGAAATTTGCACTTAAAACTGTAATTTTGTAACTTTTGGAAATGCCAGTAAAAACTTGGTTGTACCGGTACATTTTGGGTGTTGTGTAAGTAAATTTTAAACTGGAAGGTTGGCAACACTGGTGGGGATGGATGCTGCACATGTCTCTCCTTGGCACACTAAAGGGATAAACAACAGGGCAAGGGGCCTCACATACTACTTACTATGTGTGCATGTTACATGACAAATATCTGATGCTGCATATACTTTAAGAAGAAAAAGATCATAGGACAGGACTACTTTAAGCCTCAGACTCTTCTGACTTTTCCCAGCTATTTAATTACACCTGAGAATTTGATTACATTAAATCTCTGCACAAGCTGTCATATCTAGCGTGCAGTCCCTTTGGAAATATTTGCCGTGTTATACAGCAAGCATCAGCAAAGATGCCTCCAATCACGCAGAAAGTCATAAAGGAAAGTAGACCATAAATCATTTAGGAAAGTTGTACTTGCCATGTTCTGTAATTCACTGGAGTGTTTCACTATCCACCAGCTTAACGTGTCCTGACAGCTCTAACGTGAAACATACATCGGCTTTCCCAACCAATCTCCCAGCAAGTAACAATTTCAAGCTCTGTCAGAGAAACTGAGAGCAACCACTAAACTGTCTGTGAACACAGGGATCCATTATATTTATGCTGCTCACCAGAAATGGAGCTGATTTTAGTCTATTATTAAGGAACTTCATCCATAAGGGAAAGTTCCACTTATTTGCACCCTCCACCCCACCTCTTTGACAATTAAGGGGGGGGGGAGCAGGTACCTGTTTTTTTACAGGTATTTACTCCCACTTCTGGTTGGATTGCTGCAGCGATCCGAGCAGATGTTCGGCTCCCTCCTTTCCCTGTAGCCTTCTGGGACACATCACAGGTCCCAGAAGACTGCAGGACCGTTCAGAATGTGCAGCGTGGCTCGTACATGCTCAGTGTGAAACCAGCTGTGAAGCTACAAGGCCTTATTGCTGGTTTCCCATTGTTAAAGTGGTTTTATTGGCTCAAGGTTTTTTTTTATCTTCATGCATCTCTATGCATGAAGATAAAAAACCTTTTGTATTCAGCGGCCCTACAGCCTCCCCAATACTCACCTGAGCTCCCTCTCAATCCAGCGGTGTACACAAGAGCTGAGCTTTTCCCGTGTCTCTCATTCCTCATTGAATGATCCAGCAGTGGAAGCCAATGAGGAGAGTGCGGGGGCGGGGCCGATACACTGCAGCAAACTGAAGAGCTGAAAATCAGTGCACAAGTATGGGGCTAGGAAAAAATGGCCCAGTGTTTCTCTAAAAAAAAAAAATGCCTCATGTACGTGGTATCATTGGAAGGAGAAAATCTCCATGTGTTGGCATCACTGAAAAGAAAAAAAGTCTTAAGGTCTTAAGGACAGTAAAAACAGGTGGTTTTAACATCCAAAACTGCAAAGGCAGCGATGACTCCTGTCAGTAAGGTGCAGGAGAAGCTCCCAGTGCACCCCCCCCCCACACACACACACACACATATTAAAATTATGCCAGGGGAATGCTCTCCATCTGTTCGCCCCTTTTCCCGGCCCTGGTGGAGACTCCAGTGGGACTCCATAAGGCACAGCAAACTCCCATTTACCTAGAGTTGGGCAGTGTGGCCAGGGGAGGCAGCTCAGAGGAGAAAAATTATACAAACAGTATAAAGAACATGTAGGCAGATGCTGACAGGGTGCATGTGAACAGGGCTGCTGATAGAAATCATGGGGCCCCATAGAGCCTACCTGACAGGGCCCCCTTCTCTGAAAATATCTAATGATATTTTTTTCTAAAATGCAATAGCAGTGATGCTATGCTTTGCAGCCATGGAAGGAATTATACCCCCAACAAGACCCATTCAAGTGAAAAGTGGCACTGAGGCAATATCTGCACCCCTTCAGTTCATTCAGGATGGTGTATTCGTTCAGGATGATGAGACCCCTCACTCACCTCCCTAAAATAACCCCCATGTTTGAAACCGGCAGCACTGCGGCGATAGGGGCACACAGGGGTCTCAGCAGGAAGTGCAAATACTAGAACCGATCCCCCTTCAGCGCAGCTGGAGGGAGAAAAGAAAAGTATAAGCCAGCAGCACCGAGTCACAAGTGTCAACACTAAGGCAGTACAGCCAGCCTGCTCGCCAATTCCCGGGCCCCCCTTTTTGAGCTGATGAGGCCTGGGCCCAGTATGGGAGGGCTGGCTGTACTGCCTTTTCAGCAGCCATGCATGTGAGTATTCTAGGCCTGTCTGCACTGCATTGTTATTTATGTTGAAACTTGATAGTTAGCTGCTGGGTGGGAAAGAGTTAACATATTTACTGGTCTTTTCTTGACGGGCTTCTCCTGGGCTCTGTCCTTTTTCCTGTGCATACAAAAGCAGGAGGGAGCTTTGCCCAGATGGAGTCCAGCCACATGGGAGAAGACAGGTTGTCTGCTGCAATGTAATCCAATCCTCCAGCAACTACTCGCCTGAGGGGGGCTCTTGCTTGGCCCTAATTCAAACTATCCTAGCTGGAGGAATGGAAGGATACTTTTATATACACTCACATACTGTACTTTGCAGAGTGTCCTTGAAGACCCTTATTCTTAAAAAGCCCTGTTATGAAAATTTCAGCCAGCTTTTGTGGTTATGCTTGAGGCTGTCCAATACTTGCCAGCACAGATCCTCTGGTTGAACCTCTATCCACCTTTCCCCCTTCCCTTGCAGAACCTGTGCTTGAACTTGAGCCTGTCCTTTCCCTCCCATGCCTCACTCTTGACCAGTGAGACTGCCCATCATAGATAAACAAAAATTATTCAAAGTGAATTTTTAGTTCATTCCAAAAATTAAACACGGCATAAATTCTAGTCTAGATAAAACAATATTTTCTTTTTTGTTTTATCTTACATTTCTTGTTGTAAATTTGTAATTACTTAATAATTCAATTACGGTAAATCAATTCAATGATCTGAAATGAATTGATTTGCTCCTTTAAAAAAATGTCACCTTATATTTTTTCATTTTCTTGGTGTTCTCTTACCTAACACAATCTTCTTATTGTTCCAAGAACTCCATAATATGAAAAATATATTTAAAAGAAAAAAAAAATGCTACAAATGTATTCTGCAGAATGGCTGAGAATGGTGATGGATGTGAACAAGTGATGTAAGAACTGGTTAGAAAATTTCCCATATTTCTAAGTAGAGGCAGACTGTCATAATATAGCATCTGCATTTCACATTTTTAAGAAATATGGACAGAAAAAGAATATAAGCAAGTAATGAAGCAGTCTTCCACGCTGGAGGGAATAAAGATATTTTATGTCATTTTCCTGGAGGAAGACATTTTCTCCATCTCCTTCTGTCTGGACGCCTCCCATTTTTCTCTCTTATGCATCTCATTTGGTCTTCGGGATTTGTGTGCTGTATACTTACACCACAAGCTCAGTTTTATTTGTATATGCAAAAGCAGTCAGTATTGTCGCTAAGTGGCTTTTTTTGCTTTATGATTTTCTATATAGTGAATTGTTTATTGGGTTTCTATTCTTCTTGTTTAGGAGGGAGGTTTTGATGACAGGTCTACCATACCGCTAGAGTTGTCATCTTTTTTAGGAACAAAATATTGCCTTATAAGCTCTACATGTCTTCATATGCCGCGTACACACGAGCGGACTTTTCGACTGGACTGGTCCGACGGACTATCCGACAGATTTTAGACAGACTTCCAACGGACTTCCAACGGACTCTCCGAATGAATTGACTTGCCTACACACGATCACAACAAAGTCAGATGGATTCGTACGTGATGACGTACGACCGGACTAAAATAAAGAAGTTGATAGCCAGTAGCCAATAGCTGCCCTAGCATCGGTTTTCGTCCGTCGGACTAGCATACAGACGACGTACGTCATCACGTACGAATCCGTCGGACTTTGTTGTGATCGTGTACGACCGGACTAAAATAAAGAAGTTGATAGCCAGTAGCCAATAGCTGCCCTAGCATCGGTTTTCGTCCGTCGGACTAGCATACAGACGAGCAGACTTTTCGATAGGAACTAGGTCCGGCGGAGTTCCGACGTAAAGATTTGAAACATGTTCCAAATCTAAAGTCCGTCAGATTTTTGACCGAAAAAGTCCGCTGCAGGTCCGATGAAGCCCACACGCGGTCGAATTGAAACCCACACGCCGTCGGACCAGTCCGGTCGAAGAGTCCGCTCGTGTGTACGCGGCATTACTCTTTAAAAGAGGTACACCCTTTAAAACAAAGTTTGTGCGCTAAATGCATACCTGTACCATGCCCCCAAAAGTCATCTTTCATAAAGTGATTGGTTTATTCCATTGATGCTTTGTTCAGTACTACTTTTTCCTTTTTCAATAAATTAGATGTTAGACTGCATGTTTTTAATACTTTTTATAGTATATACTGTATATTTATAGAGATCTGTACATTAGATCAAAAGGATAGATTACTTTAACCACTTCAGCCCCGGAAGATTTGGCTGCTTAATGACTGGGCCATTTTTTGCGATTGGGCACTGCGTCGCTTTAACTGACAATTGCGCGGTCGTGCAACATTGCACCCAAGCGTGGCTCCCAAACAAAATTGATGTCCTATTTTTCCCCACAAATAGAGCTTTCTTTTGGTGGTATTTGATCACCTCTGCTGCTTTTATTTTTTGCGCTATAAACAAAAAAAGAGTGACAATTTTGAAAAAAAACACAATATTTTTTACTTTTTGCTATAATAAATATCCCCCAAAAATATATAAAAAATTTTTGTTTTCCTCATTTTAGGCGGCCGATATGTATTCTTCTACATATTTTTGGTAAAAAAAATTGCAATAGGGTATATTGATTGATTTGCGCAAAAGTGTTAGCGTCTACAAAATAGAGGATAGTTTTATGGGATTTCTATTTTTTTTTTTTATTACTAGTAATGGCGGCGATTTGCGATTTTTATCATTATGGCGGACACATTGACACATTTTTGGGACCATTGGCATTTATACAGCGATCAGTGCTATAAAAATGCACTGATTACTGTAAAAATATCACTGGCAGGGAAGGGGTTAACACTAGGGGGCGATCAAGGTGTTAACTGTGTTCCCTGTTTGTGTTTCTAACTGTAGGGGGAGGGGACTGACCTAGAGGAAGTGACGGATCGTGGTTCCTAGCTAATAGAAATTAACGATCTGTCACGCATCTCAGAACAGAACATGGATTTGTGTGTTTTCACACACTCGTCCCTGTTCTGCTTCTCGTGCCCATGATCGCTCATGGTCGGCGGTCATCGCGACCGTCGGCCACGAGCATTGGCACCCCCGCTGTGCAGCGGGCGCGGGTGCGCGCCTGCTATCCCGATCTGATCCCGCAAGCTGACGTATAGCTATGATGGCTCGTGGGATTGTGTCAACCTGCCGCAGTAAAATGATGGAGGTTGGTCAACAAGCAATTAAAGTAGTGTTGCACTGATACCTGTACCAGTGCCGATACTGAGCATTTGCACGAGTACTTGTACTCCGATACTAAAACCGATACCTTCAGACTTATGTATGGGTGCGATTTAAAAGCCTGTTCCGGAGCAATTTCGTTCAGCAGTTCAGGTGCGATTCGAATGCAAATTGTAGTGTATGAGATTAGAAATTGCACCTAAGCCAGACTGAAATTGCACAGGACTTTTTTTCAAATTGCACTGCAGCCGGCACGCACACTATATTACCAAAAGTATTGGGACACCTGCCTTTACACGCACAATAACTTTAATGGCATCCCAGTCTTAGCCCGTAGGGTTCAATATTGAGTTGTCCACCCTTTGCTGCTATAACAGCTTCAACTCTTCTGGGGAGGCTGTCCACAAGGTTTAGGAGTGTGTCTATGGGAATGTTTGACCATTCTTCCAAAAGCACATTTGTGAGGTCAGACATTGATGTTGGACGAGCAGGCCTGGCTCACAGACTCCGCTCTAATTCATCCCAAAGGTGTTCTATCGGGTTGAGGTCAGGACTTTGTGCAGGCCAGTCAAGTTCCTCCACCCCAAACTCGCTCACCCATGTCTTTATGGACCTTGCTTTGTGCACTGGTGCGCAGTCATGTTGGAACAGGAAGGGGCCATCCCCACACTGTTCCCACAAAGTTGGGAACATGAAATTGTCCAAAATGTCTTGGTATGCTGATGCCTTAACGGTTCCATTCACTGGAACTAACGGGCCAAGCCCAATCCCTGAAAAACAACAAAACAAAAACACACCATATTCCCCCCTTCACCAAATGATTTGGACCAGTGCACACAGCAAGGTCCATAAAGACATGGATTAGCGGGTTTGGGGTGGAAGAACTTGACTGGCCTGCACAGACTCCTAACCTCAAACCAATAGAACACCTTTGGGATGAATTAGAGCAGAGATTGCGAGCCAGGCCTTCTCATCCACATCAATGTCTAACCTCACAAATGCGCTTCTGGAAGAATGATCAAACATTCCCATAGACACACTCCTAAACCTTGTGGACAACCTTCCCAGAAGAGTTGAAGCTGTTAAAGCTGCAAAGGGTGGGCCAACTCAATTGAACCCTACGGACTAAGACTGGGATGCCATTAAAGTTCATGTGCGTGTAAAGGCAGGTGTCCCAATACTTTTGGTAATATAATGAATGTGAACAGGCTGTAAGAACTCACTGAAACACACATGAAATAGGTATCGGCGAGTACTTGAGAAAAAGTATCGGTACGCGTACTCTGTCCTCAAAAACTGGTATCAGTGCATCCCTACTTAGGAAGGAGAAACTTACAAATAAGGAACTTTTCTTCCAAACGAGGGCATACTAGGAGCTTTGGTAGACAGCTGGTATGAAATATAAAGGTTTTTAACCAGTAGCCGATCAGCCGCCGTCAATATACTGCGGCAGGTTGGCTCTCCTGGACAAATCGCTGTAGCTGTACATCGGGCGCGCGGCTGCCTAGGGGGCGCGCGACCCCGCCGCACCAGCGGCTGCCTAGGGGGTGCGCGCACCCGG
Organism: Lithobates clamitans; assembly: GCA_037952925.1. Lineage (NCBI taxonomy): Eukaryota > Metazoa > Chordata > Amphibia > Anura > Ranidae > Lithobates > Lithobates clamitans. The sequence goes on along the minus strand of JBBGZY010000970.1, from coordinate 1,113,120 downwards.
AGCAGCCGCGACGATCGGATTCGCTTCAGAACTGATCAGTCCCCAGGCCAATAAATTTATTGGCCTGGACCTGGTAATCAGTTCTGGCGAATGAGAGACCGTCCTCTGCCTGTGTAATGTAAACACCGGCAGAGAAAGTGATGTCACCTCCTCTCGTGTAATCTTTTTCGGTTCCAGAGAGAGAGGAAAGAGGACATCCAAACGTGAGTTGCACCAACACTACACTGACACAGTACACTTTTCACCCCCCCCCCCGATCGCCCCCCCTCCCAGTTAACCCCTCCACTCTCTGTCACTGTGTCACCAAGTGCAGTTTTCAGATTTTTCACTGATCACTGTACTGGTGTCACTTGTGACACTAATCAGTGTTAGGGCAGCTAGTAGTAGGCCCAGGTAAGTCTAGGGAATCCCCCATTAACCCCCAAATAAAGGTTTAACCCCTTGATCGTCCCCAGTTAACCCTTTCACCCAATGTCACAGTGCCACTATTATAGTGTACAGATCTCTTTTCTGATTGCCGTACTAGTGTCACGAGTGACGCTAGTTAGTTGGTTAGTTCACTGTCAGTCTTTTATAACATCAGCGTACCCCCGTATATTACCGAATAAAGGTTTTAACCCCTTGATCGCCCCCAGTTAACCCTTTCATCCCCTGTCACCAGTGATCAGTGTCACGGGTGGCGCTGGTTAGTTTTTTGTCAGGGCACACGCCATATATTACCTAATAAAGGTTTAACCCCCTGATCACCCGGCTTGTGACATCAGTTAGGTTTTAGCGTCAGTTAGGGTCAGTGTCAATCCCAGGCAGCGTCAGATTAGTGCCAGTAGCGCTAACACCCACACACACACCATACACCTCCCTTACTAGTATAGTGTCTGAATGGATCAATATCTTTGATCTGATCAGATCTATACTAGCGTCCTCAGTAGTTTAGTGTTCCAAAAAACGTGGCTTTAGCAGGATCAGCCCAGATACCTGCCAGCACCCGCGTTTAGCCCCTCCGCCCAGCCCAGCCCATCCAAGTGCAGTATCAATCGATCACTGTCACTTACAAAACACAACACACATAACTTCAGCGTTCGCAGAGTCAGGCCTGATCCCTGCGAACGCTAACAGGTTTTTTTGGTAGCGATTGAAGCAGGCTCTGACAATCAAGTGCTCTTTTGCCTATGAGTCGCACTAGTTGTACCTATAAATTTAGAGGCCAAAATGTCCAAACAGAGGTACACTAGTGAAGAGGCCTACACGTTGCTGAGCATGACAGATGAGAGCAAAGGGGAAGCTGCCTCCCTGTCAGATTCAGGCTCAGTATACGAACCAGTAGAGAGCAGCCTCACCCTGACAGATAGCTCTCATGACGGAGTAGGGGTCCCTGCTAAGGTCAGGCGTACCTGACCCTGTTCTTCTGTTCTTGAGGTGCAACAACCACAGGGCTCTCGTATGGAGCAGAGAGCCAGTACTAGTGCCGCTCATCCTTCTGGTGGACTGCAAGCACCAGCTGCCTAGTACACCCTGGTTGTAGACAAACCAGCACTGCAGTATCACGTGGTGACGTGGCGAGTCCCATATGTGCAGTTCAAGCTGGTGCGGTGGATAGCACAAGTAGTGTCCCACAGCCACCAAGAAGACAAAGATAGGCTCGTCGAGCCCATAGTGCCCTTCCCGCTGCATTTGCCAATACTAATTGGGAGCCGACCACTTTTGCAGCGCCCGTACTTCCCCCATTCACTGGCCTACACGGAATTCAGGTGGAAACAGTTGATCTTACGTCACTTGATTTTTTATTTGCTGTTTTTCATGGAAGATCTCTATAGATCTATTGTGGACCAAAGCAATTTCTATGCTGGTCAATTCATCGCCGCTAATCCCCAGCTAACCTTTCCCTGAGATTGGAAACCTATTACGCTTTCCGAATGTAAGACCTTTCTGGGCCTATCGCTCCTCATGGGCATTACTAAAAAGTGTGAGTTGCGGTCAAACTGATCCACTGACCCAATTTATCATATGCCCGTGTTTTCTGCTTCCATGACCAGGGCTAGATATGAGCAGATGTTGTGCACTTCAACGACAATGAACCTTATCTTATGCACTTCAACGACAATGAACTCTGTCATTGTCAGTTCGCAACCTTGTTTAGTCCCAATCAAGTTGTCTGCATTGTTTTCTGGCCAGTTCTCTTTCAAACAGTATCTCCCTAGCAAGCGTGCTGGAGTGAAGTTGTATAGGCTCTGTGATAGGGCAACAGGCTATACATTTTGGTTTACGAGGGAAGAGATAGTCACGTGGAGCCCCCCAACTGTCCAGACTACATAGGAAGCGCTGGCAAGATTGTTTGGGACTTGGTGTCACCCTTATTCGGAAAGGAGTACCACTTGTATATGGACAATTATTACACAAGCGTGCCACTTTTTAGTCACCTTTTTCATTGTGGAATTGGCGCAATCTAATCGCCTGGGCTTCCCCCAAGGCTTGTAGAAACCTGACTTAGACAGGGGGAGAAAGCCTGCTTGAGATGTAATAATTTGCCTGCAGTGAAGTGGAGAGATAATCAGAATGTTTTCGTTCTGTCCTCCCTTCACGCAGATACGAAAGTCGAAATTCCAATGGCGAGTGGTGTTGTTGTGAAGCCCCTCTCGAATGTCCACGAATACAACTTTAATATGGGAGGGGTGGACTTCAACGACCAGTTGATGGTGCCGTACTTAATTGCCCGTAGAGCCAGACTCTGGTACAAAAAAGTGTCTGTATACCTGATTCAATTGGCTCTGCTGAACGCTTATGTGCTATACAAAGCGTCAGGTCGAATTAGATCCTTCCTAAAATTCCAGGAAGAGATCATCACAGCCCTTCTTTTTCCAGACAGTGCTGTGCCCCAACTTCCCAATGCAAATGCAGTGAGCCGGCTGCATGAGAGGCACTTTCTGTATGTCCTCCCTGGTACCCCTACCCAACAAACACCCCAGAAGATGTCGTGTCTATAGGAAACGCGGATACAGGCATGACACTCGCTTTTATTGTCCCTCCTGTCCTGGCCAACCTGGTCTCTGCATCGGTGAATGTTTCCATCGCTACCACACACTAGTGGAGTATTAGCATAGGGTACAGCACTGCACAGTCCTAGAGCACACTTTCATAGGGTCTCCAAAGATGCCATCGTATGTTTAGAGACCTGAACCTGGAACCTTTATAGTTGCAAAAAAAGTGTAAAAAAATATATAATTAAAATAAAAAAAAACTTGTTATTCTCTCTCTATTGTTCTCTATCTATTGTTCTGCTCTGTTTTACTGTATTTTATGCTTAACTGCAATGTTTTATTGTTACTATGTTTTATCATGTTTGCTTTGCAGGTATGTAATTCTTTTATACTTTACTGTTTACTGTGTTTTATTGTTAACCATTATTTTCTTTGCAGGTACGCCATTCAACTGCAGCACTGATTTATCTATCTTGACAGCAACAGCGTTTGCTCTCACAATACGTAAATCAGCAACTCCAGCGCTGTAGGAGGTGATTTCACATCTACAGTTAAAAAAAAGAGCATATATGCCGAAGCATGGGAGCAGGGGTGAAGGGGCGATTTGCCCCTAATATTAGGGGTGGATTTCCCCATGCTTCGGCATATATTTTTTACTCTTTTTTTGGCATAGATTGCAATAAAAAAAGTAGTTTTATTGAGTTAAAGTTTTATTGTTACCATTGTTTACTGTTCAGGTATGCCATTTAGCTGCAGCACGGATTTTGTTATTTTGACAGCAACAGTGTTTGCTCTCACGATACGTAAATCAGCGACTCCAGCGATGTAGGAGGTGATTTACCACCACAGTTTAAAAAAAAACGTACATGTATGCCCATCATTAGAAGTGGGTGGATGCAGAGCGGTATTCTAATGGTGGGCATACTCACCTATTACTCTTTTTTTTCCTTCAGCCCACAGGCTGTATGAAAAAAAAGAACATTATAATATATGCCCAACAAGGACCAGCAAAGTACTGGTATGTTGCTGGACTTTGAGTGGTTATACCAGAATGATGCCTGCAGGTTTTTTTTTTAACAGAAAATTTTATTAAACAAATCAGCATTACAGTACAAGAATTTAGTACAGTCATTGCGGTAAGAATAACAACAGTGAGATTTACCCAGAACAACAACTACTGTCCATCAGGTGTTCCAGATGTGCACACAACAGATTTTCACTTAACCATACCTCTCATTGCTCATATCATCTCAGAGTTCCTAGACAGTATAAAGTAAATAACCCAGTTTTCAATCAAGCCTATTAGAGGTGGCGGGGGGGGGGGGGGAGAGGAAGGAAGGCAGAGGGAGGGGAGAGGGAAGGGAAAGAAAGGGAAGGGGAGGAAGGGAATCGGGCATAAGAGGAATAGACTTGAGGTGCAGGACATCTTCTACTATTTCCCATGTCTTACTTATGGGGTAGGGGGATCAGGGTCTCCCGAAGCGTCCACCCAGGACGACCAAATTTTGTCAAACTTCCCCGGGCATTGCCTACTTTCGTACGTCAGTCTATACAGGGGGAGTACCTTGTTCACCGACCTTATCCACGAGGCCAGGGTAGGAGGCTCCACCATTTTCCATCGCAGTAGGATTTCCCGTCTAGCATAGTACAACGTGAATGTTATGCAAAGTTTATCATATCTATCACCCTCGACATCCTCCAGATGACTGAGCAGTAATATCTGGGGTTCAACCGGTAAAACTGAGCCTATGACGTTCCCCAGTGTGGAGGCCACTGCTGACCAGAAGGGTCTTAGTTTGGGACAGGACCAGACCATGTGCCAGAAAGTACCCGCCTCCTGCCTGCATCTCTGACAGTTGGGATCTCTTTGGTGGTATATGCGCGCCAGTCTCTGAGGGGTGAAATACGCTCTGTGAAGGAACTTGAATTGTATGAACCTATCCCTTGCAGCGATCATGGAAGGAATGTAGGAGATTAAACACTCCTTCCACTCCTCCTCATCTAAAGAGGGGATATCAACTCTCCACTTTTCCCATTTTTTAGTTAATTTCACATCGTACTCCACCGTAAGGTATAAGTATAGTGTTGAGAGAGGCTTCTCCATCGCGCTGGAGGTCAGGAGCCTTTCAATGGAGTCTGATTCCAGAGTGAGGGGTTCAGGGAACTGAGCCTCAAAGGCATGCTTCAGCTGCCTGTATCTGAATTGGAAGGAGGTTGGGATAGCAAAGGATTGCCTCAGTGCTTGGAAGGTCATGAGCCTGCCATCTTTAACTATATGTTTTAGAGTGAGGATTCCCTTTTTTGCCCAGAGAGAGGGGTCCGGAATAGTGTAAAAGTGGGAGAGCAGAGGGTTACCCCAAAGGGGCATGTGGGGTGAAATGCAGTTGGGTTTCCTATAGATTTTCCTAGCCTCCTGCCATATCTTCACAGTGGTTCGCATCAGAGTCGTCATGGAGGAATTGGCCCTAAGACCGCGAAACGGGAGATTGCTCAGGGCAGCAAAGGAACCCAAAATGGCTGCCTCCAAAGTGACCGCTGGATTCTGCGTGGGCTGGGAGAACCACCACCGAATCGTGACCAAGACAGCTGCCCAGTAGTAGATTTGAAAATTTGGTAACGCCAGTCCTCCCCCCGAAAGTGGGAGATATAAGATCTGCTTGGCCACCCTGGGTGGCCTCCCAGCCCAGACAAACTGTATCAGCAGACTCTCCAGCCGTCGAAAAAAATTCCTAGGGATGGGTATGGGTGTGTTGCGGAAGAAGTATAGGTATTTTGGAAGGTATATCATTTTTAATAAATTTACTCTGCCAACAGGGGTCAATGGGAGGGAACGCCAAGCCACACACCTGGCCATAAGCTGTGCCATGAGTGGACGCAAATTGTTATCGATGTAGTCTTGGACCTTACCACTTATTTTTATCCCCAGGTATTTGAAGTCATCCACCCACTTTAGCTGTGGGTGAGGTATTCTAGGGGTCGAGGAATGGAGAGGGAAAAGAACCGACTTGTCCCAATTAATGCGAATCCCCGAGTAGCCACCAAATTGGTTAATCAGGTTAAGTGCAGTCTGCAAGGAGGACGACGCATCCGCTAAATAAAGCAGAGCGTCATCCGCGTATAGTGATAGTTTCTCCTCAATGGGACCCACCTGGATTCCCCTTACCCCAGGGTTGGTCCTCAACAATATAGCCAGGGGTTCCATTGCCACATGCAAATAGACCCGGGGAGAGGGGACACCCCTGTCGTGTGCCTCGAAACAGTTGGAATTGTCCCGAGAGGGTTCCGTTAGTACGTATTCTAGCTGAAGGACAATGATATAACATGCGGAGCCATTTCATGAAACCCGGACCGAACCCGAATCTCGAGAGCACCTCCCATAGGTAGCCCCACTCGACGGAGTCGAAAGCCTTCTCCGCGTCGAGCGAGGCCACCGTTCCATTGACCGCCTCGTCCGCCCTGTCTATGTGGGTGTGGAGGCGTCTGATATTAATGTCAGTTCCTCTCCCAGGCATGAAGCCTGTTTGATCCCTGTGGATGAGAGCAGTAATTACCAGGTTGAGCCTGTTGGCCAGAACTTTTGCCAGTACCTTTGCATCCACATTCAGAAGGGATATAGGGCGGTACGAGGAGCACAACGTGGGGTCCTTCCCCGGCTTGGGGATCACTACTATGATCGCTTCACTCATGGTGTCCGGGAGTTTTCCGAGTCGCGTCGACGCAGAGAAGAGGCCCTGAAGTTTATCCACTAGTTCCGTAGCGTATTGTTTATAAAACTCTACAGGGACGCCATCGGGTCCCGGAGTTTTCCCTGTCTGCATTGACTTAAGGGCCTGTATTATCTCTAAGGACGTAATTGGAGCATCAAGCTTGTCACGGTATGTTACAGTAAGGGTTGGGATATCTATGTCGTCTAGGTACGCCACGAGATCCTCCCCTCTATAGTCTACTCTGGTCCCATAGAGGGATTCGTAGTATTCCGCAAAACAGCGGTTGATCCCCTCCGGGGTATGGATTAACTGTCCCGAGGAGTCCCTAATATGTGAAATGCTCATCCCACCCACCTGTTCCCTGGAGAGCCAGGCCAACAGGCGACCCGACCGCTCCCCCTGCTCAAAAATCCGTTGGGATTGAGCCAACATTTTCTTCTGTGTAAGAGAAGTACGGAGACGAACCACCTCCTTCGTCATGTGTTGTAGATGTGAATAGTGCGCAGGATCCCGAGTACGAACAAAAAGAGCCTCCGCACTATTCGCCTCCCCCTCGGCCTTAATCAAGTCTGCCCTGCGTTCTCGTCGGACTCTGGCAATAATGGTCTGGTAGCATCCCCTCGTCGTGGCTTTAAAAGCATCCCACACAACTACAGGGTCAGCCGAGCCCTCGTTTGTAGCCCAAAAATCAAGCATTTCCGTTCTAAATTGGGAGTCCACTGCAGTGTCTGAAATCCAAAATCTGGAGAGTCTCCATATCCTTTCTACTGAGCCCAGGGAAAGGTCCAGTGACAACAGCAAGGGTGCGTGGTCGGAAATTCCCCTAGGCAATATTTGTATGTCTAAGACCCTTGGGAGGACCCGACCCCCCGCGAAGACTAAGTCTATGCGGGAGAACGTTCTATGGGAGGCCGAGTGGCATGTGTATGCCCTGGTCTGGGGGTGTCGCCACCTCCAGACATCAGTCAGACCATAAGTGTCCGCCCACTCAGCCAACCCAGAGCAATGATGTCCCGCAGGAGTCAACCTATCAAGATCCGGGTCAGGAACCAGATTAAAATCACCCAATATAACATTGTTGTCTGATGCAAATTCGGCCATCCTGCCGGTGATCTGATTGAGCACCAGCAGGGAGGCCGGGGGAGGCAGATATAAGCCCACAATGGTCCATGTTAGAGAATATATTTTAGCATGAATTATTACGTACCGGCCATCGGGGTCCAGGGTCAAATCCAAGAGCCGAAATGGAAGTGACTTCAATACCAGTATAGTGACACCTCTAGAGAATGAGGAGTGCGTGGAGTGGTAGTGGTGTCCCACCCATGGTTTTTTAAGGGCCAAAACCCTACGTCCTGTGAGGTGTGTCTCCTGAAACACACATATATGTGGGTTATAGGTTTTAATGAATTGGAACACCAGGGAGCGTTTGACTGGGGAGTTCAGTCCCCTGGTGTTCCAGGAGATGATGTTAAGGGAGGACATGGCCACCTGGAATATGTAGAGTGTTAGGATCAGTAGAATGCATGGCTCCCGGACTGGACCCCGTCACCCGAAGCGGACACATCTGTAGATAATGCAATGCTGATGAGTCAATATTTTTAGTACAAATATCAAACAAAAACAAAACCAAACTAACAACCGGTAAAGGATGCCTAAATCTAGAGTAGATGGAACTAGCACCCTTAGGGGAACATACCCCACCCCCCACCCCACCCAGCCCCCCAGAACTGGGGCGGGTTTCAATCCCCAACTTATTCAGCTCGCCGGCTGCAACAGGGGGTCCGTGGAAGAGGCGAACTTACCCCCCCGAGACTACACACGGGGGGGGAAGTAGTAGTTCAAGCGGCTTGTGTACGTGAGATCTCCACTTGTGATACAATAGGCTGTGGGAACTTAGTAAATATAACAATGGGAAGTAGTCCATGATGCGACCCCACAGTGAATTCGATCCATCTTTTTGATGAAGATACCAAACCAGAAGTCCAGTATTTCTCAAGGAAACAAGCTTATTTAGAAGAAACTTTGTAGTTCAACAGTCTCCTGACCAAGTTCTTTGGCAGGGGTGCTAACTTAGAAATTTTCCTGGTAGGGATTATCCTGCCATAAGTCTGCAGACACCATGGATAGAACTGGGCAAAACTTGTGCAACATAGTAAGTCATCCATGTAAAGGTTCGTGAGTTAACGCAGACCTGGGCCCATGTTATGGTAAGTAGATAACAAAAGGGGATATACAGTACGTACCAGGTAGATCATCTTCGAATCTGTGGTAGCGAATCCAGCCAGGCAGAAGCTTCTCTCGGAGTGGTGAAGAAGCGAGTTGTCTCGCCGTCCTGGACTCTTAGGCGAGCAGGGAAGAGTACACTGTAGCGAATGCTTCGTGAACGCAGGGCCGCCTTAACTTGGTCAAATGATTTCCTGAGTTTCTGGGTCTCTACAGAGTAGTCGGGGAATATCATCAACTTCGTGTTCTGGAATTTGAGGTCCCCTACACTTCTAGAGGCGCGGAGGACTTCGTCTCTGTCTCTAAAATTGAGGAGACGGAGGATGAAGGTGCGGGGGGGGGACCCAGGAGGCCCCGGCTTAGGCGTGATGCGGTGGGCCCTCTCCACCGTGAAGTAAGGCGACCATCGGGCCTCGGGTAAAAGATCACGGAGCAGATCCTCTATGAAGGAGGTAGGGTTGTTTCCCTCCGCCCCTTCTGGTAATCCAACAATGCGAAGATTATTGCGCCGGTTTCTGTTCTCCGCATCTTCGGCTCTGTACTCTAGGGCCTTTACTTTAGTTTGAAGCGTACGGAGTGATGCTGCATGTTTCTCAATGGCGTCTTCACAGGTACTCAGTCTTTGCTCTGTCTCAGTGACTCGCGACCTGATTTTGTCAATATCTTGGCGAATTAGACCCATATCCAGCTGGACTGCTTCAATCTTTGTTGTTAGCGCGGATTGACAAGTGGCTATGGCCGCCATAACCTCCGCCAGCCAGGGGGGACGAGAGTCGTCCGACTCCATAGCTGCCGTCCGCGGAGCCCCCTGGGTACTGCGTGTATGGGGGGTCTCCGGGGGGGGACAGTTGGGCGACTGAGGGGAGTCCGGTTGTGGTGGGAAGGTCAACCTCTTGCCCCCTTTGTTGTATCTAGCGCTGGAGTTCCTGCGCCTCATTCAGGTGACAGCGGCCCAGGTCTGGGCAATTATCGACAGCTGGCTGTGGGGGCCTGTCCGCAGATTGAGGGGTACTCAGGCAGTGGTTAGGTTAGAGTGAATGTCCCCTTTGGTAATTCTCCCCCCACCTGCAAAGGTATGGTGCAGCAGCTGTCTGGTGCAGGCCAGCACTGTCCAGGGGTGAGATGAGAGGGATAATCAGCCTATCCACCTCCAAGCACAAGCAGGATGGGAGGGATGTGGGCGCTGTGGGATCCGGTCCTGCTGTCAGGTAATCCTCCCCAGCCGCCCCAGGGTGACCTCTCACAGGGCAGGAGGATCTGAGAGTCCCGCAGACGGGCCGGCGGGTCGGAGCTCCAGGAGAGGCCGCGGCCGCGGCCTAGTAGAACGCGGGGAGGGGAGGAGGGATGGTCAGGGCCAGTGGACAGTCAATCTATCCCCAAAAGTGAGCTCACCCGCCTCCATCCACAGTCCGCGGCCTCCGACAAGGCCGGGCAAAGGATCCGCAGAGGTCACTCGTCCCGCCGCGCGGGCCGCCAGGAGAGGCCGCGGCTTCGGCCTAGCCGTCCGCGGCAGGCCGGGAGCCGATCGCGAGCCAGGAATCCGAAAATTTCCTCCGTGATGGACAGACAGGGAGTCCCCCAGTCCCCCCCAGTCAACCGAGGTGCAATTGCTGGGGTCTTGGGGCCGATAGATCCGGATTTTTGCAGCAGAATAGCGGAGCTCACTGGAAAAGCGTCCGCTCACGGCGCCATCTTGACCACGCCCCCCATGCCTGCAGGTTTAGGTATCATCTTGGTATTGTTCTTATTAGCCAGCGGTAGGCTTTCGAGTAAAAGCAATCCTAGTGGCTAATTAGCTGCTAGACTGCTTTTACAAGCAGTGGGAGGGAACACCCCCCCTGCCGTCTTCCATGGTTTTCTCAGGCTCTCCTGTCCCACCGGGGAACCTGAGAATGCATCCGGTGGTTCCGCCAGCTAACCATAGAGCTTAACAGAGACCAGAATGGCTCCAATCATCTCTATGGCCCAAGAAACCGGAAGCTACGAGCATTTCATGACTTTGGTTTAGTTGGATATATAAACAGCGCCATTGGGAAATTTGGAAAGCATCTTATCACATCGATCTTGGTGTGATCAGATGCTTTGAGGGTAGAGGAGAGATCTAGAGTCTAATAGACCCCAATTTTTTCAAAAAAGAGTTCCTGTCACTACCTATTGCTATCATAAGGGATATATACATTCCTTGTGATAACAATGAAAATGATCAAAAAAAATTAAAAAGAATGAAAGCAACAGTGTAAAAAATAAAATATAAAAGCAAAATAAATAATAATAAAAAAAGCACCCCCGCACTCGCGTGCAAAGGCGAATGCAAGCATCGGACTTGCGTCGTATGTAAACAGTGATTGCACCATGCATGTGAGATAATTTTAGCAGTAGACCGCCTCTGTAAATCTAAAGTGGTAACCTGTAAAGGTTTTTAAAGGCTTTTAAAAATGTAGTTAGTTTCTTGGCGCTGCATGTTTGTGCGCAATTTTAAAGCATGTTGTGTCTGGTATCTATGTACTCGACATAAGATGATCTTTTATATTTTACCAAACATTTAGGCAATATAGTGTGTTTTAGTGCACTAAAATTTAAAAAAGTTTTTTTTTTTCCCCAAAAATTGCATTTGAAAAATCTCTGCTCAAATATTGTGTGAAAAAAAAATTGCAACACCCACCATTTTAATCTGTAGTGCTTTTGCTTTAAAAAAATATATATAATGTTTGGGGGTTCAAAGTTATTTTCTAGCAAAAAAAAAAAAAAATTCATGTAAACAAAAAGTGTGAGAAAGGGCTTTGTCTTCAAGTGGTTAGAAGAGTGGATGATGTGTGGCATAAGCTTCTAATGTTGTGCATAAAATGCCAGGACAGTTCAACCCCCCCCCAATGACCCCTTTTTGGAAAGAAGACACCCAAGCTATTTGCTGAGAGGCACTTTGAGTCCATGGAATATTTGTTTTGCCACAAGTTTCGGGAAAATTAAAATGTATTTATTTATTTATTTTACACATGGTTATCACTAAATGATATATTGCTCACACATGTCATGGTTATGTGTGAAATTACACCCGAAAATACATTCCGCTGCTTCTCCTGAGTACAGAGAGACCACATGTGTGAGACTTTTTGGGAGCCTAGCCACGTACAGGACCCCAAAAACCAATCACTCCCTTCAGGATTTCTAAGGGTGTAAATTTTTGATTCCACCCCTCACTACCTATCTCAGTTTCGAAGGCCATGAAATGCCAAAATAGCACAAACCGCCCAAATGACCCCATTTTGGAAAGTAGACACCTCAAGCTATGTGCTATGAGGCATGTTGAGTCCATGTAATATCCTATATTTTGCCACACGTTTCGGGAAAATTACAAACCTTTTTTTATACACAAAGTTGTTACTAAATGATATATTGCTCAAAGATGCCATAGGCATATGTGAAATTACACTCCAAAATACATTCTGCTGCTTCTCCTGAGTACGAGTATACGACATGTGTGGGACTTTTTGGGAGCCTAGCCGCGTACAGAACCCCGAAAACCAATTACCGCCGTCAGGATTTCAAAGGGAGTAAAATGGGGACTCCACTTCCTCACTAACTATCACTGTTTCGGAGGCCCTGAAATGTCAAGATTGCATAAACCCCCCAAAATTACCCCATTTTGGAAAGTAAACACCCCAAGGTATTTGCTAAGAGGCATGGTGAGTATTTTGCAGCTCTCATTTGTTTTGGAAAATGAAAAAAAAAAGGTTAAATGTATTTTTTTTCTTTATTCAATTTTCAAAACTTTGTGACAAAAAGCGAGATCTGCAAAATACTCAACATGCCTCTCAGCAAATAGCTTGGGGTGTCTACTTTCCAAAATGGGGTCTTTTTTTCCCTACAAAAGAAAGCTCTATTTGTGGGGAAAAAAAAGGATGCAAATTTTGTTTAGGTACAGCATTGCTTGTCTGCGCAATTACCAGTTAAAGCAGCGCAGTACCAAATTGTAAAAAATGCTCTGGTCTTGGGGCAAATCCTTCTGGCGCTGAAGTGGTTAAATTATGTTTTTTTTTGTAGCATCTCATTGCAAACCTAGTAGAAAGTCCAGGGCAGCCTTTCTCAACTAGGGTTCTGTGGAACTCTAGGGTTCCTTCACAAGTTGTAAGAATAAGAGTTCCTTGAGCAATGAGCAATTCCTTCCTCTCATATAAGTAACCACTGGCACCAATGACCTTTTTAGCTATCTGTAATGGGGGGATTATTCCCAATGACCACAAATGTAAGAAGCATTCTTCCCATTGACCATCACGCTAATGTACATTGAGCTGTTGATATAGTAAATATTAACAGGGGTTCTCTGAGCCTGGAAAGTTATATCAAGGGTTCCTCCATGTTCAAAAGGTTGAGAAAGGCTGCTCTCTTGTGTTTGGATCCTTGTGTAGGGTTTAATGGTAACTCCTTTATGAAATAATTTACACAGAAACAGGTCAACAGTACACAGAGTTCCAACTCTATCAAATTCCATCATCCTAATATTACAACACTGTTGTAATAGTTCATATAACTCATTGTTCCATAAATTGTAAACTGGTATTGCTGCAATATTAGATCACGTTTACCCAGCGCTGCCTAAATGTCAAGTGGCATTAGTGGCAATTTAGGAGACACAATCTGTACATAATTTCTGGCCAATTTTGTTCCGAGACTAGACTTTCTTGAACTGGGTTGATAGAAAATATGAATAAACAATACATTGTAGAAGCCAAGAGATCATTTAATTTACTAAATGTGGAAAGTTGCTTTTAAATTAACTTGATACTCAATCATCATTGATTATAGAAAGAATACATGGTTTTTAATGGGTTTTGTTTTGGGTTTTTTTTCACAAGGAAATAATGTAATGGTTCTTCTGTAAGTAATGACCTGTTAGTGTCGGATAATACTGAGGAAGTATTGTATTTCCTAGTAGGAGAAGAGCATTGTTTTGTTTGGAATCTGGCAAGTAAATTGAGTTGGAACATCACAGCTTTTTCTCATAATAATATATTTAGATGCATGCCTGGTCCTAAGAGAACAGATATTCACATAGAACCAAGGAGAAACTCTGTACATTAATATCCAGATAAAGAAAGTATGCAGAAAGTACACAAATACAGCAAAACATTGCTGAATTGAATTGCTATAAATATAGGTACACATGTTGATCTTATAATAGTATTTAATTAATGGTATATTTATCGAATAGCTGTAAGAAGGTGTTACAAGAGAGTTTGGTCAACTTTTTGTAACAGTGTTAGTTTAGGAAGGTTCACATTCTTTCTTCCAGCAAGAGAAGGCTTTCCTCTGGTTGGTGGTTGTAGAATTGAGGAGCATGCTGTGAGCTGTTGGCTTCCTTCAAATAAGGGGTATGCATGCAAGATTAAGATGTTTAAAATTCTGCTACTTGTGTTGAAGGAGTCAGTATGGTAATGTTCACATGGGCACGAAAAGGGGATACTTGGATGAATTTTAAACCCTTGCCATGTGTCCCCCAACCCTCCAGGCTTTTTGGTCACCTTCTTCTCCTAATTTGGGCCTAACAGTTTGTGCAACATGTAAGATACACTAGTCCAACAGAGGTAGAAACAAGATGTTCCCTTAAAAATGTGTGCAATACTCCATTAAAGTGATTGTAAGGGTTTGTTTTTGTTTTTTTTAAAATAACAAACATATCATACTTACCTCCACTGTGCAGCTCGTTTTGCACAGAGTGACGCCGAACATCCTTTTCTGGGGTCCCCCGGAAGCTCTCACGGCTCCTCCCCGCATCAGATAACCTCCCGACTGGGTTACCTTGCAGGTGCGCTCCCGAGTCCAATATTCGGCGTCCATAGCCGCTGAATGTATGACTCGGTCCAGCCCCCTCGTGCCGCATCATTTGATTTGATTGACAGCAGAGGGAGCCAAAGGCTGTGCTGCTATGAATCTATCCAATCAAGAGCCGAGAACAGGCAGAGAGACAGCACGTCCCCGCCGGGTCAAGTTCCAGGGCTCAGGTAAGTAAAACAGGGGGGGGTGCGGTCACTGCCAGGTGTTTTTTCACCTTAATGCACAGGATGCATTAAGGTGAAAAAACACGAAGGTTTACAACCCATTTAAGACCTTTATGTTCTTTGTTGTGCTTTTAATTTTTTGTATACTGAAGACTGGGAACTCAAGTGGGGAGATCATGACGCTGATGTCCCCTAAAGAAGACAGTAGTTGTTTCTACAGGCCAGTGTCTGTCTACCCTTTGGATGTTTGCATATAGAATAGTGAAAAGTAGCATCTTTTTTATAGGACAACTAGCTTTTTAATATTAGTCATCATTTTTTTTTGTTTCTCTGTGGATGTGGATTAAACTGGATGGACTTGTGTCTTTTTTCAACCAGATTACCGTATATACTCGAGTATAAGTCGTTCCGAGTATAAGTCGAGGCCCTAATTTACTACAAAAAAAATGGGAAAAACTTATTGACCCGAGTATAAGACGAGGGTGAGAAATGCACAGCTACTGTAAGTGGAAAAGAGGGTCAACAATGGCCATTTGCAGCATCACTGTGCCCATTTGCAGCCATAGGTCCCCTGAACTTCAAACTCGGTAGTTAAGGGTCCCTAGATGCCCCCTAGCTGCAGCCAAAATTTGGGGTCTCTGAACCCAAAGGGTCCTGAAATGACATTGCTGCAGATGGACACAGTTGACCGAATTTGGGGCCCCGTATCTCGGGGCCACTTAGTGCTAGGAACCCCAAATTTGGTGTGCACACCCAGTGGAACTAGCACCATAAAATTTCCAAATCTGGGATTTCTAGCACCAAGTGGCCCCGAGATACAGGGCCCCAAAAATCAGTTCAGAAAATGTCAAGCACTTTTCTGCAGCAGAGAATGACATTTTCCGAACCGGTTTTGGGGCCCCGTATCTCAGGGCCACTTGGTGCTAGGAACCCCAGCTTTGGATATGGTATGGTACAAGTTCCACTGGGTTTGCACACCAAATTTGGGGTTCCTAGCACCAAGTGGCTCTGAGATATGGGGCCCCAAAGTCGGTTCAGAAAATGTCAAGCAATTTTCTTCAGCAGAGAATGACATTTTCCGAACCGATTTTGGGGCCCCGTATCTCGGGGCCCCTTAGTGCTAGGAACTTCATCTTTGGATATGTTGTAAAACCAGTTCCACTGAGTTTGCACACCAAATTTGGGGTTCCTAGCACCAATTGGCCCTGAGATACGGGGCCCCAAAGTCGGGTCGGAAAATGAAATTTTTTGCTGCAGAAAAGTGCTTGACTCAAGTATAAGTTGAGGGGGGCACTTTCAGCACAAAAAAATGTGCTGAAAAATTCGACTTATACTCGAGTATATACGGTAACTATATAACTATGTAACTATTTAATTAGGTTGCTTGTCTTGACTCTTAGTCCACCACCCTCCTGCACTGCTGCCATTGTACCTTTCAGAGTCATAGGCTTTCCAGTGTAGGTGTCATTGGTTAGACTGACTCTAATTTGGCCTTTGTTAGCTAAGAGCTGGAACATGTCTGGGCTGTGCATTAAGGCAGCGTTGTGAAGGAAAACATAGAAACACTTGCCAGAAACGGGTCCAGTAACAGCTGAAGGTTGCACTGTGAGTCACTCACATGGCATAGAACAAGGCTAATTTCTGCCAAAAAAGTAAAATCAGCTAAAATCTAAATACCTCCATAAAATCCAGTGCTGTAATTGTGACATTTCTGTCCAGAAAAATGACAGACAAGCTCTTTTTTTGTATATAGCCAGTAGTTCACATAAGGCCTGTCAAGGCTTTTGCAGGCTCATTGTTGTGCTCATAATTTTCTGAAGCCTCAATCAGAATTTTTTTCAAACATTCCATTTTAATGTTCTCATTTCTACTTACCCTTGTGCAGCGGAAAATGGAACCTCCCAAAACCATGGTGGCTAGGCTAGTAAGTATCGTTCTCATTTCTATTTTACCTAAAACAAGACATTTGACATGAGGGGTTCTGATGGGTTCTGGGGTCTCAGTGGTGTGATATCTTTAGCAGACTTCCAAGTTCTGTCCAGCCGTTTAAGCCATTCCAAACCCATATGATGATATTTTACTCCCCTGATAGAACCCATCTTGTATAAAATAAATATAAAAATGTGTGAAATGGTAGCAGGACCCAGGTTAGCAAGCAAAGCCAGTTAAGAAGCTGCAGAAGTCCAGAACATGAATGTCATTCGCACAAGTCCTTTTTAGGTGTATTCAAACATCACAAACAGGACTCCTTTCAAATGGTTGCAAGCATGACAACTACTGAACCACACCAAGAGGAAGTCCAGGCTATAGCAATATCTGTCCATCTAATTTTTTCTAAATATAACACAAAAGAGAAACAGTGAGCAAAAAATGAAAAAGGCTCTAAGAAAATTACATTTTTGAAAAAAATAGACTACCATTCCAGTGTCATGAAGAATGAGGATATATAATGTTTAAGCACTGTAAAAAAGGGTAAGGTAGACACCTCTGTGTGATTTGTGGTCAATCAACCTGGTCTTCTTGTGCCTCACTCCCCCTTTGTCCTTTGTGAGAAGTATGGAGTAATGTATAACAGAATAATCGAAGTTCACTTCAGGTCTCCTTAAAGGGGATAGCATAACTTTTTAGATTAGGGATGAGTGGTACTTGTCCATCTAGCTGATCACTGGTCATGGGTATAAATTAGAAGAGAATAAAGCATTTAACAAAGAGCAGACCACACATTTTGCCCTCAGCAGATAAAAACAGGTGCAACTAGTTTCCTTACTTTCTTAGAAGGTTAGAAGGTGACAACCATACTACTCATTGTATAGTGTAAACTTTGGCTACAAATGTCATTTCACAGTTTAAAGTAAAATATATGTATAGAGTTCTATTACAAACATCACTGAGTCTTACTGTATTAAACCTGTTAAACATAGATAGAATTGAAGGTCTACAAGAATGACATTGTCATTACATTACCAGCTTATAATGAGGAAAACATATTGCCTGCTGTTGCTGACTTAAGGTACAAAGAAGCCGTCTCAGCCTCCAAAGCCACTCTGGGATTGTACAGGTGGCAGAACATGGCAAGAATATCTATCCTTCTGGGAAGTTTAACTGAGCAGCAAGCTAGCAACACCTCTGTTCATTAAAAATGTCTTTATTGGTAATATCTCACAAAATTGCAGTCCAGGTTTCTGTACATGGGCTATTTTCATGTAAGGTAATAATAATATTAATGAGATTGTAACTGGATGGACATGTTGTCAGCCATTGCTGATTTCTTTATCTTAAAATGCTAGTTTCCTGGTTGTTGTCCTAATCCAATGTCACTCGCCTAGAAGAAGTATACAGATCAAGAGTTTACCCTCTTTCCCATACAGTATTGTATGCCCTATGTGAACAAAGCCTAACATTTCTTCCAGTAGATTGGTATATTGGTGGTGCCTATATGGTGGATTTCATCTTTTGGTGCAATTTTAGTACCCTGAAGCTAATTATGAATATGCTATAGTTGGCTTGGAAAATTAACGTAAAGGAGAGTGACACTTCCATTATAACGGTTCTATAAATCCTACCTATCAAATCTTAGATACTGTAGATATATTGCACTGCTGCCCATCTGGCACTAAAATATAAACCCAAACTAAGATAAGTATCTATACAACACTGCTGTTTAAAGTGTTACTAAATCCAGAACCTGCATTCACTATGTCTGGTCTCTCGCAGTACACAGAACATGGAAATGCAATTATTTTAGTAAATATAAACTAATAAATAACTTTTCTCATCAGCAGTATATAGCAGCCTTGTGGCTTCTATCAGTTTCTAGTAAAGCTTGTAGGAGGAGTTTTCATATTCCTCTGATCCTCTGTCTGGACATGTCTGGACAGTGCTGATTGGCCCTGTGCTGATCACATGCACCCTCCCAAGAAAAAAAATACTCTCTAGCAATACACACCAAACTGAGCATGTGCAGCCCATCCCCTGGCTCTGAAAATATCAGGATATTTTTTGGAGACAGTAGAAGCAGAGGAGGATCAGAGAGACAGGATTAAACAGCCTTTATACACAATGCAAATGATTAACCCCTTAGGTTCCACAGTGAGTATAACAAGCATGCTATACTGCAGACTGATTTTACTGTTGTGGATTTAGTAACACTTTAAGTTTGTTTGCGACCAACAATTTTGAAACTCTTCAACTCATTAGTGTACATAAATCTAAAGGCTGTGTGTCTGTTAGTGCTGCACAAGCATAAAAGCTGCTGTAGCATCTACAGGGTAGCTTCATCATGTCGTGATGATATCATTCCGACGAAACGCATTGGAGGTAGGAAAGGGAGGACTTTGAAATGAGAAGGAACTGCTCTGTGGAAGACTAGAGCAATTCTTATGCCTGTGCAGCACTGAGACACACACAGACTAGCTTGATGTGCAGCTTCCTGAGGACTATATCCCAGTGAGATTCTTAAAGAGAGAGTGCCTTTTTTGCAAGAAAGTCCATTTTATTTTTGTTAAATACATTCAAGTTATATGGTGAGCACTGTGTTGTTTCTTTTGTTTTTCCTTGAATTTGCTTAGGCAGATTCATGCTGGGAGTTTTGAAGCAGGGATAGCATTTATCCAAGCTTTAAAGAGATACATGTGTAAGACCTTGTTGCTGAAAGGTAATTGCTTTCAGGTTGGAGTATGTCCTTATGAGTGGTGGTAGGAATACACTGGAACAGAAATATAAGTTTATTTCTTCACTTAGAGGATTTATGAATAATGTGCTTTTTATTTATTATCAATGTTCACACAGATTTTGTCAGAATGCACATGCCAGCAAACAAGATACCTCCTCTGGACAAACTTCTGGGCGTAAGCTAAAACATATTCCCTTTCATTATACATATAGTGCAGCGCTATCACTCAATGAGCATGTATAGCATATTCTCAAAAATTTGATAAACATTGTGAAAGGTAAATGTGAGAAAACAAAGAGGGGTTTTATAATAAGTTCATCAAAAAAAGAAGTCCATAAAGCATCTGAAAAAACCCCCAAAAAAACAAAAGTCAATAAAAGAAGAAAAATAAATAAATTCCAGTGCCCCAACCAATCAGCATCCACAAGTGAGGGGTAGAGCAGATGATTATGTGCATAAGGGAGCCAGCTTCCCCAGATCCTCGAGTGCAAAAGATGTCAGCTTAGCAGAATATGGTGGCTTCCAAATGAATGGAAAAGCCAACAGCGCAGTGGGGAAAACCTTTTCCAGGTGTATCCATAGAGGTGCTGGCAGTCCTGGCGTGCTTCCAATCACAATCTCATACCTGATGCATATGCATTGAAATAAAAAGAATATTAGTGTGATACTGTATAAAAGGTGGTTTATTTGAGTATAAAAGATGCTCTCACATGATCTATGATAAAAACGAGCATGTTGTCATAACAAATGCTGCAGCAGTGGCCAAGAAGCACGGTGACATCACGTCTGGTCCCACCCAAAGCGTTTCATCATACGTTTGACGTCGTCAGGGGCGTCTTTTTTTTCCCCCAAATTTACATTGTAACATATAAACCACATTTTTAGTGGTACAAGTAATAAAGGAATTGATGGTATACTCCCACCCAGTTCTTTTAGATCGATAACTCTCTAGTCTCCTCCCTTTAAAGGAATTAAATGCACAAATATTGCATTTGTGACATGGGAAAAAGACTTTTAAATCCTGAAAGAAGGTTTGTCTCACTGGTCGATCAATTACATTATGGGCAATTTTTTGTATCAAAGATGGTACACCTTTGAAAATTACAAAAGGTTGTTCTGGGAGCACAGGCCCCAATACATTATAACTTTTGAAAGTTGGCCAATACTTTTGAAAAATCGTTTTTTAAAGCATAATGTTGGTTAACGAACAAACTTTTGAAAGACTCATTCAGATTCTCCCTATGATTATTGTTGTTTAACAGATCCCTCCTGTCTATAAGCCTGATGGTGGACGTTAAGTTATTTTCATCATAACCTTTTTCGATAAACCTGGGCCTGCAAGAGGAAATCGCTCCCTAGAGAGCAATTCCGTCTTAGGCGCATAATTTGGCCTTTGGGAACTACTTTTAATCAGGAAGTATGATGACAGCTGTCAACTGGGATGAATCCATTATGGTCCGTTTCCTTGAAATGCGTGGTGGTAGTATTTGGTTATCTCTGATGATGAGGTTTGAATCCAAAAAAGAAATTTGCTCATTACTAGCAACATAATCCAATTTGATACCTCTGTCATTTGAATTTAAATTCTGTATAAACGTATACAGAGAAGTGGAGTCACCCTCCCATAGGAGGAGGATGTCATCAATGTACCTTCGCCATAAAAGCAACTGAGGTGGACGTTCACTCAGGAATCTCAGGATGAGATCCTCCTCCCATTTGGCCATGAAAAAATTTGCCAATTTGGGAGCAAACTTGCCTCCCATGGCTACTCCCCAGTTTTGTAAGTAGAAAGAGCCCCCAAACCAAAAGAGATTATGTTGCATAGCGAAAACTAACAAAGTCAGAATCCAAATAGAATTTAACTGCCTCAAAACCCTGTTGAGAAATGATTGTGTAAAGGGATGCCACATCTGCAGTGGCTATAATATAATTCTCCTTCCATGAAATGTCCAGTAACAAATTCAAAGTGTGGGTAGTGTTTTTAGATATGAAGGCATCTTAGACACAAGTGGCTGCAAAAGTTCATCCACATACTTCCCAATCCTCGAGGTAAGGGGATCAATGCCACTGATGATAGGGTGTCCAGGGGGCTTTGTAGGGTTTTTATGATTCTTAGGGAGAAAATATATGACTGGCAAACGTGGGGCCAAAGGAAAAAGATATGATCTCTCCTTTTTATTCAAAATACCTTTCTCATGAGCCCCATTAATTAATGTTTGTAACTCTTTTTTATCTTTAACAGTAGGATTGGTATTTAAGGTGACATAGGTGGCTCCATCTAATAAGATATTGTTCATTTCTGCCACATAGTCAATTTTGTCTAAGACCACAATTCTGCCCCCCTTGTCAGCGCGGCGGAAGATTATGTCTTTCCTGTCACATAGTCATTGTAAACCAATCTCTAAACTCATATTATTGGGGCCCCTTCTAATGTTCATAGACTCCAAGTCCCTCAGTACCAGGTCCTTGAATACCATCACTGAAGGAGAGGGTTTTACTGGGGGATTGAAAAGCATTTGAAAGAATAATATTTGTATAAGTTCATATTATAAGTTCGTATAGGGTTAGAAATTAGGTACCTTTTCACATTGAGTTTTCTAATGTATCTTTGGATATCCATGAAGGTATCAAATTTGTTCAATGTTTTTGGGGGAGCGAATTTTAAACCACGATCCAACACAGATTTTTCTTCAGTAGTATATGTGGCTTTAGACATGTTGAAAACCCCCACATCTTTTAAACCCACCTTCTTTTTGGACCATGTATGCCTCCCCCCTCTGGAGCCTCTCTTGGTTCTATGCCCCTTTTTCTTCCTTGACGACGTCAAACGTATGACGTTGGGTGGGACCAGACATGACGTCACCACGCTCCTCGGCCGCTCGATATTCTGTCCATGGTTATTGCTGCAGCATTTTTTATGACAACATGCTCGTTTTTATCATTGATCATGTGAGTGTATCTTTTATACTCAAATAAACCACCTTTTATACAGTATCACACTATGATTCTTTATATTTCAATGCATATGCATCGAGTATGAGATTGTGATTGGAAGCATGCCAGGACCGCCAGCACCTCTATGGATACACCTGGGAAAGGTTTTCCCCACTGCGCTGTTGGCTTTTCCATTACTTTGTAAGTCATCATATTCTGGTAAGCTGCCATCTTTTGCATTGGACGTGTTTTACACAGAGGATCTGGGGAAGCTGGCTCTCTTATTATTATTATACAGGATTTATATAGCGCCAACAGTTTGTGCAGCGAACTGTTGCAGAGATGTTGCAGAGGCTAAGGCAGCATGATTTAGACAGGGATTGGATGTGGGCCTGAAAGGATAGTTCAGAGTCTAGGGTTGCCACTAGCACCGTGGCATGTGGGGACGGACTGATAGTTGTGCCATTGATCTTGACAGAGAAGTCAGGGGAAGGGCCATGTGGGGGAGGAAATATTATGAGCTTGGTTTTAGATAGATTCAGTTTGAGGAAGTGGTGTGACATCCAGGCTGATATGTCTGTTAGTAAATCAGTGATGTGTGAGGAGACTGATAGGGTGAGCTGAGGCTAGAGGGATAGATTTGGATGTCATTGGCATATAAATAGTAGTGGAAGCCATGGGAGGCTATTAGCTGACCCAGGGAGGATGTGTAGATTGAAAATTTTAGAGGTCCAAGGACAGAACCTAGGGGGACCCCAACGGTAAGAGGTGTTGGAGAGAAGGAAGTAGAGTTGTAAGTGACACTGAAGGTGCAGTGAGATAAGATTCAAACCAACGGAGAGCACAGCCATGGATACCAAGCAAATTGAGTTTTTTGAGGAGGAGGGGGTGATCAACTGTATCGAAGGCAGCAGAGAGGTCCAAGAGTAAGAGTACGGAATAATGACCGTTGGTTTTAGCTGTTAGTAAGTCGTTTGTGAGTTTTAGGAGAGCAGTTTCTGTGGAGTGCTGTGGACAAAATCCAGACTGAAGGGGATCAAGAAGGTTATTCTCAAAAAGATGGTCGCTCAGTCGGTTGTAGACTAAATGTTCAAGGAATTTGAAGGCAAAATAGAGTAAGGAGATGGGTCTTAGGTTGTTAAGGTTGGTGGGGTCCAATGAGGCCTTTTTTGGTATGAGAGTGACTAGTGCATGTTTCAGAGGGTTGGAGAAGATGCCAGTAGAGAGGGAGAGGTTAAAGATATGAGTTAAAGAGTGTAGGATAGAGTCAGAGGGTGACCGTAGTATTTGAGAAGGAATGGGGTCCAGTGGGCAGGAGGTTAGGTTGGTGTTAGAAAAAAGTTTATTGACTTCCTCTGTAGTAGTTGGGTTAAACAAAAGTTTTTATTGTACAAGACAAAGAGTGTAAAGTGAGGGAGATATCTGTAGAGTGGAGGTGATATCGAGACGAATTGTCTCAATCTTATTTTTGAAGTGATTAGCAATCTCCTGGGCATTGAGTAAGTTATTGGGTGGAGGTAATGGCGGACGAAGTAGAGCATTAAATGTAGAAAAGAGTTGATGGGGACTGCGTGAGAGGGTGTTAATGAGAATGATAAAGTAAGTCTGTTTGGCAGCGTGGAGACAGGAACGGTATTTTTGGAGGGCAGATTTATATTAACTGAAATTTTGCTGTGACTTTGTCTTATGCCACAGATGCTCAAGAGCACGGCTCTGTTTTTTGAGGCATTTGGTAATGTCTGTCTGCCAGGGTTGTAGCAGTCGGGGCCTGATTCTGTGCATAGTGAGGGGGGGCAAGGTATCCAGGGTGGATGACAGTGAACAGTTGTAGATAGAAGTGGCCAGGTTGGGGCAGGACAAGGATGAGATTTTGGCATAGAGACAAAAAGAAGAAAAGGATTAAGATGGCGAAGATTTCTACGGGCATATGTTTGGTAGTTGGATGGCAAAGAGGAGGAAGACAAGGAGAGAGTGAAACTAATAGGGTGGTGATCAGAGAGAGGAAAAGGAATGTTGGAAAAGTTGCATGGAGTGCAAAGGTAGGAGAATATGAGGTTAAGGCAGTTGCCAACAGAGTGATTAGAAGCTTATGCACATAATCATCTGTTCTAACCCTCACTTATGGATTTTGATCTGTTGGGACACTGTAATTTGTTTATTTTTCTTTTTTCATTGACTTTTGTTTTTTTTGGATGCTTTATGAACTTCTTTTTTTGATGAACTTATTATCACACCCTGTTTTGTTTTTTCTCATTTATCACATTTACCTTTCACTATGTTTATCACATTTTTTAGATCATGCTATACATGCTCAGTGATAGCACTGCACTATATGTATATTGATTGTTATTGGTTATTGTATCTACTGACCCGTGCTAGCAGCTGTCTTTTTCATTTACTAGCACAGATATTCCTCATATGTTCTTTATATTCCCTTTCATGCTCGTAAGAAATGGACACTGGCTAATAAATATGCGCAAACTCGTGCATGCACACGAGCCATGGTGCATTTTCGTACGCGCCAGTGCTTGCGTGCACCTGTGACAGATGTTGGCGCCAAACTGACTATTTAAACTCAGCTAGTGCTCAGGATCAAAGCTGCTTTGTCTTCAGCCTCCTGTGTATCTGTGATCCTGTGAACCTGCATTCTTCTTCCAGTTGCTGACCCGGCTTGTCTTGACCATTCTCTAAACTCCACCTGCATCGACCTCAGCTAGTCTGTCTGTTCTTTTGACTCCTGTTCCACTTATCGGTTTCATACCCGGCTTATCTCCTGACCACGTTCCTGTCTGTGCCCTGTACCCGATCCATCCCGTCTGTGTATGACCCAGCCTGCCTGACCTTGCTACCCTGCCTGCTGTCATATTTATTGATATGTCTGGACACATTGTTTTGAGTTTATATAAATTTATGGACACTAGTTGAAGAGTTTCAAAATTGTTGGCCGCAAATACGCTTAAACGCTTATTATTATTTGTGCACACAGGTGCACCATGTTCATTATAACTAAATCTGATGATTGTTTGTAAAATTAAAAGTAATTCTAAACCTTCCTTTTTTTAAAAATTTAAATAACAAACATGCCTATACTTACCTGCTCTGTGCTATGCCCCATTCCTCTTCTTCTGGAGTACCCCACCAGTGCTCCAGGCCCCTCCTCTTCAGTGGGTGCCCCCACAGAAAGCTGCTTTCCATGGGCGCACCTGTGCATGTTTGCTCCTTAGTCCCGCTGCTGCGTCCATTGACACAGATATCAGGGCTCAGCCTCGCCCTCACTCCTGCATCACAGTATTTAAATGACAGCAGCGAGAGCCAATGGCTCCTGCTGCTTTCAAGCTGCCCAATGAGGAGAGAGCTGCTGCTGTTTTGCACATCGCTGAATTGGATCAGGTTTAGAAAAAGGGGGGTGAGCTGCAGCACAGAAGGTTTTTTTTTACCCTAATGCATAGAATTCAAGGCTTTAGAACCACTTTAAGATTTTTTGAAATCCACTTACTGTTTGAATGCACTTACTGTTCACTGACTCACTACCTCTGCTGGAAGTCTATTCCAGGCATCAACTACTCCTTCGGTTGATTGAAAGTGGTCCATATTGTGCTATTCTTGCCAGTCATTACTTCCAGAATGCAGGAAAGTTTTACCAAGTGAGCAAAGGCTGGAGCGCCCTTGAAGTCCTGACTCCTGTCATTCAACTGTCAAATCTTAGAGCGACTGTGGGCGGTAGAGGATCTAGAATTTGACAGCTGAAAAACTTGAATGAGACTCAGAGTCTGAATGGGGCAGGGTCTTTGACTTTGGGATAAGTCATGCCCCTGGGCACAGCCTCGGAGAGGCTCCTCTGGGATATTAGGGATAAATCTAAAGACTATAGCATCACAGAATGCCTACACTTAAGCATTGTTCATATGTTAGGCCCTTCTTAGGCCAAGTCCGGTTAACCTCAGGATTATTACAGTTTGTAGCATGCAATAAACTAGCTCTCCATTCTTCACCCTTTAAAAAAAGTCATGAGGTTAAACTAAATAAACTTACTGCCCACAACGCAATGACATGGACAACAAGATGAATGGAAAAACATAACAGTGCCTGGCTATTCTAAGAAAGGTCTAGAGAAAAAAAATGGTTCTGTTTAACAAACACAATAACGCAGACTGCTGATCAGATTAATGTTATGTGCCCAGAGGTCTGTATCCTATAACTTTTTCAATTATCGTGCCCTATATTTGCTGCTTTTGTTGTGTCTTTGACGTCATAGAAATTACCACCATCTGTAGGGCATACAACAAATATCCAGACGTAAT
The DNA here is from genome assembly GCA_037952925.1 of Lithobates clamitans. Lineage (NCBI taxonomy): Eukaryota > Metazoa > Chordata > Amphibia > Anura > Ranidae > Lithobates > Lithobates clamitans. The sequence goes on along the minus strand of JBBGZY010000970.1, from coordinate 1,086,312 downwards.
CATCCTAATCCAGGGACCTTTGTAGGATGTTCTGTCTGTATATTTACTTTGGTCTAATTGGCTAAAATAAGATGAATGTGGAGTCTTACAATGTTTTATTTCTTTCCTTCTTGACTTTTAGATTGTGATGAATGGCTTTTAAAAGTTTATCTTTTCAGATGAAAATGTTTGGTACCGTAGACATTTGTTTTATTCTGTATGCCGGTGGTCTTTCGATGAATCATAAGACTATAAACATACTGTTTTATCTGTAACATGTAAAACTATCCTGTCTGTGCAGAGGAAAATTGTCACAAGTGTCTTTAGTGAAATCTTTATCAGGGCCAAAAACACTTGGACATAGACATGTCAAACTGTGAGACAAGGCTAGTGCAACGGGCTTCCATGCACCCCCACCTTCTATTGTGCAGGTTCTATTGATTGTCACCAGCTTTTCTTAAGACTCAGATTTTTCTTCTCTATAAAGACGTGTTCCTCCATATGTTTTGACTGTATTTTTCTTAACCACTTCAGCCCCGGAAGGATGTACCCCCTTAATGACCAGGACATTTTATGCGATATGGCACTGCGTCGCTTTAACTGACAATTGCGGGGTTGTGCGATGTTGTACCCAAACAAAATTGATGTCTTTTTTTTCCCACAAATATTTTAGTGGTATTTGATCACCTCTGCAGTTTTTGTGTTTTGCGCTATAAACAAAAAAAGAACGTAAATTTTGAAAAAAAACACCGATATTTTTTACTTTCTGCTACAATACATATCCTAAAAAAAATATATTAAAAAAATGTATTTATCAGTTTAGGCCAATATGTATTCTGCTACATATTTTTGCTAAACAAAATCGCAATAAGCTTATATTGATTGATTTGCGCAAAAGTTATAGCGTTTACAAAATAAGGGATAGATTGATGGACTTTTATTTATTTTTTATGTTTTTACTGGTAATGGCGGCGAGCTGCGATTTTTAGCGGGACTTCGACATTGCAGTGGACAAATCTGACCCTAAGTGACACTTTTTGGGGACCAGTAACATTATTACAGTCATCAGTGCTAAAAAAAATGCACTTATCAATGTATAAATAACACTTGCAGGGAAGGGGTTAACACTAGGGGGCGATCAAGGGGTTAACTGTGTTCCCTGGGTGTGTTCTAACTGTGTGGGGGCTGGGCTCACTGGGACAACACAGAGATCGCTGTTCCTGATCACTAGGAACAACAGATCTCTATGTTGTCCCCTGTCAGAACGGGGATCCACCTTGTTTACATAGGCAGATACCGTTCTGCCTCTCTGTGTAGCGACCCGGTGGCCGGCGGACATCGACCCACACGCAAGCTCCCATGGTGGGCATCAGGCACGCGTGCGCCCACAGTATGTATTGTATGAAACGACGTACAGGTACGTCATTTCGCGCAATAGAGCCACCCTGCTGCAGTTTATGTGCGGTAGGCAGTCTTTAAGTGGTTAAAAAAAGCTAGCAAACTGCTAGCAAATTCTTTTATATTTATAGTTCCACTTTAATGCATGTAATATTAGTATTCAGTATGATTAATAATTTTTTTAATAATTTCAGAACCTTTAAAAATTTTACCCACATTTACAAACTGGCTACATTGTAAAAAATAGCAAAAATAGCAGTGACGAGTGTTTGGACATCGCTGAAGGTAATTTTGCAGCAATTTGATCCTTCTATAAGCATCAGCTCAGAGGGTGGGAAACTTTGGTATCTTCTCCTTGGTTACTAAAGGACCTGGTTCCAAAACTATCTTAGTCTTGGGTGCTAGAAAACATTTTTCTAGCGCTATTTTTGCCTCAGGCAAAAGAGGACCTCTTACTGGAAATATTGTAATTTTGGGTGCTGGAGAACCTTGTCTCAGAACTTTCTTCTCTTTGGATAACAGAGGACAAGGTCATCGATTTTTTCACCTTGGTTGCTAGTGCACATTCTCCTGTAACTAAACCTTGGCCACTTGATGACCTTAGCCTGACACTTTTTTATCAGGGGGAACTAGAGGTCCTTGTGCTGAAACTATCTTCACCTTTGGTGCTAGAGGGCTTTGTCTCAGAACTATCGTCGCCTTGGATGCCAGAGGGCATTGTCGTGGCATTTTTGTCACTGCTGGAGGACATTGTTCCAGAACCTTAACCTTGGGTACTAGAGGACCTTGTCCCAGATATATTTTTGGCTTGAGTACTAGAGGACCTTGTCCTGGCATTAACTGAGCATTTGCTAGATGACTTTGTTCCAGCACTGGCACAGCTAGTGATACGCTGTAAGAAAAGGCAGGGAGGATCTTTAAAGCCAGATACTTCTAAAACAGATGTTTGGAGAATGCAAAAAATAAAAATAAAATGTAAGGATCAGGGCTTAAAATTAAGTTTTGTATAAACAGGACATGCATAAACCTGGAGGTTTGAGGTCAGAATCAATGCTTTTTTTTTTTTATAGACAATTACTGTATGTTTACCACATTTTCATATAGTTCATCACCCTCGTTTTATGTCATCTATTTCTAGCTGAACACTAAAATCTAATTTCCATGATATTGTGCTATGATATAACAGGGTCATCTTTCTGTCTTAATCCCTTTCTGGGAATTACTGCTTCCTCCACCGTCCACTTGGCTGCACTGTATGCAGTTATCTGTTCTTCTCTGCTTGTTAAATTATGCATCTGGAATTCTGTTTTATAGGTCCACAATTTTAAAAAAATGTGTTCTCAAGATGGTAACTTGTAAAGTTAACTGCTCTTAATGTACCATTCTCTTTCCTTCTTCTAAAACAAGATGCATAATGAGAAATGTATTCCTGAAACCCACAGGTCATACTGGAACAGCCTAAAGAAGATTTCTGGGAAGCTAATATATAATTGCAAAGAAAATATACAATCTATTTTACCTGCCAAAGACTGTAACCTTGTTAAAGCTCTCTTGTGATTGGAACAACCCTGAAACACTGGAAAGCTGGGTTGGCGACCTCTTTTATCTGTTACAGATGGCTCTCTTCTACAAATGCAGCCTGCTGATTGGACAATGAAAGAGCAGCAGTACACTGGTGAGGTCATCCTTGTGCAATTGAAGTGGGCCTCATTGGCTCTCATTGTTTGTGTAACCACCTTGACCAAAGCAAGAGTGACTCTTTAAATGTACTGCTTGGCTATAATCAGCTTAAACCAGGGGTCTCAAACTGGTGGCCCTCCAGCTGTTGCGGAACTACAAGTCCCATCATGCCTCTGCCTGTGGGAGTCATGCTTGTAACTGTCAGCCTTGCAATGCCTCATGGGACTTGTAGTTTGACAGCAGCTGGAGGGCCGCCAGTTTGAGACCCCTGGCTTAAACTGAATTGATAGTTTGGTATTCACTTCATCCTTCCTAAGCCCAATGTTATTGCTGGCTTCTACCTGCTGCGTGGCATGTACCTGAAAATAGTGCAAAAATGTAATAGTGCTGGAACATGAAGATTTATGTCCCACTGGCCAAACAATAGATGGTTTATTGCAGGTGGTGCAGGCTGGGAGACAATATAAGTATCTGGATGTGCTCTTGTGAAGCTCTCTTCTCTTAGCTGATGCTGATGCCTGGGGAAGGTGTCTGTTGAAAGTCTTATCATCCTAGGCCTGCTGCCTAGGGATGACACCCATGTGTTTATGAAACAGGGCCTGAGTCTGAGGCCTAGACTTGCACTGTTTTGCTTGAAGAGTTGAGCCAATCCTGGGATGGAACACCATGGAGGAACTTCATCTGGAGGTGTCTGAGAAGCTGGAATTTGGCTTGGACCTCAAAAGAAATCTGGTGCCTCACCCAGGAAACCTGTGCTCTATTGGGTCTGAGTGCTCCAAAAACACAGAATGATAGTCTGGACTTAAAGGTTATTTTACTTTTGATGGCTATGGGTATGAGTTTCCTGTAGTTTACCATTTTCTGTAGTTGTCCTGTGCCAATAGGGCATAAACTAAAAATTCTGACTCTAAAGTCACTGGAACTCATCTGTTCACAACCCCACTAAAAGTCAATGACTCTGCCCTGAGGTGAAATGTCAGCCTACCTGACTACTAGGGGGTCCCTCACTGCTCCTAGGGGTAAGGAGGTGCTACTTTTTTTGGGTTGTGTTTGCACTGTGGTGACTGTGTTAGGAGCATCTATAGAAGCCTTGTAATGTGCAATGTGGGGGGGGGGGGGGGCTGTGTTTTGTTTTTGGGAGAGTTTCTCCCCAGCTTTTGTCACTTTAATTTGTGGTGCAAGGGTCAAAAACAGACTGCAGAGTGTGCAGCATGTGTCTTAGATAGGAGGAGCCTGGTACCTGCCTGTCTGCAAGTGCTATGTGCTCAGTACAAAGAGTGGGAGGAGCTGTTTTCTGCTGGGGCTGCAGAATCACCAATTGTGTGCACACTGTGTGAATGGGGAAGAGTCTGATCAGTCACAGGATTCTCTTCCTTATTCACAGACCACGTTACAAGCAGTGTAGTCAGTAATTTAAATGTTTTCAATGGATGAGGAGACTGGAGAGGGCAATGTCCATCTGTACCGCTGTTTTGCCTGATGACCAGAAGCTATTAACCATGGAAGTGCTGGAAGTTCAGATACAGGAAGAGGACGGGGCATCCCTGCAATGAAGTTTACTCCACGATCCAGCTGCCTGCATAAGGTGCTGAATACTTCATTACAGATTGGTAATATAATTGAAGCTGTAGGGATTTTTTTTTTCTTCAGCGAAACATAAGTGTAATGCCCTGTACACACAATATGATTTTCCGACAACAAAATCCATGTTTTTTTTCCAACGGATGTTGGCTCAAACTTGTCTTGCATACACACGGTCACACAAATCTTGTCAGAAATTCTGAACGTCAAGAACGCGGTGACGTACAACGATCCGAGAATGAATGAAGTTCATTAGCCAGTGATGCTTTTCTGCTTGATTCCAGGCATGCGTGGAACTTTGTGCGTCGGGATTGTGTACACACGAACGGAATTTCCGACAATGGATTTTGTTGAACCAGCTCTCAAATTTTGTGTGATGGAAATTCCGATGGAAAATGTCCGATGGAGCCTACATCGGTCGGAACAACAAGCTCCCATAGAACATTTTCCATCGGAAAATCCTATCGTGTGTACGGGGCATTAGGGTACCAAGAAAGAGCCTAGTGGACTTTGGTGTTATCCTACCAGTAAAGAAGAATTGAAACAGTGCAGGAGAGGATCTACACAGGGAAACAATTAACATTAGCTATTACTTTGTTGTAACACTGAGAAATGATGCATGTCTTGAACAGCAGAACCCAACGCTATGAACAACAGCACCCAGTATGATGAGAGAAATTCTACGTTGAACAAAAAGTTTCAGTGTTATACTATCTGGCCATAAGGTGATAGTCTTATGCCTGTAGGTTAGGCATTGGACTTCACAAACTACAGTACATTTAATCTTAAAAAAAAGTTAATGCCTTTGGCCCCTTTCACATGGGCGCCACAGCTTAACGGAATCCCCTTATTCAGTGGGGGATCATTCCGCTGATCCCCACTGAGCAGGCGGATGACAGGTCCATATCCACTCCACTGTGCAGATCGGACACAGACACAGTCCCGCTCTCCTTTCTGTGGAAATCGAGTGGAAATGGACCGCCTGTTGGTTTTCATCCGATCCAATTCAACGGGCGGATGGAAAATCGGACCACCATCTGTCTGTTTTTGGTGGGCAGGATCAGATCAGATGGCAGTGGGTGTCAGCAGACATGTGTCCGCTGACATCCGCCACTCTATAGAGAAGACCGCAGGGTACGATCAGGTCCACCTGAAAACAGGTGGACCTGATCGGACAGCCTGTGTGAAAAGGCCCTTGGGTTTTGTGGGATGCGGTGTCATTCACTAAAGAATGAGGCTTCAACCCTTTTGTGAAGCTGTAATACTATCTGATTTATGCATCTATTCTCTTTTACAGGTGGAGGACTGAATGAGATCTCCAATCAAGACAATACAGCAATTTAAACGGTAATACCATAGATGCAGCTATTTTGTTAGTTGCATGAAGGATGTAGTATAAAATGTCTTTGTATTCTGCTTGTGATTGTTCTGGTTCATCAGGTCACATGAAGTCTGTATGTGCTGCCTTTCCCTTTTAACCCTCTCCAAACCTTTATTGCCAAGACATTCACTCTTAGTCATGAGAGCAATTTTATTTTCAGACTTAACACTTAATTTCCTGCTTCCAGTCCTGCTGTGCAAGAATTAAAAAAGACGGGGGTGACGGATCCCGTCCCGCACTCCGCTTGAGTGCTTCCGTCAGTACACTGCTTCCTCCAGTTTGGACCTTCAGATATCAGATATTACAGCCCATATATTGTAACTAAAAAACCAGATGAGACTAGCTCAGTTACACAGCTTGAACATGGACTGACTTATTGGACAAGTATACAGCCTTTTTATACACTTTTTAACACAAGGGATTAGATAAAGAAGTAGGGCTGATTCATGGCTACTCCCCCCCCAGCAACTAATTAGCTGACAATGATATAATTAGCATGTTAATTAACGCAGCACTTAAAGCAGCCTGGGTGACCAGACTGCCCGGCAACAAGGGTGAAGCTTATTAAACAGACAGTAGGTGATCTCAGTAGCAGACTGTCCAGCTCCAGAGGCCAATGTGGGCATCTCTTTCAATGAACATGTATAGTTCAGAATTAAACAAACTAAGAATAGTCTTTGGGCAAATCCAAGAAAACAGTCTCTCTAAAATGTTAGAAAAAGAGAAATATAGCAATAAAAAATAATAGGGTGAATGTGGGCAGAAAAGGTCCCTGCAGCCAGTGTCCGCGACAGTGCCTCCCCCTGTCCCATTGTCCGGCAGACCCAGCTAGATCCACCACGGGTCAGCTTGGGGCTGTCCGGGAGAGTCTTAAAGTTCTGTTTGCCGGGAAAGCCCATCAGCATTCCCATTCTGCTTTCCTTGTCGATACTGGCTGGCTAAATTGTAAGGCTGCAGGGCCAAGCTCCATCGTAGCAATCGGACATTATCCCCCGAGACCCGATTAAGACAGATTAAGGGATTGTGGTCAGTGAGCACTGTAAAAGATCGTCCGTAGAGATAAGGTTGGAATTTCTTGAGAGCCCACACCAGCGCCAAACACTCCTTTTCCACGGCTGCCTAAACGACTTCCCTGGCATCAGGTCCTACTTGGCTCAGTACTGCCCCCAGCCCAAATGTAGAGGCATCGGTGTGGACACAAAAAACGTTTGGTTGGGTCAGGGGCAGCTAGAACAGGAGCCAAGGTTAGTGCATCCTTTAAGAGCTGGAAGACAGATTCACACTCTGGGGACCACAGTACCTGTTAGGGAAGGTGCTTCTAAATAAGGTCTGTCAGGGGCTTAGCGATGGAACTATATTCCGGGACAAACTTCCTATCGTACCCAGCTGTGCCAAGGAAAGCCAGGACCTGGGTTTTAATACGGGGGTCCAGTTGGCAGCTGCCTTATCTCTATGCTGCATTTCTCTGGCTTAAGAGTTATTCCTGCAGCCTTGATGCGGTCTAACACAACACCCAGGTGAACCAGATGGTCCTCCAAGGTATCGCTGTAGATCGCTGTAGATCGCTCAGATATGCACAAGCATAGTCCTGGAGGCCATCAAGTAGTCGATCTACCATCCTCGGGAAAGTAGCCGGAGCAGTCTTCATCCCAAATGGCATTACTTTAGACTGGTATAGGCCAAATGGGGTGATGAACACTGACTTAGGAATAGATTCCTCATCCAGGCCTATGCCAGTACCCTTTGCATAGGCCGAGGGTTGTCAGGATTTTCCCCGAGCGATGCGATCTAACAGATCATTCACCCAGGGCATAGGGTAAGTGTTAGTGGTGGTACAGTCATTTAATCTGCAGGAGTCTACACAGAAGCAAGTTGTGCATCTCCTTAATCTCACAACGCATACCCTCTCTCACTGCGTCAGGTACCCAGTAAGCCGCCTGTCTTAGTGGCAGGTGTCCTGGGGTCTCCACTCGTTGCACTGCCATAGTAGTGTACCCAGGGACAGGGGAGAACATTTCCCTTCTCTTACTAAGGACCTGTCTAGCCTGTTCTCTCTGAGTCGGCCCTAGCTGAGCTGATCGTCAAGCTTAATCGTCTCTATCCCTGCAATAATCCTATTTTGCTCCGGGAGCTCCGGCAGGGGAAGGTTCTCAGAATCTTCCACAGCTGGAGAACATATTGCAGCTTCGTCTCCTAATCATTCCCAGTATGCTTTCAACATGTTCACATAAAAGGGCCGTCGGACTCTTTCATACGAACATTTAAGAGGATGTATACAAAATAATTCTGCGCTGCACGAAAAAGAGACGAGAGCAGCTAACACAACCAACAAGATGTTAAATGAAAGAAAAATAAAATAAGTGTAGCGCTATAAAATATCCAATATAAAGGCCGTTAGGCCAACCAGTTCCAAAAGTGTATAATAAGGAAGGATCATCCGTATATATGACAATAGGTAATCTTCAAAAAAACATTTCAAAACAAAGACATCTTGGCATTCAAAATGAAGACAGACACACTCCCACCGAGAGATGAAGAGGCTTACCAGATAGGGTGGACCCAAAGGGGCATACGCCGGGTTGGGTCGGATAAGGCTTGGGTGTTGAGTGGCTGTAAGTGGCCCGGAGAGGTGATGTTTGTCAATGGTCCCACAAAAAATTCTGTATCCCTCAAAGTGGTACCCGAATCTTGAGGGGTATGGAAGGTCCCACGGATGTAGGTGGTCCCACGAGTCACGGAGAGGTGGAATATATGGAACGACCAACACGTTGTGGTATCCCTCAAGGCGATGTTTTATAAGGCAAAAAATGATGGTGACAGATAAAGGAAAAGAAGGAATGGCCACATAGTGTGAATCCGTGAAAAAATTTATTTAAAATAAAGATATACACTCACATGTAAATCCGTATAAAAACAGCTCTGTAAAGTAGTGGCGACAGTAGGGTCCCAACCCTAGGACCCTACTGTCGCCTACTGTCGCCACTCCACGCCACCCAAGCCTTATCCGACCCAACCCGGTGTATGCATCTTTGGGTCCACCCTATCTGGTAAGCCTCTTCATCTCTCGGTGGGAGTGTGTCTGTCTTCATTTTGGATGCCAAGATGTCTTTGTTTTGAAATTTCTGCCGCCTCTGGGCAGCCCGAAGGTTCTCTTGGACAGTGTCCATGAGCTCCTTCAGTCTGTCCCTAAACTCAAGAACATATGCTACGATATAGGACCCTTGGGGATTCCGGAGAAAGGCATCAGCCATGGTTTCTGCGTGGAAATTTGCCGGGGCAATACCAAGTGGCATAATCTATCATGGTAAGGATATATTTCTTCCAAGAAGGACTAGGTCGTGGCATTGGTCCTACCAGGTCTACGGCAACGCAGCTAAAGAGTTCATCAATGATAGGTAAATGGTGTAGGGGAGCTTTCAGTGGGCCCCCATGCTTACCCACCCGCTGGCATGTGTCACAGGTCCGGCAATACCGTCGGACATCCTCCATAATCCCTGGCCAAAAAAAAGACTGAGTCAGACAGTGGAGGGTTTGGGTCATCCCCAGGTGTCCTGCTAAGGGTATGTCATGCCCAATGTACAGCAGGTCATGCCAAAATTTCTGTGGCACAACCAGCTGCCGCTTGGGCAGATGGGAGGCTGTCTTTCACTCAGTTACCCAATAGAGCAATCCCTGGACCCACTCTACCAACTCCCCCTCCAACCCCCGGGGGCCAATCCTGCTCTTTCCCTATCGCTAGCTACTGAAGAGTCGCTGAGAGTTGCCTGTGCAAAGTCTTGGGGAGAAGCCCAGGTCGGGGTAGGAATAGCTGGGGTAGTACATTCTAGGTTAGGGGTGACAGGTCTTACGGTGGTCCCGTCCTCGAGGGAGCGTACCTCCATCTGGGCTTGCTGGCGGGTGGTAACAGGGCAGGCTTCCGGGGATACATTCAGGGAGAAGGCTGAATTTAAATGTCCCAAATCGTTGCCCAACAAAACCTCCACAGGTAAGTTACGCATTATTCCAACATCCACTTCTTTGGCCCCCGAACCCCAATCAAGGTGAGCCCTTACAGTGGGGACCCACATAACATTTCCCCGGCCACCCACACAGCCACAGACCGTCCTGTCTGCTCTGCTGTGTTTACCATCCGGGACTGTATCAGGGTAATAGTAGCTCCCGTGTCCCGCAGTCCCTGAACAGCCCGACCATTAATCCACAAGGCTTGTCGATGGTGTAAACGATTATCTGTAGCGGCAGCTTGCACAGGGTCTGCCTCATGTAGAATTCCAATATTCTCCTCACTTGGGTAAGTCACATCATCGCTCTCCAGACAGTGTGCAGCAGCCCGGGCAGGTCCAAGGGGCCTGTGGTTCCGCGTGTCCTGGGAAAAATTCTGCGAGCAATACCTCCTAACACGCCCCACTTGGTTGCATCTGTAGCAGAGGTCCCCCTTCGCTTGTGAAGATGGTAGCTGAGTGGGACAGGGGATCGACGGCTGGTGTGGAGGAGCAGTGCTCCGTGGAATGTTGGGAACAGGCTGAGCTGGGTTCTTAGGCTCTGGTTGTACAGTCCACCTAGAAACCACATATTGGTCAGCTAGGGTGGCAGCTAAATCTACTGTGACTGGCCGTCAATCCTTTGCTCAGTCTCTAACTTCAAGTGGGGTATGATCATCGAATTATTCCAGAAGGATTAACTGGAGCGCATCTGCTATGGTAACAGCTTGGCGCCCGGTCATCCAACTCTCCGCTGCTCGGGTCATTTGATGAGCACATTCAGTGTATCGCTCTCTCTTTCGGCAGAGGTTGTGAAACCTCAAGTGGTGTGCCTCTGAAGTAATGCCGAAGTGAGCTAATAGTCTTTCTTTTACCCGGTCATAGTCCTGGCTGATCTCGTCTGGGACATTATTGTACGCCTCTACAGCTCTTTGTGTGAGCCGACTGACCAGGAGCTTGACCCAATCTGCTTTATCGACACCTTGGAGCCCGCATTGCCACTCAAACATTTTCAGGTAAACATCCATCTCATCTTCCTCATCTTGGAACATGCAGAAGGTGACATAGGGTAGCTTTTTGCGGGCCACTGGAGCTTCCCAGTTGGACATAACTGACGCTTCTTGGTCCCGCTGGAGTTCAGCCGTATGCAACTGGGTCACCTCCTGTAACACTTGGATAATAACTTTCTGCGAAGGGTTAGTACCATAAAAAGAGGAAAGGAGGGCTCACTGACCTTGTGCATTACCAATTGGTAAAATGTATTAAAAACTGTAACAGCAAAGTCATACTCACAAACATGTTCAAAAAGCTTGTCAGTGCACCAGCAAATGGAACTGTGTCTCTGGACACCTACAACCTGGACCGGATATTGGAGGGGCCAGATGGCATTGCAAACGGCTAATGCATTTCAAGGGAGAACCCTTAGGCACACGCCTAGGCCGACACCCACCAGAACCCATGGACAGGGACAGGGACATGTTCAAGGCAGGGAACAACGTAGGTGTGCAATATAGCCACCACACAGCATTTTGGCCATGGCAGGATACTGGATAATACTAGCCAGTAAAACTGTGTAACACACCTAACCATCTCTGTTGTATCATGCGAAGTGCAGGGGGAGTTAGAAAAGGGAGGTGATGGAGACTCTCAGGAGGGGTTGGTGTTTGTGCTTGATGCTACTCAGCACAGCCGTCGCGTTCATTGTGCGCCACATACACTGCTATGCAACCAGGAAGTGCGGGTGTATTTGGGTTCCACCCGCCACTTCCGACCCACAATCACTTCCGGTCAAAGGTTATTTTTGGTGTGGCGGTTGTGTGTACACACACACTCTCGCTGGCCAATACTTGGGAATCCTCTTCCTCTAGTGGCTTGGCGGGCAATTGCAAGTGGGCCAGTCCGATCGCTCGTACACACTCCATGCCCTATCCCATAGCTAGGGAGAACCAGACAGTGATTCCCCAAGTGCAGGGGCCAATCTACCACCTAGCCTAGTGGTCACATTACGTCTCCCAGGCTCCTACCTACATTCCACTATGGAGGTGTAGCCCCTAACAGCGTCCGCGACCGCCCCCACAGCTTATTAGTAGTATTAATTAGATGGCAAAATACTTTGCTGATTCATAGTGGGGATCCCCCCAGACATGTTAGCATGTGAACATGCACAGAGACCGTAAAGAATGCACAATAATGCCTAGTGAACTTATATACTAATAGATCCACCAGCTTCCATGTGTGCGTTACCACCAGCATATTGTGCATTCATAAAATAGAGCTATTTCAAGGCAATGAACCAGAGGAGCAAAATTAAACTTCAATGTTCATGTTAAAACATAGTCATGGTATTCATGCATAGTCTAAAACCAATCGAAAGTATGGGGTCGGTATGCCCCATTTCTCCTGGGTAAACCCAGTATCCCGCTTTCGTCCAATGTAAATTCATATGAAATGACAATGTAAATTAAAGGTATTGTTGTCAAATATTAATCCAAAGAAGTGTTGATCTAATGTAACCTAGGCCCAGGCCCACACTGACCCCCTGGCTGGTAGGTTTTGTGCCCCTTTTTTTTGACCACCCTCCCTCCCATCTTATCCCGTCTTTGGCCTAGGTGCTGATGAACCTTTCCCCAGTCGCTTTTGATTGGAGCATCATCCTTAGGGGTCCTGTCCAACATTGGGTCCAGGTTCGCCCATGGCATACAGACAGGTTGCTGTGAGGGTATATGTGTGCGCACTGCACTATTGGTGTTGTGTGCATTTGTGGCCTTTTTGAAGATATGCACGTGAGTGCATCTTTTAGTTATTAGGTGTCGATAGGGTGCCCCTTGAGTCATTCTGAGGGCTCTAGATGGGTTGCATTAGATCAACACTTCTTTGGATTAATAATTAACAATACCTTTAATTTACATTGGACGAAAGCTGGATACTGGGTTCACCCAGGAGAAATGGGGCATACCGACCCCATACTTTTGCTTGGTTTTAGACTATGCATGAATACCATGACTATGTTTTAACATGAACATCGAAATTCAATTTAGCTCCCCTAGTTTTTTACTCTGTTTTATGAATGCACAATATGCTGGTGGTAACGCACACATGGAACCATTTTTTGAGTGTTTTAGTTAGAGGGGTTTTTAAACTAGGAGATGGGGGGGAAGGCCCAGAGGTAGAGATAGTGAGTGCGGAACATATTTCAGAGGGTAGTATTGGGGGCATTAGTGGTAGGTTGACTAAAGCACATAAACCCAAGTTAAGTATAGTAACAAATTCTGATCAAAATCCCCAAACTATACCTCTCACACGTGTACAGATAGAGATAGCGGCGTAATTGTGTAAAATAATGGGTCAGAGCAGTATAATGCCTACGACCCTCTACTTATGCATAAAAATAATAATAATAGTGTCATGAAAAATATTAATTTTATCATGAAAAGAAATTTCCTTAACACCCAGTGAAAAGTGTCACTATAAATAATAAATTACAAGAAATTAATGATCAAGTTCAACAGTTGTTTTTCAATCTTCTTGTGAAAAATCTTCTACTCTTCCACCACACCACCGTGATAGTGACACCACTCCCTCTAAAGAGCGCACTCACCAGATTGTATAGCCTTCCACTCTCGTGTTTGGCAAAACAGCAATTGAACCACACCTGGGTTGCATGTGATGAACCGTGACTCCAATCAAGCCAGCTCCATATGTAAAAAAATGAATAAAGTGCTCCACATAGCGTGATACCATTTTGACAGATTTATTAAAATCACTTCAAACACACTTCAATGGTTACACTCACTTTTAAACTGAAACATAAAGGCCTTTAAAAAGAAATCCACAGCAAGCACGGCAAGCAACAGGATCAGTGATCCAACGGTGCACCGCGGTCACAGCGGACCTGAAGTGTAAACTGGTGTATCTCTCACCCAACCTTCTAAGGCCCAGCCATCCGATCGGTGTAGTCCTCCTCAGACAGCGGCATCTAATGTCAGTGCGATGGAATGCCATGTAACCATGCCCAAGACATGTTTCGTCGAATAGACTTTTTCAAATGGGATTGGCTACACGGATGGTTCATCAATCCTTATATACTATCTATGATTAGTCATGTGATCACCATCAGTCATGTGATCACCATCAGTCATGTGACCTCCTGCTCTGCACATGCTCACACTTCATGTCCCCCTGACCGTGAAGCACAGGTACAAAGACTGAATGCATTAGTGGATCCCAAACATTTTTACGGTGTGTAGTTAGAATGCTGCGTCCAGCATTACCATATAGTAACAAATTCTAGTTGCAATCTCGGAACACCCAATAAGAGGATAGTATGCGACCGGTCTAAACAAGGTGGCATGTTCACCAATCCCAGGAGCCTGGCGGACAAGATGGGTGAACAAGAGATACTGTTGTATGGGGAGGATTTAGATTTTGTGGGAATTTCAGAGACCTGATTCAACAGCTTTCATGATTTGCTAGCAGCCATTCAAGGGTATACCCTTTATCACAGGGATAGAGAGGGTAAAAAAGGGGGAGGGGTATGCCTATATATCAAGAATAATGTACAAGTGAATGTGAGAGATAACATCACTAAGGGAGCTAAGGAGGGGGTGGAATCCTTATGGGTAGAGCTCCAAAGGGATGAAGCTAAGGTGAAAATAATACTGGGAGTATGCTATAGGCCCCCTAACCCGAGGAAGGAGGAGGAGACGGATCTCCTATCGCAAGTTGGATTAGCAGCAAGGATGGTAAGTGTTATCATAATGAGGGATTTTAATTATCCAGAGATAGGCTGGGCGGAGTGAACCGCGCATTCGTCTAAGGCTCGCCAGTTCCTAAATGTCTTGCAGGACAATTTCATGGTTAAGATGGTAGACACACCAACTAGAAATAAAGCGTTACTGGATCTACTGATTACCAACAATACAGACCTGATCACCGATGTGGAAATATGGGGCAATTTAGGAAACAGCGATCACAGGTCAATTGGCTTCAGTATAAATCACACAATTAGGAAATATAAGGGGAATACAAAGACACTGAATTTCAAAAGAGCCAACTTCCCTAAACTACGAACCTTGCTAGAAGGCATGAATTGGGATAAAATCTTAGGAGCAAAGAACACGGAGAGATGGGTTTGCTTTAAGAGCATATTAAATAAGGGCATTAGCCAATGCATCCCATTGGATAATAAATTTAAAAGAGCGAACAAAAGTCCTGGATGGCTTAACTCCAATGTAAAAATGCATATAAAAGCAAAGGAGAAGGCCTTTAAAAAATACAAGGTTGAGGGATCATCATCAGCATTCAGACTTTATAAAGAATGCAACAAGAAATGTAAGGGCGCAATTGGGGCGGCTAAAATAGAACACGAAAGACACATAGCAGAGGAGAGCAAAAAAAAATCCCAAGAAATTCTTTAAGTATGTAAACAGTAAAAAAGGGAGGACAGACCATATTGGCCCCATAAAGTATGAGGACGGAAATCTGGTTACAAAGGATGGGGAGATGGCGAAGGGATTGAATTTATTCTTCTCCTCAGTCTTCACGAGGGAATCGGGGGGCTTCAGTAAAACTGCAGTGTTTATCCTTATGACACATCACAGGAAGCATCTCCATGGTTAACAGAGGACAGAATTAAAATTGGACTTGGGAAACTTAACATTAATAAATCACCGAGACCAGATGGCTTGCTTCCGAGGGTACTTAGGGAACTCAGTCAAGTAATTGCCAGACCATTGTTCCTAATTTTTACTGACAGTCTACTTACTGGAATGGTACCAGCTGACTGGAGAAAAGCCAATGTAGCACCAATATTTAAAAGGGGCCCAAAATACATCCCTGGGAATCACAGACCAGTTAGCCTAACATCAATAGTATGCAAGCTCTTGGAGGGGATGATAAGAGACTATATACAAATTTTAGTAATGAGAACGGTATTATTAGCAGTAATCAGCATGGTTTCATGAGAAATCATTCTTGCCAAACCAATATATTAACCTTCTATGAGGAGGTGAGTTGCCATCTAGATAAAGGAAGGCCCATAGACGTGGTGTATCTAGATTTTGAAAAAGCATTTGACACAGTTCCCCATAAACATTTACTGTACAAAATAAGGTCCGTTGACATGGACCATAGGGTGAGTACATGGATTGAAAACTGGCTACAAGGGCGAGTTCAGAGGGTGGTAAAAAATGGGGAGTACTCGGAATGATCAGGAGTGGGTATTGGAGTCCCCCAGAGTTCTGTGCTGCGACCAGTCCTATAATTTTAAACGACCTGGAGGATGGGGTAAACAGTTCAATCTCTATAAAAGTCTGCTTTAACCAAACAAGCCAAGTATGTTTTATAAGTGAGTATTGGGAGGGATTACCCTAGTATACATCTACATACCACCACACCTGGAGGCACTTACCCTAATTATATACTACCCTTTTTCCTATTACTTTTTTAGTTACCTTGTATGTCCCCACACCCTGACATATGTGCTAATTGCGGCTACTTCCTGGCTTTGAAGGCCCCGTTGGTTGTTTCCCCCTTTTTTGAGGGGAGTCTTGCTGTCTGGTACCTACGACCCAAGTGAGTTCAGATATATTCTTTACATATATTAAATGTATTTTTTGCAGCAATTTTTTTTTTTTTTTTTTTTTATAATTGTAAGTTGTCTTGTATGGTATATTGTTACTAAAAATATTTTTCAATATAGAAAAATTCAAGCTCCTGAAGAAGCAATGGTTATAGTCGCGAAACATGTAGAGCAGAATCGTTTTTAATCTATAAGTGGACAAGTGGAACCCCAACTAAGAGGATACGGTCATGTGGACTCATCTTCAGTAATTTGTCACACTGGAAATGATATCTAGTTCGTATATTAGGGAAACCACAAGTAGTCCAACTTTTATGTTTAATGCTATATATGTATTCTGATATGGCGATATATATGTATATTAATAAATTAATCTTGTTAAAAAATATATATACGTGCCTTTAAAGTCCATCTTTCCAAACATTGCAAATTCCATATGCTAATAAATTAAGATAACATTACACAGCCCCCACACCTATGGCCCCCTTTACATTACACAGCTCCCTGCACCTCTGGACCCCTTTACATTACGAAGCCCCATTACCTCTGCACCCCTTTACATTACACAGTCCCCCTGCATATTACACAGCCCTCCCAGCTGTGTAAGTACAGAGGGATGGGGTGCTCTAAATTTTAATTTTTTTTTCTTATTTATTTATTTTATTTTTTTAATTTTTACACTGTCCCCTTGAAAAAAAAATTCTGATCACTTTTATTGCTGTCAGAAGGAATGTAAACATCCCTTGTGACAGTAATAGGCAGTGACAGATACTCTTTATGGAGAATCTGGGTTCTATAAGACCCCAAATCCCTTCTTTGCACTTAAAAGCATTCAAAACACCAAGTTTGGCTGTTTTGAATACTGTCATTTTTTAAAATGTGCGCCTTTAAGTCTGTCATGACATCGCTTCCAGGTTACTAGATCTGAGACCCGATTAAAGCAAATTCCAGCTGTGTTCGGGTCTCCAGCCAGCCGACAGACGTGCAGGCTGGTTGCTCGGGCCTCCTGAGGGAGCGGGAGAGCCCAGGCAAGCCATGGAAGGTGGTGGGAGGGGGGACATCCCCTACTGCTGCTTGGGATAACAGCCGAGTGTCCTGGGGAACATGTATCCATGCAATTTTTTTTTTAAACAATAGTTTTTAAAGCAGCAGTGATTTTTAGTGGGGGTCCCCTTATTCTGCCTGTAAAGTGGTGCATCTGTAGTATGTATAGAACATGCTTCAGCAAAAATGACATTTCTAAAGAAAAAAAAAACAAGTCAAATCACATTTAAATTGATTAGCGTTTCAATTGCCAACACCCGGCTATTTAAAAAAGAAAATAAAAAAGTGGGCCTGCTATGGATCTTAGGGGGAACCCAATGCCAAAATAAAAAAACGGCATGGGGTCCCCCCAAATTCCATACAAGACTCTTATCTGAGCATGCAGCCTGGCAGGTCAGGAAAGAGGGGGGACTGGCGAGCGTCCCCCCCTGAACCATTTCAGGCCACATGCCCTCAACATGGGGGGGGTGCTTTGGGGCAGGGGGGTCTCTGCCACCCACCCCAATGATATAGATTTTGGAGGGGCCTAATGCTTCTTCTTTATTACATTTTGGGTTCCCCTTAAAACCCATAGGGGGGTGACCCCACGCCATTTTTTTTATTTTACTATTTTTTTACCAGCAAATTTTTTTTTTATTCAACTGTCAGCGGGGAAGCCTATTGACTGATGATGACTTATCGGTTGTTAAGGATGCCACGGCCGGCTCCTTAACAACCAGCTTTTACTACGCCCCGATTGGGTAAAGCTTTGCCCAATCAGGGCATAGAATGCACTGTGCAGCACATGCCAAACACCCTGTAAATTCGGGTGTTCTCCGAACAAGGCAAACAGCAACAACTCATGCTCGGGCCGAACTGTTCGCTAGAGTTGCCACCTCATCCCTTTAAACCCGAACACTTATTAATTACACAGGTTCTGTAGCTGATTAAGGTGGTAATTAAACTCACTTGTTGCCTTATCTGCATTTAATTAGTCTCAGAACCTGTGTAATTCATATGTGTTCGGGTTTAAAGGGATGAGGTGGCAAACCTATCATTCACTCAACACTAATAGCCATATGGTCGGGATCCTAAAGGAAGCCGGAACTGCAGCTGGCTCAGCCTTAGAGTGAGCCGCTGAGAGCATGAGCCAGCCGCTTTCGGCTCTTCCACAGACCAGCTCTGCACTGAGCGCTAGAGGGGCAGAGCAGAGAGCCGCTGAGATCCTGAGCCAGCTGCTCTCGCCTCCTCCACTGCTCAGTGCTGCAGCGAGCGGCAGAGAAGAGAGTCATTGAATGACAGTCACCAGCTCTCTGCAGGCTAAAGACCGAGAGCTGAGCAATCAGCAGTGTTTGATCACTCAGTTCTTGGTCTTAGAGGTGGGGGAAGCTGCAGCTGGGATAGGTGCTGCAGTCATCTAGGAGAGTATGTTTGTTTGTCTTTTTATAAAGCCATACTTCTCTTGGAACTTGGAGTTTAGTGTTAAGCGAGGAATCACCAGTAACTCATATGACATCAACTGAGCTTATTCAGTTGATTTTGTGTATTTTGGGAGTATATCCACATTCACAAGTCAGCTCTCCACAACTGAGGATGTTTTAATGACAGATGGCATTGGAGTTTTTATAATGGTTAGCTTGTTTTCCAAAAGACACAGAAAAGGGGGAACTTTACAGAAAGGCTTAAATTTATACCACAAGCTCAATGACGTATGGAGCGTAAAACGTATGTTTTATATAACTTTTAGTAATCCTAAAGTGAGCCTATCATGTAAAATAGGACAAGCTGAATGAACAAAGTTCTCTAAGCGTAGACAATATATTGGCACGTCACTTAATCTTTTGCTGCATTGTCATCCCAAAATTCAGTGTGGGCACCTCTTTACGGGAACACAGAGCTGGCCAAAATAGACTGTGAAGTGATGGGGTGGGAGGGCACATCAGAGCAAATTGAAATGCCTTGGTTTAGGAGATCGGTAGGCAATTAGAAGATGATTTGCTTACAACTACATTATTAGCCAACATTAACCACTTCAGCTCCGGACCATTTGGCTGGCCAAAGACCAGAGCGTTTTATTGCGATTCGGCACTGCGTCACTTTAACTGACAATTGCGCGGTCGTGCGGCGTGGCTCCCAAACAAAATTAGACGTCCTTTTTTCCCCACAAATAGATCTTTCTTTTGGTGGTATTTGATCACCTCTGCGTTTGTTATTTTTTGCGCTATAAACAAAAAAGAGCGACAATTTTGAAACATAAGCAATATTTTTTACTTTTTGCTATAATAAATATCCCCAAAAAATATATAAAAAAACATTTTTTTCCCTCAGTTTAGGCCGATATGCATACTTCTACAAATTTTTGATAAAAAAAAATTGCAATAAGCGTACATTGATTGGTTTGCGCAAAAGTTATAGTGTCTACAAAATAGGGGATAGTTTTATGGCATTTTTATTAATCATTTTTTTTTACTAGTAATGACGGCGATCTGTGATTTTTATCATGACTGCGACATTATGGCGGACAGATTGGACACGTTTGTCGCTATTTTGGGACCATTCACATTTATACAGCGATCAGTGCGATTAAAAATGCACTGATTATACTGTGTAAATGTGAGTGGCAGTGAAGGGGTTAACCAGTAGGGGGGCTGCAGGGGTTAAGTGTGTCCTAGGGATGTGTTCTAACTGTAGGAGGGGGCGTGGCTATGTGTGACATGACACTGATCACCGCTCCCGATTACAGAGAGCTGTGATCAGTGTCCTGTTACTAGGAAGAATGAGGAAATGCTTGTTTACATCAGCATTTCCCGGTTTTTCCTCTCCGTGAGATGATCGCGGGTATCCCCGCGGATATCGAGTCCACGGGACCCGCGATCACACTCACGGAGCTTGCGGCGGGTGCACACGCCCACAATGCCGCATCTTAAAGGGCAACGTACAGGTACGTTAATATGCCTGTACGTGCCCTTCTGCCGACGTATATCGGCGCGAGACGGTCAGCAAGGGGTTAAAGAGGTACTGCAGTCTTCTCACATAATTTGTAATAAAAACATCTGTGCCATTCTGAAGCTTCCCTCCAAACAATTTGCATATTATTTTATATATAGTGTGATTCTGTACTTGCCAAATATGCTGCAGAAATTTTAACTGTGGGCAGCTGAAGCTGCTGCCTGTTCACTTCCTGGATTTACACAGACACACAGAGGCACACCTCCAGCTCTGCAGCTTTTATTGGCTCTCTTATGACTCCCCCCCCACCTTCTTGGGAAACTCCCACAAGAGTGAGAGAGAGAGAGAGCTGTGCATGATGCCATTATCCTACCCTTTAAACCAGGGATATGCAATTAGCGGACCTCCAGCTGTTGCAGAACTACAAGTCCCATGAGGCATAGCAAGACTCTGACAGCCACAAGCATGACACTCAGAGACAGAGGCATGATGGGACTTGTAGTTTTGAAACAGCTGGAGTTTTTGGAGTAATTGCTTATCCCTGCTTTAAACCAAACAAGAAACAGGAAGTGGGCTGTATAAGGTTTTTACTGGCAGAAAAAATGTTTTACTATCCAAAGTTAAAACAACAAGGACAGAAGATTTAATAGATGGGAAGTTGAAAAAATGACTGAAGGTCCGCTTTAAGGTGCTCTTTACTGCCAGATTTAAAGCTGAAGTTTGATCTTCTTATATTTTGCCCTTCCTGGTGCCTCTCTCCCCCCACCAACATTCTCATGATATTTTTTTTTAATAAAAACCTTGTGTTTTCATTACATACCCTATTTTAGACCCACTGATGTCACACTCACCTCTGCTCCATTCCAGGGTCGGGTCTTCTTTTTGTTGCGCATCGCGGCCATTCTAACAACAGCAATCCTGGTCGATGTCAACTTTAAATGAAGAAGCAAATTGACAATCACAATGACTCCATTCCCCCTATGTCTCCACTGACCCCCAGTATCTTTAATGACCCCAATACACCTGTGTCTGAGTGGAGAACAAAAAGCTGCGCTTAGGGCACTATATAGGTATGCTGCCTCCTTTAAAGGAGCTTCCTAAGAGGATTCTCTATAAACTAATGGATGTAAAAACAAGGGTTGTGGCGCTTCCTATAGGGTAATGGGTGGGAGGGGTGTTAGTCCTGTACACTGGTGGTTCCCTCAGATGAACCCCAAAAACCAGGTGCCTGGTATCTACCAGGACCAAACTAAGTAACCGTACGGATATGTATATCTATAACTAGATATAGACGCATACATTCATATACACCCCCATGTATCAAAAGAAAAGTATATATATATGTTCCTGAGGGTGGTTCATTCAAACCTACTTAAAGAGGGTGTGGGCTGGTGCATTCAGACCTAATTGCCAGGTGGTGTGGGCTAGAGTCCCTTTGTCTGTGATGCATATACCACCACTAAGTAAACATGTGTGTGTATCCTTATAAATGCTAAATTATGAAAATAATCCAAAATAATCCAAATTAATCAAAACCACTCTACTGCCCGTGTAAAGTGTACATACATAAATGAGCATATATAGAGTGTATTACTCAAACATTGCATATAATAATCAAATAAACAAAAACATAGTGTGATCAAGTTAAGTGCTATTAGTCCATAAAATAAGGAACTTGTTCAAATCCAGTGTTCCAAACAGTTTCGTGACTTGAGTGCTCTCGGGTAATTCCTGTGACTTTAGTGCTCCCCCTTCAGATCCCCACTCACCAGATGCAACAACCCCGTAAAGGGGCAACCAGCATAAGATGTCTCTTACACGATCTCTTTTCCACGCTGATCTGGCGGATTTTACAGGGTGGTTTCCGTTGATTATCCCAATGGGTACCCAGATCCGGGTATGCAGGAGGCTTTCTGATAGGTAGAATGTTCACAAAGGCTCCCTCATGGAAAGGAAAAAACAGGAAGCTTCCATAGTGTAGTATGCAAAAATTTATTCAAAAACTCCATCAAACAAACAGCGGAGCAGGTTAGGCAAGTAAGGCATAACCCATAAAAACCATAAAGAATAAAATTAAAATATAAAATGTATGTGGCTAGGCTAGTTCAGACCAAAGCCTGAACACAGACCCGTACCAAGGTGGAGGCCGCTTGTCGCTGGTAAGAGCTGTATGCGCTCTGTTCGCGTGCCGGCTGATGCTCGTGTCCGGAAGCGGTATGCGCTCCACCTGCGTGTCAAGCTCGGGTCCGTAACCGGAAGTGACGTAACGTGCGTGGCGTCGTTGTACGCGTTTCGTCATAGACGTCTTCAGCAACGATGCCAGCACGCCACGCGCTACGTCCATTTAAGGAGCCGTCAATTTCGATCCGCCCCATAATCTCTACCCTATCCAATCCTATTTTACCAAGCCGAAATGACACTCCCACCTAAGCTGAAGTGTCAGCAGAGATGGTCGTAAGCCATATGTATACAATACAAACCCAACTACTGGGTGTGTAATCTACCCTCCTATATAGTAACCAAAACAGAATGGTTAGGGGGTGGCCATAAGGAGAATTGTACCGTAAACATAAAGTTACAATGGACTTAAGTTGATTAAAATTACATTACAATTAAAATTAAATAAAATAAAATAATATACATAAAAATATACCCAGACCGTTGTGGGACATTAAAATGGAGTAGAAAAAATGGGAAAACAAGGGAAAATAAGGGGAAAAACCCTTTAGGCTTAATTGTGGACCAATTGTGTAAAGGAAGACCCTTTCCATAGATTTACTCTCAGACATTAGAGAACAGGGAGGAAAAAGGGGGGTGTTATACCAAGTCAAGACCCCCAATGTTAGTGAATAATGTAGGTTACTGTGTTCCAAACATTTGGGGGTATTGTTTTTGGTCAGAAGATATTCTATGGAGGAGGTTTGGAGTCACCCTAGTCTGTGTGTAAGTGGCCACAAAGGTATATATACACATAGAACTTACATCTTAGTGGGACGAACCAATAAATTCACAGGTATGGGTGCCCTGTCTCTCACGGATTAGCCAGGAAACAATTTAAATCGATATCCAGGTTGAGGCCCCTCGGAGCAAGGGACCTCAACCTGTATATCCATGCGGTTTCGTTTTGTGATATAAGTGTGGTTTTATTGCCCCCTCGCCAGTGGTCCCTCACACAGTCAATCCCATAGAAGATCATCCCTGTGGGGTCCCGGTTGTGTACTGTGTCGAAGTGGCGGGAAAGGTGGTGTTTTGGGAACCCTTTTTTGATGTTTTTGATGTGTTCCCGTATTCTCACGTATAGGGGTCGGGTGGTTCTGCCCACATATTGCATTTGGCACGGGCACTCGATGACGTAGGTCACGTGTGTGCTCTGACAGGTGATGAGTTCCCTGATCTGGTATTGTTTGTGATCTGATCTTGATTTAAAAATTTCCCTTTTACGAGGTTGTTTCTTGGTGACCCTACATGGAAGACATTTTTGGCACCTATAAAACCCTTTCATATCTGGAAAAATCCGAGTGGTTTTAGGGGGGTTTATAACATTATGTACTAAAAGGTGTCGTAGATTAGGCGCTTTTCGGTATACTACCTTTGGTTTATTAGGTAATATACCTGCTAAAGTTCTATCCTCCTTTAAAATAGGCCAGTACTTCTTCAGGATTTGCTCGAAATCTTTGTATTGAGAGTTGAAACCTGTAATGAACGTCAATTCTGCATTGTTTTTCTTCCTTTTGAGTTTTTTCAGTAGATTCTTGCGGTCTAGTTTTGCTACTTCCCCCTTCAGTTTATTCAACGAGTCTAGGTTATATCCTTTTTCGTGGAACCGCTCTACCAGGATGCTCGCTTGTTCCAAATAATCATCCATGGTTGCGCAGTTTCTCCTCAGTCTCGTTAGCTGGCCTTTGGGGATGTTATCCTTCCACTGGGGATGGTGACAACTATTGATAGGGATGTACCCGTTTCTATCAGTTGCCTTGAAGAAGGTTTTAGTACACAGGCCATCATTCTTCTTAAATATTTCAAGATCGAGATATTCAATCTTTTGGGGGTCCCATTTCCCTGTGAAGGTTAGTCCGTATCTGTTGTTATTCAGCCCTTGCAAGAATTTTTCAAAAGTCTCAGATGTTCCATCCCAAAAGATGATTAAGTCATCTATGTACCTACGGTACAGTTTCACTTGTGGTATATTTCTAGCATAAATGTATTCCTCTTCCCACATGTTCATGAGCAAGTTGGCCACACTTGGTGCGTACCTGGCGCCCATAGCGACTCCCTTGGTTTGAACATAGTAGTTTTGGTCGTACCAGAAATAGTTACAGGACATCGCCAGCTCCAGGCCTTCAAGTATGAAGTCTATCTGTTCTTGTCTCATACTAGTGAGCTCATGAAGAGCTTTTTCCACACCAAGCAAGCCATCCTGTTGTACAATGCTAGTATATAATGAATTCACGTCGATAGTGGCTAGTAAGTAATTTTGTGCCCCTTCTGTTTGCTGTAATTCTTCTAAAAGTTGGGCACTATCCCGTAGGTACGATTTGCCCTTCTTGACAAGCGGTTTGAGGAATACATCAAGGTACTCTCCTAGCCTAGAAAATACTGAATTAATCCCACTAATTATGGGTCTTCCTGGTGGTTTGTGTAATCGTTTATGGATTTTTGGTGTGTAGTAAATCACCGGAGTTTTCGTGGAACTTGAGACTAAATATTCTGCTTCTTTGGTGTTTAGGATTCCAATCTGTTTTCCTTTGTTTACATAGGCTCTCAATTTCTTTTCATATGCGCGCTTAGGATTCTTCCCAAGTTTGCTGTAGGTGTTTTCTACCTGAAGCAGGTTCCTCATCTCCTCCTCATAATCTTTCTTATTTAATATTACTAACCCTCCCCCTTTATCTGCGGGTCTTATGACCACCTCCCTTCTTTTACTCAAAGATTTTATTGTTTTCCAGACATTTCTCGTTTTATGGTTATTCTGTTTTTCTAGCTTCCTCAGATCGTCTTCCACCATTTTCTGGAATGCTTCCATGCATTGATTCCCAGATGTTTTAGGGTTAAAGATGGAGTTGTTTTTCAAACTTGTCTGCTCATAAATTACTTCTCTCCTGTTTCTTGTATCGGTTTTTGTGAGGAAGTGTTTTTTAAGGTTAAGTTTCCTCATAAACTTTTTCAAATCAATATAAGTTTCAAATTTATCCAGGTGTTTTTCAGGCGCGAATTTTAGCCCTAGATCAAGAATTTTCATCTCATCTTCAGAAAATTGGACGTCGCTGAGGTTAAAGATACCCTTCCCTAATATTCTCGTCTTCGTTTTCTTCCTCCCTCCTCTATTTCCTCTGGTCGTCTTCTTCTTTCTTCGAGTTCCATCCCTTGTCCTCCATACCTCCTGGGGTGCTCCTGTTCCCTGTAAGGTTGGGGTGCTTCCCTCATTCTGTCTTGGTCTTCTCGGGGGTCCTTCCGCTCCATGTGTGGTCCTCTCCATTCTGGGTTCCTGTAGGGTGGCCTTGCTCTCCATCTCCCTGGTGGTTTGTCTCTCCCCCAACGCCTGGGAAAATCCCTATGTGGACCTCGGTCTCTTCTATGTTGTGGTCCTGGGGTTTCTTCATAGTTGTACCTATATTGGACCCTCGCGTTTTCCCTTAGTGGGGAGAACCTATTTCTTGTAGGTATACCATATCCAGGTGTTTGAGGTGCTCTGTATTCACTTCTTTCTTGGTGATTCCCACTATACGTTCTAGGTCTTGCCGTGTGTCTGTATGGGGTAGTTTGTTGTACCCTATGGGGGAACTTAATATTATTTCTTACTGTCTGTTGCGGTGTGTTGTTAATCAGTCCCTCCATCTCCATTGATGTATCAGGACTGTCATCCGTCTCCAATTCCTCCTCTAGTGAGCCTGGATCGCTATTCATAGTTTGCCATTTGTAAACATTCATACTCTGATAGTCGATCAGATCCCTTTTGTATTTTTTCTGTTTTTTTACTTGTATTTGGGTGTCGTATTTCTTTATAATTTCCTGGAGCTCTTTCTCTTTATTTTTATATTCGTTCTGGTTAATAAAGGGTATTAGTTGATTTTTAATATCGGTAATATTAGCTTCAACCCCTTTAAGTTTAAACTGTCTTCTTTTAAGGATTTTATGTAAGAGCTCATTTTCACACCCATTAAGGAAGATATACCATTCGTCCATCAGTGCTGGTTCATTAATCCCATCATTGGGGTCCAAGTCCCACCTTAGTCTCCTAGGTGTCATCTTTGCTGTAATATAGGTTTCCAGGGTGGCTATGTCCCACCAAACTCTCAGTTGTTTCTCCATAGTGTGTCTTAGTTTCTTCATCAGCCCATTCATGTCTTGTGTGTTGTTCACTGACTCCTGACTAAAAATACCACCCAGGTCAATGTTCCTATTCCCCATGTACCCAAAAATGTCCATAGCTGCAAGCTAAAATGATCCTACCTAAGGCAGGAACACAATACAAAGTGGAGAACAAAAAGCTGCGCTTAGGGCACTATATAGGTATGCTGCCTCCTTTAAAGGAGCTTCCTAAGAGGATTCTCTATAAACTAATGGATGTAAAAACAAGGGTTGTGGCGCTTCCTATAGGGTAATGGGTGGGAGGGGTGTTAGTCCTGTACACTGGTGGTTCCCTCAGATGAACCCCAAAAACCAGGTGCCTGGTATCTACCAGGACCAAACTAAGTAACCGTACGGATATGTATATCTATAACTAGATATAGACGCATACATTCATATACACCCCCATGTATCAAAAGAAAAGTATATATATATGTTCCTGAGGGTGGTTCATTCAAACCTACTTAAAGAGGGTGTGGGCTGGTGCATTCAGACCTAATTGCCAGGTGGTGTGGGCTAGAGTCCCTTTGTCTGTGATGCATATACCACCACTAAGTAAACATGTGTGTGTATCCTTATAAATGCTAAATTATGAAAATAATCCAAAATAATCCAAATTAATCAAAACCACTCTACTGCCCGTGTAAAGTGTACATACATAAATGAGCATATATAGAGTGTATTACTCAAACATTGCATATAATAATCAAATAAACAAAAACATAGTGTGATCAAGTTAAGTGCTATTAGTCCATAAAATAAGGAACTTGTTCAAATCCAGTGTTCCAAACAGTTTCGTGACTTGAGTGCTCTCGGGTAATTCCTGTGACTTTAGTGCTCCCCCTTCAGATCCCCACTCACCAGATGCAACAACCCCGTAAAGGGGCAACCAGCATAAGATGTCTCTTACACGATCTCTTTTCCACGCTGATCTGGCGGATTTTACAGGGTGGTTTCCGTTGATTATCCCAATGGGTACCCAGATCCGGGTATGCAGGAGGCTTTCTGATAGGTAGAATGTTCACAAAGGCTCCCTCATGGAAAGGAAAAAACAGGAAGCTTCCATAGTGTAGTATGCAAAAATTTATTCAAAAACTCCATCAAACAAACAGCGGAGCAGGTTAGGCAAGTAAGGCATAACCCATAAAA
The DNA here is from genome assembly GCA_037952925.1 of Lithobates clamitans. Classification (NCBI taxonomy): domain Eukaryota; kingdom Metazoa; phylum Chordata; class Amphibia; order Anura; family Ranidae; genus Lithobates; species Lithobates clamitans. The sequence continues at coordinate 1,058,267 of JBBGZY010000970.1, read as the reverse complement.
ACCATAAAGAATAAAATTAAAATATAAAATGTATGTGGCTAGGCTAGTTCAGACCAAAGCCTGAACACAGACCCGTACCAAGGTGGAGGCCGCTTGTCGCTGGTAAGAGCTGTATGCGCTCTGTTCGCGTGCCGGCTGATGCTCGTGTCCGGAAGCGGTATGCGCTCCACCTGCGTGTCAAGCTCGGGTCCGTAACCGGAAGTGACGTAACGTGCGTGGCGTCGTTGTACGCGTTTCGTCATAGACGTCTTCAGCAACGATGCCAGCACGCCACGCGCTACGTCCATTTAAGGAGCCGTCAATTTCGATCCGCCCCATAATCTCTACCCTATCCAATCCTATTATACCAAGCCGAAATGACACTCCCACCTAAGCTGAAGTGTCAGCAGAGATGGTCGTAAGCCATATGTATACAATACAAACCCAACTACTGGGTGTGTAATCTACCCTCCTATATAGTAACCAAAACAGAATGGTTAGGGGGTGGCCATAAGGAGAATTGTACCGTAAACATAAAGTTACAATGGACTTAAGTTGATTAAAATTACATTACAATTAAAATTAAATAAAATAAAATAATATACATAAAAATATACCCAGACCGTTGTGGGACATTAAAATGGAGTAGAAAAAATGGGAAAACAAGGGAAAATAAGGGGAAAAACCCTTTAGGCTTAATTGTGGACCAATTGTGTAAAGGAAGACCCTTTCCATAGATTTACTCTCAGACATTAGAGAACAGGGAGGAAAAAGGGGGGTGTTATACCAAGTCAAGACCCCCAATGTTAGTGAATAATGTAGGTTACTGTGTTCCAAACATTTGGGGGTATTGTTTTTGGTCAGAAGATATTCTATGGAGGAGGTTTGGAGTCACCCTAGTCTGTGTGTAAGTGGCCACAAAGGTATATATACACATAGAACTTACATCTTAGTGGGACGAACCAATAAATTCACAGGTATGGGTGCCCTGTCTCTCACGGATTAGCCAGGAAACAATTTAAATCGATATCCAGGTTGAGGCCCCTCGGAGCAAGGGACCTCAACCTGTATATCCATGCGGTTTCGTTTTGTGATATAAGTGTGGTTTTATTGCCCCCTCGCCAGTGGTCCCTCACACAGTCAATCCCATAGAAGATCATCCCTGTGGGGTCCCGGTTGTGTACTGTGTCGAAGTGGCGGGAAAGGTGGTGTTTTGGGAACCCTTTTTTGATGTTTTTGATGTGTTCCCGTATTCTCACGTATAGGGGTCGGGTGGTTCTGCCCACATATTGCATTTGGCACGGGCACTCGATGACGTAGGTCACGTGTGTGCTCTGACAGGTGATGAGTTCCCTGATCTGGTATTGTTTGTGATCTGATCTTGATTTAAAAATTTCCCTTTTACGAGGTTGTTTCTTGGTGACCCTACATGGAAGACATTTTTGGCACCTATAAAACCCTTTCATATCTGGAAAAATCCGAGTGGTTTTAGGGGGGTTTATAACATTATGTACTAAAAGGTGTCGTAGATTAGGCGCTTTTCGGTATACTACCTTTGGTTTATTAGGTAATATACCTGCTAAAGTTCTATCCTCCTTTAAAATAGGCCAGTACTTCTTCAGGATTTGCTCGAAATCTTTGTATTGAGAGTTGAAACCTGTAATGAACGTCAATTCTGCATTGTTTTTCTTCCTTTTGAGTTTTTTCAGTAGATTCTTGCGGTCTAGTTTTGCTACTTCCCCCTTCAGTTTATTCAACGAGTCTAGGTTATATCCTTTTTCGTGGAACCGCTCTACCAGGATGCTCGCTTGTTCCAAATAATCATCCATGGTTGCGCAGTTTCTCCTCAGTCTCGTTAGCTGGCCTTTGGGGATGTTATCCTTCCACTGGGGATGGTGACAACTATTGATAGGGATGTACCCGTTTCTATCAGTTGCCTTGAAGAAGGTTTTAGTACACAGGCCATCATTCTTCTTAAATATTTCAAGATCGAGATATTCAATCTTTTGGGGGTCCCATTTCCCTGTGAAGGTTAGTCCGTATCTGTTGTTATTCAGCCCTTGCAAGAATTTTTCAAAAGTCTCAGATGTTCCATCCCAAAAGATGATTAAGTCATCTATGTACCTACGGTACAGTTTCACTTGTGGTATATTTCTAGCATAAATGTATTCCTCTTCCCACATGTTCATGAGCAAGTTGGACACCGCAACAGACAGTAAGAAATAATATTAAGTTCCCCCATAGGGTACAACAAACTACCCCATACAGACACACGGCAAGACCTAGAACGTATAGTGGGAATCACCAAGAAAGAAGTGAATACAGAGCACCTCAAACACCTGGATATGGTATACCTACAAGAAATAGGTTCTCCCCACTAAGGGAAAACGCGAGGGTCCAATATAGGTACAACTATGAAGAAACCCCAGGACCACAACATAGAAGAGACCGAGGTCCACATAGGGATTTTCCCAGGCGTTGGGGGAGAGACAAACCACCAGGGAGATGGAGAGCAAGGCCACCCTACAGGAACCCAGAATGGAGAGGACCACACATGGAGCGGAAGGACCCCCGAGAAGACCAAGACAGAATGAGGGAAGCACCCCAACCTTACAGGGAACAGGAGCACCCCAGGAGGTATGGAGGACAAGGGATGGAACTCGAAGAAAGAAGAATACGACCAGAGGAAATAGAGGAGGGAGGAAGAAAACGAAGACGAGAATATTAGGGAAGGGTATCTTTAACCTCAGCGACGTCCAATTTTCTGAAGATGAGATGAAAATTCTTGATCTAGGGCTAAAATTCGCGCCTGAAAAACACCTGGATAAATTTGAAACTTATATTGATTTGAAAAAGTTTATGAGGAAACTTAACCTTAAAAAACACTTCCTCACAAAAACCGATACAAGAAACAGGAGAGAAGTAATTTATGAGCAGACAAGTTTGAAAAACAACTCCATCTTTAACCCTAAAACATCTGGGAATCAATGCATGGAAGCATTCCAGAAAATGGTGGAAGACGATCTGAGGAAGCTAGAAAAACAGAATAACCATAAAACGAGAAATGTCTGGAAAACAATAAAATCTTTGAGTAAAAGAAGGGAGGTGGTCATAAGACCCGCAGATAAAGGGGGAGGGTTAGTAATATTAAATAAGAAAGATTATGAGGAGGAGATGAGGAACCTGCTTCAGGTAGAAAACACCTACAGCAAACTTGGGAAGAATCCTAAGCGCGCATATGAAAAGAAATTGAGAGCCTATGTAAACAAAGGAAAACAGATTGGAATCCTAAACACCAAAGAAGCAGAATATTTAGTCTCAAGTTCCACGAAAACTCCGGTGATTTACTACACACCAAAAATCCATAAACGATTACACAAACCACCAGGAAGACCCATAATTAGTGGGATTAATTCAGTATTTTCTAGGCTAGGAGAGTACCTTGATGTATTCCTCAAACCGCTTGTCAAGAAGGGCAAATCGTACCTACGGGATAGTGCCCAACTTTTAGAAGAATTACAGCAAACAGAAGGGGCACAAAATTACTTACTAGCCACTATCGACGTGAATTCATTATATACTAGCATTGTACAACAGGATGGCTTGCTTGGTGTGGAAAAAGCTCTTCATGAGCTCACTAGTATGAGACAAGAACAGATAGACTTCATACTTGAAGGCCTGGAGCTGGCGATGTCCTGTAACTATTTCTGGTACGACCAAAACTACTATGTTCAAACCAAGGGAGTCGCTATGGGCGCCAGGTACGCACCAAGTGTGGCCAACTTGCTCATGAACATGTGGGAAGAGGAATACATTTATGCTAGAAATATACCACAAGTGAAACTGTACCGTAGGTACATAGATGACTTAATCATCTTTTGGGATGGAACATCTGAGACTTTTGAAAAATTCTTGCAAGGGCTGAATAACAACAGATACGGACTAACCTTCACAGGGAAATGGGACCCCCAAAAGATTGAATATCTCGATCTTGAAATATTTAAGAAGAATGATGGCCTGTGTACTAAAACCTTCTTCAAGGCAACTGATAGAAACGGGTACATCCCTATCAATAGTTGTCACCATCCCCAGTGGAAGGATAACATCCCCAAAGGCCAGCTAACGAGACTGAGGAGAAACTGCGCAACCATGGATGATTATTTGGAACAAGCGAGCATCCTGGTAGAGCGGTTCCACGAAAAAGGATATAACCTAGACTCGTTGAATAAACTGAAGGGGGAAGTAGCAAAACTAGACCGCAAGAATCTACTGAAAAAACTCAAAAGGAAGAAAAACAATGCAGAATTGACGTTCATTACAGGTTTCAACTCTCAATACAAAGATTTCGAGCAAATCCTGAAGAAGTACTGGCCTATTTTAAAGGAGGATAGAACTTTAGCAGGTATATTACCTAATAAACCAAAGGTAGTATACCGAAAAGCGCCTAATCTACGACACCTTTTAGTACATAATGTTATAAACCCCCCTAAAACCACTCGGATTTTTCCAGATATGAAAGGGTTTTATAGGTGCCAAAAATGTCTTCCATGTAGGGTCACCAAGAAACAACCTCGTAAAAGGGAAATTTTTAAATCAAGATCAGATCACAAACAATACCAGATCAGGGAACTCATCACCTGTCAGAGCACACACGTGACCTACGTCATCGAGTGCCCGTGCCAAATGCAATATGTGGGCAGAACCACCCGACCCCTATACGTGAGAATACGGGAACACATCAAAAACATCAAAAAAGGGTTCCCAAAACACCACCTTTCCCGCCACTTCGACACAGTACACAACCGGGACCCCACAGGGATGATCTTCTATGGGATTGACTGTGTGAGGGACCACTGGCGAGGGGGCAATAAAACCACACTTATATCACAAAACGAAACCGCATGGATATACAGGTTGAGGTCCCTTGCTCCGAGGGGCCTCAACCTGGATATCGATTTAAATTGTTTCCTGGCTAATCCGTGAGAGACAGGGCACCCATACCTGTGAATTTATTGGTTCGTCCCACTAAGATGTAAGTTCTATGTGTATATATACCTTTGTGGCCACTTACACACAGACTAGGGTGACTCCAAACCTCCTCCATAGAATATCTTCTGACCAAAAACAATACCCCCAAATGTTTGGAACACAGTAACCTACATTATTCACTAACATTGGGGGTCTTGACTTGGTATAACACCCCCCTTTTTCCTCCCTGTTCTCTAATGTCTGAGAGTAAATCTATGGAAAGGGTCTTCCTTTACACAATTGGTCCACAATTAAGCCTAAAGGGTTTTTCCCCTTATTTTCCCTTGTTTTCCCATTTTTTCTACTCCATTTTAATGTCCCACAACGGTCTGGGTATATTTTTATGTATATTATTTTATTTTATTTAATTTTAATTGTAATGTAATTTTAATCAACTTAAGTCCATTGTAACTTTATGTTTACGGTACAATTCTCCTTATGGCCACCCCCTAACCATTCTGTTTTGGTTACTATATAGGAGGGTAGATTACACACCCAGTAGTTGGGTTTGTATTGTATACATATGGCTTACGACCATCTCTGCTGACACTTCAGCTTAGGTGGGAGTGTCATTTCGGCTTGGTATAATAGGATTGGATAGGGTAGAGATTATGGGGCGGATCGAAATTGACGGCTCCTTAAATGGACGTAGCGCGTGGCGTGCTGGCATCGTTGCTGAAGACGTCTATGACGAAACGCGTACAACGACGCCACGCACGTTACGTCACTTCCGGTTACGGACCCGAGCTTGACACGCAGGTGGAGCGCATACCGCTTCCGGACACGAGCATCAGCCGGCACGCGAACAGAGCGCATACAGCTCTTACCAGCGACAAGCGGCCTCCACCTTGGTACGGGTCTGTGTTCAGGCTTTGGTCTGAACTAGCCTAGCCACATACATTTTATATTTTAATTTTATTCTTTATGGTTTTTATGGGTTATGCCTTACTTGCCTAACCTGCTCCGCTGTTTGTTTGATGGAGTTTTTGAATAAATTTTTGCATACTACACTATGGAAGCTTCCTGTTTTTTCCTTTCCATGAGGGAGCCTTTGTGAACATTCTACCTATCAGAAAGCCTCCTGCATACCCGGATCTGGGTACCCATTGGGATAATCAACGGAAACCACCCTGTAAAATCCGCCAGATCAGCGTGGAAAAGAGATCGTGTAAGAGACATCTTATGCTGGTTGCCCCTTTACGGGGTTGTTGCATCTGGTGAGTGGGGATCTGAAGGGGGAGCACTAAAGTCACAGGAATTACCCGAGAGCACTCAAGTCACGAAACTGTTTGGAACACTGGATTTGAACAAGTTCCTTATTTTATGGACTAATAGCACTTAACTTGATCACACTATGTTTTTGTTTATTTGATTATTATATGCAATGTTTGAGTAATACACTCTATATATGCTCATTTATGTATGTACACTTTACACGGGCAGTAGAGTGGTTTTGATTAATTTGGATTATTTTGGATTATTTTCATAATTTAGCATTTATAAGGATACACACACATGTTTACTTAGTGGTGGTATATGCATCACAGACAAAGGGACTCTAGCCCACACCACCTGGCAATTAGGTCTGAATGCACCAGCCCACACCCTCTTTAAGTAGGTTTGAATGAACCACCCTCAGGAACATATATATATACTTTTCTTTTGATACATGGGGGTGTATATGAATGTATGCGTCTATATCTAGTTATAGATATACATATCCGTACGGTTACTTAGTTTGGTCCTGGTAGATACCAGGCACCTGGTTTTTGGGGTTCATCTGAGGGAACCACCAGTGTACAGGACTAACACCCCTCCCACCCATTACCCTATAGGAAGCGCCACAACCCTTGTTTTTACATCCATTAGTTTATAGAGAATCCTCTTAGGAAGCTCCTTTAAAGGAGGCAGCATACCTATATAGTGCCCTAAGCGCAGCTTTTTGTTCTCCACTTTGTATTGTGTTCCTGCCTTAGGTAGGATCATTTTAGCTTGCAGCTATGGACATTTTTGGGTACATGGGGAATAGGAACATTGACCTGGGTGGTATTTTTAGTCAGGAGTCAGTGAACAACACACAAGACATGAATGGGCTGATGAAGAAACTAAGACACACTATGGAGAAACAACTGAGAGTTTGGTGGGACATAGCCACCCTGGAAACCTATATTACAGCAAAGATGACACCTAGGAGACTAAGGTGGGACTTGGACCCCAATGATGGGATTAATGAACCAGCACTGATGGACGAATGGTATATCTTCCTTAATGGGTGTGAAAATGAGCTCTTACATAAAATCCTTAAAAGAAGACAGTTTAAACTTAAAGGGGTTGAAGCTAATATTACCGATATTAAAAATCAACTAATACCCTTTATTAACCAGAACGAATATAAAAATAAAGAGAAAGAGCTCCAGGAAATTATAAAGAAATACGACACCCAAATACAAGTAAAAAAACAGAAAAAATACAAAAGGGATCTGATCGACTATCAGAGTATGAATGTTTACAAATGGCAAACTATGAATAGCGATCCAGGCTCACTAGAGGAGGAATTGGAGACGGATGACAGTCCTGATACATCAATGGAGATGGAGGGACTGATTAACAACACACCGCAACAGACAGTAAGAAATAATATTAAGTTCCCCCATAGGGTACAACAAACTACCCCATACAGACACACGGCAAGACCTAGAACGTATAGTGGGAATCACCAAGAAAGAAGTGAATACAGAGCACCTCAAACACCTGGATATGGTATACCTACAAGAAATAGGTTCTCCCCACTAAGGGAAAACGCGAGGGTCCAATATAGGTACAACTATGAAGAAACCCCAGGACCACAACATAGAAGAGACCGAGGTCCACATAGGGATTTTCCCAGGCGTTGGGGGAGAGACAAACCACCAGGGAGATGGAGAGCAAGGCCACCCTACAGGAACCCAGAATGGAGAGGACCACACATGGAGCGGAAGGACCCCCGAGAAGACCAAGACAGAATGAGGGAAGCACCCCAACCTTACAGGGAACAGGAGCACCCCAGGAGGTATGGAGGACAAGGGATGGAACTCGAAGAAAGAAGAATACGACCAGAGGAAATAGAGGAGGGAGGAAGAAAACGAAGACGAGAATATTAGGGAAGGGTATCTTTAACCTCAGCGACGTCCAATTTTCTGAAGATGAGATGAAAATTCTTGATCTAGGGCTAAAATTCGCGCCTGAAAAACACCTGGATAAATTTGAAACTTATATTGATTTGAAAAAGTTTATGAGGAAACTTAACCTTAAAAAACACTTCCTCACAAAAACCGATACAAGAAACAGGAGAGAAGTAATTTATGAGCAGACAAGTTTGAAAAACAACTCCATCTTTAACCCTAAAACATCTGGGAATCAATGCATGGAAGCATTCCAGAAAATGGTGGAAGACGATCTGAGGAAGCTAGAAAAACAGAATAACCATAAAACGAGAAATGTCTGGAAAACAATAAAATCTTTGAGTAAAAGAAGGGAGGTGGTCATAAGACCCGCAGATAAAGGGGGAGGGTTAGTAATATTAAATAAGAAAGATTATGAGGAGGAGATGAGGAACCTGCTTCAGGTAGAAAACACCTACAGCAAACTTGGGAAGAATCCTAAGCGCGCATATGAAAAGAAATTGAGAGCCTATGTAAACAAAGGAAAACAGATTGGAATCCTAAACACCAAAGAAGCAGAATATTTAGTCTCAAGTTCCACGAAAACTCCGGTGATTTACTACACACCAAAAATCCATAAACGATTACACAAACCACCAGGAAGACCCATAATTAGTGGGATTAATTCAGTATTTTCTAGGCTAGGAGAGTACCTTGATGTATTCCTCAAACCGCTTGTCAAGAAGGGCAAATCGTACCTACGGGATAGTGCCCAACTTTTAGAAGAATTACAGCAAACAGAAGGGGCACAAAATTACTTACTAGCCACTATCGACGTGAATTCATTATATACTAGCATTGTACAACAGGATGGCTTGCTTGGTGTGGAAAAAGCTCTTCATGAGCTCACTAGTATGAGACAAGAACAGATAGACTTCATACTTGAAGGCCTGGAGCTGGCGATGTCCTGTAACTATTTCTGGTACGACCAAAACTACTATGTTCAAACCAAGGGAGTCGCTATGGGCGCCAGGTACGCACCAAGTGTGGCCAACTTGCTCATGAACATGTGGGAAGAGGAATACATTTATGCTAGAAATATACCACAAGTGAAACTGTACCGTAGGTACATAGATGACTTAATCATCTTTTGGGATGGAACATCTGAGACTTTTGAAAAATTCTTGCAAGGGCTGAATAACAACAGATACGGACTAACCTTCACAGGGAAATGGGACCCCCAAAAGATTGAATATCTCGATCTTGAAATATTTAAGAAGAATGATGGCCTGTGTACTAAAACCTTCTTCAAGGCAACTGATAGAAACGGGTACATCCCTATCAATAGTTGTCACCATCCCCAGTGGAAGGATAACATCCCCAAAGGCCAGCTAACGAGACTGAGGAGAAACTGCGCAACCATGGATGATTATTTGGAACAAGCGAGCATCCTGGTAGAGCGGTTCCACGAAAAAGGATATAACCTAGACTCGTTGAATAAACTGAAGGGGGAAGTAGCAAAACTAGACCGCAAGAATCTACTGAAAAAACTCAAAAGGAAGAAAAACAATGCAGAATTGACGTTCATTACAGGTTTCAACTCTCAATACAAAGATTTCGAGCAAATCCTGAAGAAGTACTGGCCTATTTTAAAGGAGGATAGAACTTTAGCAGGTATATTACCTAATAAACCAAAGGTAGTATACCGAAAAGCGCCTAATCTACGACACCTTTTAGTACATAATGTTATAAACCCCCCTAAAACCACTCGGATTTTTCCAGATATGAAAGGGTTTTATAGGTGCCAAAAATGTCTTCCATGTAGGGTCACCAAGAAACAACCTCGTAAAAGGGAAATTTTTAAATCAAGATCAGATCACAAACAATACCAGATCAGGGAACTCATCACCTGTCAGAGCACACACGTGACCTACGTCATCGAGTGCCCGTGCCAAATGCAATATGTGGGCAGAACCACCCGACCCCTATACGTGAGAATACGGGAACACATCAAAAACATCAAAAAAGGGTTCCCAAAACACCACCTTTCCCGCCACTTCGACACAGTACACAACCGGGACCCCACAGGGATGATCTTCTATGGGATTGACTGTGTGAGGGACCACTGGCGAGGGGGCAATAAAACCACACTTATATCACAAAACGAAACCGCATGGATATACAGGTTGAGGTCCCTTGCTCCGAGGGGCCTCAACCTGGATATCGATTTAAATTGTTTCCTGGCTAATCCGTGAGAGACAGGGCACCCATACCTGTGAATTTATTGGTTCGTCCCACTAAGATGTAAGTTCTATGTGTATATATACCTTTGTGGCCACTTACACACAGACTAGGGTGACTCCAAACCTCCTCCATAGAATATCTTCTGACCAAAAACAATACCCCCAAATGTTTGGAACACAGTAACCTACATTATTCACTAACATTGGGGGTCTTGACTTGGTATAACACCCCCCTTTTTCCTCCCTGTTCTCTAATGTCTGAGAGTAAATCTATGGAAAGGGTCTTCCTTTACACAATTGGTCCACAATTAAGCCTAAAGGGTTTTTCCCCTTATTTTCCCTTGTTTTCCCATTTTTTCTACTCCATTTTAATGTCCCACAACGGTCTGGGTATATTTTTATGTATATTATTTTATTTTATTTAATTTTAATTGTAATGTAATTTTAATCAACTTAAGTCCATTGTAACTTTATGTTTACGGTACAATTCTCCTTATGGCCACCCCCTAACCATTCTGTTTTGGTTACTATATAGGAGGGTAGATTACACACCCAGTAGTTGGGTTTGTATTGTATACATATGGCTTACGACCATCTCTGCTGACACTTCAGCTTAGGTGGGAGTGTCATTTCGGCTTGGTATAATAGGATTGGATAGGGTAGAGATTATGGGGCGGATCGAAATTGACGGCTCCTTAAATGGACGTAGCGCGTGGCGTGCTGGCATCGTTGCTGAAGACGTCTATGACGAAACGCGTACAACGACGCCACGCACGTTACGTCACTTCCGGTTACGGACCCGAGCTTGACACGCAGTTGGAGCGCATACCGCTTCCGGACACGAGCATCAGCCGGCACGCGAACAGAGCGCATACAGCTCTTACCAGCGACAAGCGGCCTCCACCTTGGTACGGGTCTGTGTTCAGGCTTTGGTCTGAACTAGCCTAGCCACATACATTTTATATTTTAATTTTATTCTTTATGGTTTTTATGGGTTATGCCTTACTTGCCTAACCTGCTCCGCTGTTTGTTTGATGGAGTTTTTGAATAAATTTTTGCATACTACACTATGGAAGCTTCCTGTTTTTTCCTTTCCATGAGGGAGCCTTTGTGAACATTCTACCTATCAGAAAGCCTCCTGCATACCCGGATCTGGGTACCCATTGGGATAATCAACGGAAACCACCCTGTAAAATCCGCCAGATCAGCGTGGAAAAGAGATCGTGTAAGAGACATCTTATGCTGGTTGCCCCTTTACGGGGTTGTTGCATCTGGTGAGTGGGGATCTGAAGGGGGAGCACTAAAGTCACAGGAATTACCCGAGAGCACTCAAGTCACGAAACTGTTTGGAACACTGGATTTGAACAAGTTCCTTATTTTATGGACTAATAGCACTTAACTTGATCACACTATGTTTTTGTTTATTTGATTATTATATGCAATGTTTGAGTAATACACTCTATATATGCTCATTTATGTATGTACACTTTACACGGGCAGTAGAGTGGTTTTGATTAATTTGGATTATTTTGGATTATTTTCATAATTTAGCATTTATAAGGATACACACACATGTTTACTTAGTGGTGGTATATGCATCACAGACAAAGGGACTCTAGCCCACACCACCTGGCAATTAGGTCTGAATGCACCAGCCCACACCCTCTTTAAGTAGGTTTGAATGAACCACCCTCAGGAACATATATATATACTTTTCTTTTGATACATGGGGGTGTATATGAATGTATGCGTCTATATCTAGTTATAGATATACATATCCGTACGGTTACTTAGTTTGGTCCTGGTAGATACCAGGCACCTGGTTTTTGGGGTTCATCTGAGGGAACCACCAGTGTACAGGACTAACACCCCTCCCACCCATTACCCTATAGGAAGCGCCACAACCCTTGTTTTTACATCCACACCTGTGTCTGACCCCAGTGTCTCCAGTGACCCCACCACTACTGTACCTGATGCCAGTGTCTCCAGTACTCATGTGCCTCCAGAGACTTCTGTGACCCCTGTGTACTCCTTGTGACTGCAGAGTACTGAGTATTCTTTGTCACCCTGTGACTCCAGAGTACCCTGAGTATTCTTTGTCACCCTGTGACTCCAGAGTACCCTGAGTATTCTATGTCACCCTGTGACCCTTGTGACTCCACAGTATCTTGAGTATCCTGTGTCACCCTGTGACCCCTGTGACTCCACAGTAACCTGAGTATCCCGTGTGACTCTGTGACTCCACAGTAACCTGAGTATCCCATGTCACCCTGTGACCCCACAGTACCCTGAGTATTATGTGTCACCGCGTGACCCCTGTGATTCCTAAGTAGGCTGAGTATTAGGCATGTGCAATTCGTTTAGTTCCGAATTGACAAATTCGTTAATTCGGGAATATCCAAATTAACGAAAACCCATTTAACGAATTTTTTCTTAATATTCGTAAATTCGATAAGATTGTACATTCGTAAATTCGGGCATTCGTACATTCGTACATTTGCAATTTACGTATGTACATTCGTACATTAGTAAATTAGTGAATTTGTAAATTTGTAAATTTGAAAATTCGGAAATCTGAAATAATAGTTAACTAATAATAACTTAACCAATAGTAATTACTAGTAACTTTTAAATGATAGGTATTGTAATATCCTTTCAAATTTGGCTGTTAGTGAACGTAACACATACAAATTTATACAAAGTTATGAATGATCCGAAGAAACGTAATGGAACGTAATGAATTAATAATAATAAATAACAATAATAATAATAACAACGTTTTATTATTATTATTTATTATTAATTTGTTCCGTTCCATATGTTTAGATGCAGCATTCTTTTGGATAATTCGTAACTTCGGATAAATTCGTATTTGTTACATTCACTGACAGTCAAATTTGAAAGGAAATTACAATACCTATAATTTAATAGTTACTATTTCAGATTTTTGAATTTTCGGGTTTTTGGATTTTCAAACTTCGAATTTACAAATTTCCGAATTTTCGATGTACGATTTTACGAATTTATGAATGTACGAATTTACAAATGTAAAAATGTACGAACGTATGAATGAACGAATGTTCGAATGTACGAATGAACGCATTTATGAATTTACGAATGAACTAATTTACGAATCGTGATCATAACAAATGACCCGAAAAACAACAACAAATAATAAACTAATGAAACGAAAACGAAAATGAACGAATTTTTTGGCTGTGCACATGTCTACTGAGTATTCCGTGTCACCCTGTGACTCCACAGTACCCTAAGTACCCTGTATCAACCTTTGACCCCTGCATCTCTAGAGCATCCTGAGTCACCTTGTGACCCCTGTGATGCTAGAATATACTAAGCATCCTGTGTCACCCTATGACCTCTGTGATTTCAGAGCATTTGTGTCGCCCAGTGATCCCATGACTCGAGTGCGTCCTGTGCTCCCAATGTGTCCTAGTATGTCTCAGTACACAAATAGTCTAGTGATTTTCTGTGCACCCAGAACATAATCGCCACACCTTTCTCTCCACAAACCCTCTGGTACGCCCCTATTATCTCCTAGACTGCCTCTTTCCCTGTGATTATAAACCCCTGTCTGTGGTAAAAAGCAGATAGTGGCCAGCACACCAAAAGTAAGGTCTTTAGGCTTTTTACTGAAGCTTCAATGTTTTTGGGATACACAGGTCCTCTTTCTTAAGGTGACATATAGAAAAGAGATCCTGTGTGTCCCCAAAGTATCACTGGAATGCCTTCACTTATGCACTTCAGTAAAAGAGCTTGAAGATCTAATTTGTGGTGTGCTGGCTGTTTTCTACTTTTGAGCCTAAACTGAATCACTGCAGGCTGTGAACCCAAGCGTTGGCTTATGGTATTGGTACAGGACTAAAAGTGAGGCAAAATCCAAAATTTTGAGTTGCCATTGGAGCAGGAATAGAATGGGAATCTTCCAAAGAGGACACTTGTTCCAAGGACAGAAAACAAAGGTTTCCCTTTCTTCAGAGAGATTTTTTCTCTCTCCTTGCAGAAATTCCCCCAATGGGACATGTAACGTGCACATGTAACAAAGTAACCATGTAGGAAATCCATTGGGAAATAATGACAGAGTGTTGTCACCACATAACAGAAAGAGCCTGAAGAAGGGCCTTCATACCAAGATCACTGGCAGGGGTGTTAGGTGGGAAAAAGACCAGGGGCCTCAGCCCGAAGTCCGAGCCTGACACTGGGGGGGGGGTTGTGTGGCGGGAGAGGGGGGTAAAGCTCACTTGCTGGTTGCTGCCTGGCTTACCAGTGCCCATCAATGCTGACCACTAAAAACTGACCTACTTGACACACACTGACCTACCTGACACACACTGACCATTACACTGACCTACTTGACACACACTGACCATTATACTGACCCACACTGACCTACCTGACACACACTGACATGCACTGACCTACCTGACAATTACATGTCAGACTTCAGGTGACCATGACCTCCTCCTGCAGCTCAGCCGTAGTGTGCGGCGCGCCCATCCTAATAGACAGCAGTCAGGCAGAGACAGGAGAGGAGAGCTGACCTCCCAAGCCCCCAGCGGGGATCTTATAGTGCTCGGCGTGGCCACATTGTAATTCCAACCTTCTGGAGCCTGCAGCGCCTATGATGGACGTCCGGCATTGGACCAGTGGGACGTCCATCATAGGCGCTGCAGGCTCCAGAAGGCAGAACCTGCTATGTCACTCAGTCGTGATCTGAGTCAGATCGGTCCCGGCTCAGACTCGGGGCTAATAATAGAATTGTGAATGCCCGAGACCTGGGACTTTTTGGGGGCCCACTTGGGGCTCCAGCCCCCCTTAGCCCCCCCTCCCAATGCCACTGATCACTGGATATTATTTTAAGACTTTTGAAATCACATCAACAAGATTGTATGCCATTTCTGGTGATTAGGTTTACATCTACTTTTAAGATCAATTCCCTAACCCCAAATAATGACTTCATAGGTAATATAACAGCTATACTGTAGCATGAAACAAGCTCTTAAAGTTTCTTGGCAGCAAACAAGGAAACTGCTGAGACACATTTGGGAAGGTGGAGAAAGGATTAGAGGTTGAACAAGTGTTTTCTCAACATGAAAATCAGATGTTCACTGAAGAAATTAATTTTTTTATTTACTTTTTTTTCAGTTACAATTTGGAAATGGAATTTAAAGTCGCAGCTGATGGAAAGGTTTGGTGGAAAATAACAGCCGTCTTGTTACTGGGTAGGTGTTATATTTTACATTTCATGTTACAAGCATTTTTTTGCAGACTCCAATTAAAACGATCTGGTGTGAGTAATTGGAGGGTTTTAATGACATCATCATTTCACCAGACTTCAACTCTGCGGTCAAAAATTACCATGATATGTCAACTGGGGATATGTATGCCCATAAAATGACTTACGAAGTGTGAAAACATGGAAATGATGGGAAATATAAAAATATTTAGTCATGACTAACACATTTTCCCCACTGGTTTTGTATCTCGTAAAAGGGGAACTGATTGTTATTTTCATTGTTATCCTGGTAAGGGAAGCCTGCGCACAAGGCATAGTACCCTTGTGAGTGCCCTTACCTTCATTCTGGAAGGGCGCTGAATCCATTGATTACTAGGTGTCTTGAAGTGGATCTATAATTACTGTTATATCTGTTGTCAAAACTGCATTCCAGGTAGATAAAAAGGCTGCTGCACCATATTCATTAATACATCATTAAAGTATTTCTTTAAATGTAAGAAGTGTAAGTGCCAAATTCTCTTCACAGAAGAGCTCACACTGGCAGAAGCAGAAGCAGTACAAGCTGAGTGCTCATGCGTTAATAAGAAGCAAAATGATAGCAAAGTGATACTGTCAGGGTGATAACCGTAGGATGGATAATTCTGCCAGTATTCCTCATGGTGGCGCCCTTCTGCCTTTTTAAGCCTACTGCTGGTGCATGCTGGTTGCTGGATTATCATCAGCTTCCTGTGTTCCTTGTTCCTGTTGTGATATCTGCTTCCTGTTACTACTCGGCTTGCCTGACTGCTCCAGTATTCCGCCTGCATTGACCCCGGCTTGGACCTGACTATTCTTCGGCTCCGCATCTGTACCTTGATCGTCCTCCTGTGTTTGACCCCCGGCTCGGCTACCTTCTCTGTTCCTGATTATCCTGCTGTACCTCACCTTGGACTGATTCCTGTGCTGAATGACCATTGGCCTGTCTCTGACTCCGCTCCTGGTTGCTCCACGGCTCCATACCTGGAATCCCTCCTTGCACGGTTGCCCTTTAACCTTACCAGCGCACCCCAGCAGCTCCCTGCTACCTGCTACTCAGCAACAGCGCTCTGGCAACCCGTGCACCTTTGGGCACCGTACTCCCTGTCTCACTCCCAGGGTTACGCTGCACTTAGCCGCAAGGGGCGCCCTCTCTGCAATCCGGCCTCACATCCAGGACTCTGACAGATACAGAGGTGAGCTCATTAGTGTGCTGCTTTTCCTTCACTGTCCAATCAAAGTTTGGGGGTAGGGATAAGAGCCAGTTGTAATGCTTAGAAGAGAAGTACAACCGAAGCTCGTTTGGCTGTACTTCTCCAGTGGATCACAAGAGTGCAGATTGTGTTTTCAGCTGACAGCTGGCTGAAGCTGGGAAAGATTGCCACCATATGGTCGGGATCCACCCAGGAGCCTGAACCGACACCTGGCTCAGCCTCTCAGCCAGCCACTGAGAGACTGAGCCAGCCGCTCCCACCCCTCGTCTGAACAGTATTAGTTAGCGTTTTCATTTTTTCTGTAAAGGAGAACCATTATTTTAAGCTGGAGTGTCCCTAGCAAAAGCTAGTATGTTTTTACTGTAGCCAGCCTGAGCTTTGTTTATTGTTTTATTTTCTGTGCTCTGTAGGTTTGTTCTAAGCTCAGGACATTGATTCCTGCCTATATCTCTAGCTAGTGTGCACAATAACCATGTATGCGTTATAAATACTGTATTTATCATTCTCAGCTGATCACTGAGGGTTTTGGTCTTGTGGTGTAAGTTGAGGAGAGATGATTAATATTTTGTGCAAGCTTCAAGAAGTGTGTTTTCTTGGACTTCTGCCTGGTGAGGATGCCACTGTGAAGAAGGGGTTCTCTTTTACGGGCCTTGACCTAACTGAGGGCCTGTTCTTAGGGCCTAAGGAATCTAAGCTGCCTTTCTGGGGGTACTGGGGGTTCTGGGGGTTTCTGGGGGTACATGCAAAAGAGCAGAAAGATGATTGACTGTTTGGAGCTTCTTAGGAAAAGTCTTCCAAGCTGAAGAGCTTGGAGGAAGCTGCTTCCAGTGGACATTTAAAGTTACCTGTGACTGCACACATATAGTTGGGGGCCTAAGATCCACATAAAGAACCCAGAAAACCATTGAGCTGTAACAATAGATAGCGACTGCTCTCAAAGAGTCACTGTAACCTACTTGACTGCTCTTGACTGGGCCAATTACTATTAGGAGGCTGCTGTTAAAGGGCAACCAACAATACTAGCTAGCTGCTACTAGAAGACCTGAGATATTTTGCTATTATGTATCCTGTGTGGCTAATCCTCTCTCCAGAGTTGATTGTGTGAATAAGCTATAGAAAAGACTAAAGTGACTGGCACCCAACTTTCTTTGTTAACCCACAAAAAGCCAAGGATTCAGCCATTGAAGATAAATGCTAGCCTGGGGCACCATCTTGGGGTCATCCTCAACCACTCAGAGAGAAGCAGTTTGCCTGGAGTTGTTTTGGAACATAGGAAGGATCAGAACATCTGTGAGTATTTATTGCTATTGGTAACCCCATTAAGGAGCCATCCTTTTATGAGAATACAACTTTCTGTCTGTATGTTGTCCTGGGTCTACATCCAGACAGAGAACCCATAATTTCCCTAAAAGGATGACTAATAGGGTTTATTTGGGGAGAGTTTTGTAGCTATGGCCATTTTTAATTATTTTAAACGTGTGTGTATATGAGGTCAAAGAGTTTCATATCTATTTATGTATACATTGTTGTTGATGAAGATTGGTCACTTCCTGTCTTGGTGACCTTACAATGCTTAGGCTGGAGTGCCGGTTTAAATTACAAGTGTAGGCAAACAGCTCATTAAATATTTCAAATCCACCACCACCCCTGCATTTTGTTGAATACTATTCACTTAGATCACTGCACACCATAGGTTACTCACAACCAATGCTCCTGCTGTTTTCCTAGTGCCCTGGTATTGATACCCCCCCACAATCTTCTTGCTCGATACCTATCTGTACAATACTAGGTAAATGATGCCTCCTCAGAAGATGGGAATCCTTACACTCTCCTCATTTTCAATTCGCTATACAGGGTGATCTAAATATCTGTATCCTTCCCTGAATAGAGCGAAAGCCATTCTCTTGTTGTGAATGTTGGTGAACCTGAGATGAGTAAGATATCACATTTAAGTGGTCAATAAGTACATTTTTCCCATTTTTAGGGCTAATAGGCTGTCAATAAAGGCAGAGGGAGTTGGGCAATGTTATGAGAGACATGCACAAGTTTAACCACTTGAGCTCCAGAAGATTTTACCCACTTCATGACCAGGCCATTTATTGCTATTCGCAATGCACTAGTTTAACTGATAATTGCGCGGTCATGCAACACGGTACATTTTTATCAATTTTTTTTTTTTTGAAAATCTTTTTATTGAGTATAAGACATACAAACAATTAACAACAATTAAACCTGCCACAGCATTGGGACTAGACCCACGCAGGAGTCAGTGCCAGCCGGCCATTGGGCTGCATCCAGCATTAATATCGTACATCTGTAGCATGTCCGAAAGAAAAAAAAAAAATAACAAACAAACCTAGTGCGGTATTGGCTCCTGTTCAATTAAGTATTTCAGGATCAGATTTATCAGCTGAGACTCATGGGACAATATTAGATGTCAATTAAACCCTTTTCCGAGATTACATTACCATAAAATCAACCAATGTATCAGTATCACTTTCTCCCGTAGACTGGTATTATGTACCTGTTCAATCAGTCTGCGGTTGCCGTGGAGGCCTCAGCTAGCCATTTGGCCCACACTCTATCATATTTTTTGGGGCATCCCCTATTTTGATAGGTTTCCTTATAGAGTGGTATTACTTTATTGATATGTGTTTTCCATAACAATATGGATGGCGGGGCACGTTTTTTCCAGCAGAGAGTGATCATTTTCCTTGCATAGAAGAGCAAGAGCCCTATGAGGGTTCTCTCTGCTATCTTGGGGGCTAATTCTTCCACTAAACCTAGAAGGCAGATCTGCGGGGTTGGGGCTATGTCTGTTTTTACCACTTCTTGTATTACAGATATTACTTCTGACCAGTAGTTTTTAATTGTTGGACAGGACCAGAAAATATGTATAAAATCACCTGGATCCCCAGTACATCTCCAACACTCCGAGGACAGGGAGGTTGTCATCTTATGCAATCTGTATGGGGTGAGATATGCCCGATGTAGTATTTTGTATTGTATGAGACGGTCTCGAAGTGAGACCAGGATTTTGAAGGGGAATTCCCACATGTCCTCCCAATCCTCGGAGTCCAGTGTCGGGATATCCTGTGTCCATTGCTGCCGGAGCTTTGACAGATCTGGAGAGGAAACTCTTAGGAGATGTGCATAAAGGACTGAGGTCGGTTTCTTGGTACATTCATATCTTGTGACCCTCTCCAGATCGGATTGCACTATTTGCGTGTCGTTGGGTATTATTTGGGCTTTGAACGCATGAGACAGTTGCATATAGCGAAATAGATGCGAGGGAGGCACATTGTATTGGGATACCAGGTGATTGAAGGAGTGTATGGCGGTGCCGGTGGTGAGGTCAGATATCAGTTTAAGACCGCATTTGGCCCATATTTTAGGGTCTGGTAATGAGTAGAGATGGGGTAGGGTAGGGTTGTTCCAAAGGGGGGTGTGCGGGGAGACTGCATTTCGTGGGAACTTCTCGAGTTCCAGTCCTGCCCTCCAGGCCCTTAGAGTCGTTGGCATGGAGGTGGTCAAATCATATGGAGCCTTGGGACCTCGAAGCGGTAAATGTGTAAGGGCTTCCACAGAGCGAACCACCGCAGCCTCCAGAACCGCAGCGGGGTTGGACGCATCCGGTACTAGCCACCAAACTGCCGTGACCAGCTGGGCTGCCAGAAAATATTTCTGGCAGTCTGGGAATGCCAGCCCCCCCTGCGACACCGGACGCATTAGTGTGGAGAGTTTAAATCTAGGGGGATTTGGACCCCAGAGGAAGGAGGAGAAAATTTGGTTCAATTTCTTGAAAAATGAGCAAGGTATCCATTGTGGGGAATTACGAAATAAGTATGTAAATTTAGGTATGATTTTCATTTTAATTAAGTTAATGCGGCCCAATAGGGATAGAGGAAGGTTCTCCCAAGCTTTGAGTTTGGCCTTGACTACTTGGACCACCGGGTCTAGGTTAAGGGGGATAAAGCTGGATGCGTCTCTCGAGACGCGTACCCCTAAATACACCATTTCGTCCACCCACTGCATCTGCAGATCCTGCGGGGCCAGTCTTTTTGCCTCAGTGTCAATAGCCAGCAACTGGGATTTTGTCCAGTTCACCCTTAATCCTGTTACTTTGGAGAATTCAGTCAATACTTGCAGCGCTCCTCTAAGAGAGGAGTCCGCGTCATTCAGAAAGAGCAGGAGGTCGTCCGCATACAGAGCTACCCTCTCCTCCAGCCAGGCTACTTTTAATCCTTTTATATGGGGTGAGACCCGCAGTGCCTCCGCCACCGGTTCCATAGCTATTGCGAATAATGCCGGAGAGAGGGGGCAGCCCTGCCTTGTACCCCTGGACAGCGGGAAGGGGGGAGAAACATTTCCTCCCAATCTGATTGCTGCCTTCGGGGATTTGTATAAAGTTTGCAGCCAGGCAATAAAAACCAACGGAAATCCCATCCTCCGCAGGGTTTCCCAGAGAAATGGCCATTCGATTGAATCGAATGCCTTTTCGATATCGAAGGAGGCAACCGTTCTAGTGCCCACATTGTCATGTATGGCATGTAAATTGGTGAATAATCTGCGGAGGTTAATATCCGTTGACCTGTGTGCCATGAACCCAGTCTGATCTGTGTCTACAATAGAGGGCAGAAGTGGGTTGAGTCTAACAGTAATTAGTTTAGATAAGATTTTGAAATCAGTGTTAAGAAGTGCAATGGGCCTGTATGAGGCGCACTGTTTGGGATCTTTATTGGGCTTAAGGATTAGAATAATGTGTGCATCTGCCATAGAGGGTGGGAGCGCTCCCTCCCCCAGACATTGGGTATACAGGTCCGCCAACAGGGGGGCCAGTAGATCCGCATGAGACCGATAAAATTCGACGGGTAGACCATCAGGACCCGGTGCCTTCCCAACTGCCAGTGCATTAATGATAGCATGTACCTCCTCCGCAGTGATAGGCCTAACCAGATGGGACCTCTCCTCATCCGAGAGCCACCCCAGAGCCAGGGGGTCCAGGAGAGGCGCCATCTCGCCAGGGGTCACATCCCGAGGGAGTGTGGTACTGTACAGTGCCCGATAAAAGGCCTGGAGCTCCTTTAGGATACCTTCTTGGGACGTAATAGATTCACCCGTGGGAGAGATCAGTTCGGGGATCAGAGTTATGGGGGTGTCATGATGGGACATCATTGCCAGTAGTCTGCCATTTCTATCCCCCTGCTCAAAGAATCTTTGTTTGGTGTGGAATATCTCTAAGCGTGTAACCTCAGTGAGATGGAGGTGGAGATCTCTCTTTGCGGACTGCAGCTGTTCAAAGTTGGAAACCGAGGGGTCAGACCCGTAAGTGGCTGACGCCGCTTCAATCTCCCCCTCCAACTGCCTTGTGTTGGCTTGTTGATTCACTTTCACCGCCTTAATTGCTGACATGTAGTGTCCTCTAGTGAACGCCTTGAAGGCGTCCCAAACTATGGGTGGAGAGGATGACCCCGCGTTATGTTCCCAGAATTTGCGCAGTGTTTGTGGAGTCTGCCCTGAAATCTCGTCATGGGAGATCCAGTGGGCCCCAAGGCGCCACATGGAGCCACTGCGTTTGTTTCTGGTCCGCATAGTGATCTTGAGAGGGGAATGATCAGATAGCCCGCTGGGTAGGTATGTTGCCTCCACTATATCATTTAGCATAAGTTGATTTGCAAACGCATAATCAATTCTAGAGGAGGTTTTATATGAGGTAGAAAAACATGAATATGCTTTAGTCTGGGGGTGTAACCACCTCCATACCTCAGTAACCCCTGCTGAAAGTGTCCACCCCAGCAGGTCCCCAGTAGAGGACTGCGAAGGCGTGGGCCTATCCAGATCGGGGGAGAGGGTATTATTGAAGTCCCCTAGGATTAACAATTTAGCTGGACAGTACGGGGTAATCCTCTCCAAAATAGTGTATAGCACCTCCGGTTTGAAAGGTGGTGGGATATAAACTCCTACTATAATATACCTTTGTTGCCAGGCCGTCAATACCAGAATCACAAATTTGCCATGAGGGTCTGTATGAACCGCCTCAACAGTACACGGGTAGGATTTATTTATCAGTATAGAGACCCCCTGGCATATGAGGAATACGTGGCATGGAAAGTTTTCTGCACCCAGGGCTTTTTCAAGGCCATCAGTTTGCCACCCGTCAAGTGGGTCTCCTGTAGGATCAGCACCTGTGGGTTGTGCGACTTGACATACTGGAACATCAGTGCCATTTTAAATTTGGAGTTGAGGCCTCTTACATTCCAGGATATCACCGATATTGTTTCCTGATCACGTGACTCCATGATACCAGGGGAGAATTGCTAACCTCTGGGTGAATGCGTCCCAACTGAAACCCACCCGATGAGTGTATTTAGAGCCAGGGCCAACCGCACATAACATAGAAAACATAGCAACCAATTTAAATCTTCCCAAGCACCAGGTGCTTATCCTACCATTTCCCAACATCCCCCGAAACAACATGGGGGAGGTCAGGAAGCGGCCTATACCCAAAAAAAACAAAAAACAAAACACTATGCCTGTGAACCTGGTAGTCAGGTCACAGTGCAGTCTTCATTAGCACTGAGCTGAATTTAAGCTCGACTTAAATAGTAAATGTCTCTTACTGGAGGCTCAAAATTCCTGGGATCGCCCCAGCTAGTGTTCAGCCTCAACAGTAGGTGAGGGTTAGGGGATATGTATCCCAACACAGCCAGGAGAACCAGGTGATCTGGAGCAGTTGTATAGTACCGCCGGGTGGTGGAGTTCTCCAGATAGGTAGGGAAAAAAAAAAAAAAAAAAACCCGGCCCTCCGCTCTGAGAGATAAGATCAAAACTAACAAAAACACAAAACTGGGAGGGGGGGGGGGTTACGTGTAGAGGTACACTTGAGGTAACTCCGGTGTTTACAGACAGTTTAGTAGGATAGATCAAAACCAGGATGTGGAAGATCCGTGCATTAGATGACTTATTGAGAAAAAACTTTTAACGCAAATTGGTCAGCCAGTCGTCAGCATCCGCTGGGTTGTCAAAGAAGCGGGTCGCTCCATCATGTTGGACTCGTAAGCGGCTTGGGTAGAGCATGCAATATTTAATGTTCTTGTCTCTGAGTCGTCTGCGGACATCATTGAAGGTTTTCCTCTTCCTCTGCAGATCGGCCGAGAAGTCAGGGAAAAGAAGAATAGAGGAGTTGCAATGTTTGAGCGTGGGGTGTTTGCGGGCTTCCGAGAGAATCCTGTCCCTGTCCCGATAGTTAAGGAAGCGGACCAAAAAAGGCCTGGGAGGACTTCCTGGGATGACACGGCCCGTGGGCACCCGGTGGGCCCTTTCAACAACGTATGTAGGGGGAACGTCCGTGAAGCCCAATAGGTTTTTAAAGAACTCCTCTGCGAATACAGCAGGGTGGTCCCCTTCTTCTCCTTCAGGCAGACCCAGGACTCTAACATTATTGCGCCTCAGCCTGTTTTCGGCGTCGTCCGACTTTGCGACAAGGGATTGTACTGTGCGCTGCAATTCGGCAATAGAGGTGGCATGGGTGGCCGTAAGATCTTCGGTGGCTGATACTCTGGACTCGGTTTCGGTCATTCTCCCCCTTATTTTATCGAGGTCGTTCCGTATAAGGTTACACTCCTCAGCGAGATGGTCGATGCGTACCAGCAGCGAGGTCCTGCTTCGCTCGATCGCATCAAGGATCGTGGCCGTACTGTCTTGAGGCGGTGGAGCTGATCCTTCTGCCATTGGAGCCGGGCCAGGGTCCATTTCCAGGTCAGCCAGCAAGGCCCGAAGCCGCCCCACTAGTATTGGGTCGGTCTGTGGGGAAGATGACAGCGGTAGCCTGGACTGTGCGTCGGTCTTTGTGGTTTTGGAGGACCCCCTCCCTTTTTTGGAGGAGGAGGACATCAGATAGTTCACCCTGAGAGCCCTCTATATGGGATATTTATCCGTGCCCAGGTGAGCGTGCAGGAGGCAGTTAGAGGGCGATCAATCTGGCAGCAGGCGCTGAGCCCCAGGAGCGAACGCGCTGGGCCGGTCGTCAGTGTTCACCAGCAGCTCCTAACTTCACCGCAGACACAAAGGCAGGGACCAGGTGGTGAGGATGTGAAGCTGGGGGCACTAGGGTGGAGAGGGTCCAGGGCAGTGAGAGAGGCAGAAGGAGGCAGATGAGAAACACTAGGCCCCAGGAGTTTTCAGCCGGTTCAGGTAAGCAGTCTCTGCTGGGCAGCACACCAGGCCTTGGCAGGGGGGTGGATGGATGGCAGAAGTGTGGATGGATGGCAGGGCAGGAGAAGACAAATGGACCACGCGCCCGAGTTCGGGCAGGCCGGCCGCGGCGCCCCCCCGGCGGGGTAGCGGCTCAGGAAACACCGGTGCTTTGTAGGCTGTACTAGGCCGCGCTAGGCCGCGGCCGCCACAGACGTCCCCAGCAGCAAAACGGGCCTCCGGACCGCACTAGGCAGGTGGATGGGCAGGCAGATGTGGATGGATGGATCCCCGGCGGGATGGCTTCTCAGGAAACGCCGGTGCTCAGCCAGCTGTACTAGGCCGCGCTAGGCCGCGGCCGCCACGGACCTCCCCAGCAGCCAAACGGGCCTCCGGACCGCACCAGGCAGGTGGATGGGCAGGCAGATGTGGATGGACGGATGGAGGACAGTCCCTTACCTCCAGTCCGGCCGGGATCAGATCCTCTGAGTGACACAGGCCTACAAGATGGCGGCGGCCGCAGGTGCCTGGAGTCTATGGTGAGTAGACGGCCCCAGGGGGGATAGACTCCGCAATTTTGCCCCAGGACAAGGCAGGGGACACCAAGGAATGGGCTGGCAGGGTGTCAGCCTGATTTGACACGTCGGATACACGGATGGCGAAGGATTAGATCAGGATGCCCGGAGCTCCCCAGATACACGTCTTCCTGTGTTCACATCAGGACACGCCCCCTTTATCAATTTTTTTTACACAAATAGAGCTTTGTTTGGTGATATTTGATCACCTCTGTTTTTTTTATATTTTGCCATGTAAACGAAAAAAGACAAAAAATTTTGAAAAAAAAGGTATATTTTTTACTTTCTGCTATAAGACATATCCAATAAAAATTTTAAAAAAATCTAATTTCTTCATAAATTTTGGCCAAAATGAATTTTGCTACATGTCTTTGATAAAAAAAATCTCAATTAGTGTATATTGATTGGTTTGCGTTAAAGTTTTAGCATTCACAAACTATAGTATGTACAGTTGTATTCATAAGTTTACATACCCTGGCAGAATTTATGATTTCTTGACCATTTTTCAGAAAATATGAATCATAACAAAAAAAACTTTTCTTTCACTTATAGTGTTTGGCTGAAGCCATTTATTATCAATCAACTGTGTTTACTTTTTTTAAATCATAATGGCAACAGAAACTACCCAAATGACCCTGATCAAAAGTTTACATACCCCAGTGCTTAATACCGTGTATTGCTCCCTGACTCATAGCAGACCCCCCCATCACAAACTGGTCCTGACCCATCAGACTCCCCATCATAGACTGACCCCCCAAATCACAGACTGAACCCCACAATCGTAGACTGAGCCCCAATCACAGTCCTCTCTCAATATCAAACTCCTTTACAGCACAGCACTCCCCCCCTCCCCAAAGAACCCTACCTTATTCACACAAGACATGGAGCCTGGCCGCTATGGACAATGGGCGGGACTTTTCACGTTAAAAGTGAGTGATTTATTGCTGGGACTGCCCCGCTGCCTAGCAACCAATCACCCACTTCTTAACTTAAAAAGTCCTGCCCTTTGTCTAGAGCGGCTGCGCTTCATGTCTTGTGTGAATAAGACAAGCAGTGTGGGGAGGGGGCAGTGCAGTGATATTAGAGAAGGCATGGACCTGCCGCACCTGCCATCAGAGGAGGGCTGGCAGCCTTAGGCCTGGGGGGCAAGTCCAGTCAAGTGGCCCATTAACACCTTGCCGATCAGCTGCCATCTTTATACGGCAGCAGGTTAGCTCCCCGGCACCCACGGCATGACGCTTGAGCCGATGCGCATGGCCAGCTGCCGCAATATCCGCCGGCGACCCGCAATCGCTCCTGAGAGAGACAGAACGGTCTATGTAAACAGACATCCCCATTCTGACAGGGGAGTTAGAGAGAGATCTGCTGTTCCTAGTGATCAGGAACATCGATCTCTCTCTACTCCCAGTCACTACACTGCCCCCACAGTTAGAAACACCTCCCTATGGAACATTTAACTCCTTGATCACCCCCTAGTATAAACCCATTTCCTGCCAGTGTTATTTAAACAGTATTTAGTGGGTATTTTTAGCTCTGATCACTGAATAAATGTCAAAGGTCCCAAAAAAGTGTCAAGTGTCCAATCTGTCCGCCACAATGTCGCAGTCCCACAAAAATCGCCGATCACTGCCATTACTATTACTTTTATTAAAAATAAAAATGTCATAAATCTATTCCCTATTTTGTAGATGCAGACGCTATAATTTTTTTTTTTTTTTTACCAAAAATATGTAAAAATACATATTGGCCTAGACTGATGAAGAAATATATTTTTTTGGGGATATTTATTATAGCAAAAAGTTAAAAATATTGGTTGTTTTTTTTTCAAAATTTTGCTTTTTTTTGTTTGTAGCGCAAAAAATAAAAACCGTGACCAAATACCACCAAAAGAAAGCTCCATTTGTGGGAAAAAAAGACGTCCATTTTGTTTGGGTACAAAATCACACGGCCACGCAATTGTCAGTTAAAGCAATGCAGTGCTGTATCGCAAAAAATGGCCTAGTCAGGAAGTGGCTAAATCCTTCTGGGGCTGAAGTGGTTAAACCACTGAATTAGCTCACCATCATCAGTGCCCATCAATGCAGCCTCACCAGTGCAGTCTGATCAGTGCCCATCAGTGTAGCCTCACTAGTGCAGACAGTGCTCATAAGTGCAGCCTGATCAGTGCAGCCTCACCAGTGCAGAGAGTGCCCATCAGTGCAGACAGTGCCCAGGCATCAGTGCAGCCTGATCAGTGCCCATCCATGCAGCCTCACCAGTGCAGACAGTGCACATCAGTGCAGCCTCACCAGTGCAGAGAGTGCCCATCAGTGCAGACAGTGCCCAGGGAACAGTGCAGCCTGATCAGTGCCCATCAGTGCAGCCTGATCAGTTCAGACAGTGCCCATCTATGCAGCCTGATCAGTGCCCATCTATGCAGCCTCACCAGTGCAGACAGTGCCCATCCATGCAGCCTCACCTCTGCAGACAGTGGCCATCAGTGCAGCCTGATCAGTGCCACCTGACCCATGCAGACAGTGCCCATCAGTGCCGCCTCACCCATGCACAGTGCCCATAAGTGCAGCCTGATCAGTGCCGCCTCACCAGTGCCCATCATCAGTACAGCCTGAACAGTGCCGCCTCACCAGTGCAGCCTGATTAGTGCCGCCTCACCAGTGCCGCCTCACCAGTGCAGACAGTGCCCATCAGTGCAGCCTGATCAGTGCCACCTCACCAGTGCAGACAGTGCCCATCAGTGCAGCCCGATCAGTGCCGCCTCACCAGTGCCCATCAGTGCAGCCTGATCAGTGCCGCCTCACCAGTGCCCATCATCAGTACAGCCTGAACAGTGCCGCCTCACCAGTGCAGCCTGATTAGTGCCGCCTCACCAGTGCCCATCATCAGTGCCGCCTCACCAGTGCAGACAGTGCCCATCAGTGCAGCCTGATCAGTGCCGCCTCACCAGTGCAGACAGTGCCCATCAGTGCAGCCTGATCAGTGCCACCTCACCAGTGCAGACAGTGCCCATCAGTGCAGCCCGATCAGTGCCGCCTCACCAGTGCCCATCAGTGCAGCCTGATCAGTGCCGCCTCACCCATGCAGACAGTGCCCATGCAGCCTGATCAGTGCCGCCTCACCCATGCAGACAGTGCCCATGCAGCCTGATCAGTGCCGCCTCACCCATGCAGACAGTGCCCATGCAGCCTGATCAGTGCCACCTCACCCATGCAGACAGTGCCCATGCAGCCTGATCAGTGCCACCTCACCCATGCAGACAGTGCCCATGCAGCCTGATCAGTGCCCATGGAATGTAGGGGGGGGGGGGTCAGCTGGGGGGGGGGGTCAGGGTCTGGGTCTGTGTTACAGCTAGGTACTTACTTTCCTTGCACGGCCTCTTCGGAGGGGGTGATAACGTCCAGTCACTTCTTCTGTGCCTCTCCTAAAGGCAGCGCCTGGTCCCAGCTCACAGCTGCTCAGGTCACGTGTGACGTGCCGGCTGCCTCTGAGGCTCCTGGGAGGTGGGAGTTGTAGTCTGCTGTGCTGCTGAATTCCTCCCACCGCCAGGAACTTCAGTGAGGCCAGACTACAACTCCCAGAGTGCAGCGGAACAGCAGCCAGCCAGTCGGCGGCTAGTACTGGGTAACACAGTACCACGCCGCAGCCTGGGAAAAATAGACAGCGTCGCGGACGTAAGGTAGGCGGCCCAGGGGGAGATTTCCACCCGCCCCTGCCTGCCATGCTGCTATGATAGTGCGGGGGGCAGCCGAGAAGTCGCCGCAGGAGCGGCGCCGCCCCCGCACCACTGCCGCCCCGAGGCCTGGCCTCGGTGGCCTTGTGTGAAATCCGGCCCTGCTTGTCTCTGTGCTGTTTGGCGTCTTGTAAGTGGGATACTTTGTGGCATTTGCGTAGTAATAGCTTTCTTCTGGAGACTCGACCATGCAGCCCATCTTTCTTCAGGTGCCTCCGTATTGTGCATCTTCAAACAGCCACACCACATGTTTTCAGAGAGTCCTGTATTTCACCTGAAGTCATTTGTGGGTTTTCCTTTGCATCCCGAACAATTTTCCTGGCAGTTGTGGCTGAAATTTTTGGTTGGTCTACCTGACCGTGGTTTGGTTTCAACAGAACCCCTCATTTTCCACTTCTTGATTAGAGTTTGAACACTGCTTATTGGCATTCTCCATTCCTTGAATATCTTTTTATATCCCTTTCCTTTATTATACAGTTCAACTACCTTTTCCCGTAGATCCTGTGACAATTCGTTTGCTTTCCCCATGACTCAGAATACAGAAACGTCAGTGCAGCACTCGATGAAAGAGCCAGGACTGTCAGGAGTCCAGAAACTCATTGACCTTTTATACACACACACACTAATTACAAGCAAACAGATCACAGGTGAGGATGGTTACCCTAATAGCCATTCAAACCTCTTTGTGTCAACTTGTGTGCATATCATCAGGCCAAAATCACCAGGGTATGTAAACTTTTTACCAGGGTCATTTGGGTAGTTTCTGTTGTCATTAGGGATGGGCTTTATGTTCGGGTCGGATTTTTGAAGGGTCTGGTATGGGTTTTGAGGGGGACCCCCATGCCATTTTTTTTAAAATTTTGGTGCAGGGTTCCCCTTAATATCCATACCAGACCTGAAGGGCCTGGTATGGAATTTAGGGGGACCCCCACGCATTTTTTATAAAAAAATTCTGGTTCGGGGTTCCCCTGTGGGGGAATCCCATGCCGTTTTTATCAATGAACTATTATGTGTATTGCCGGACCGACAATTCATTATAGCCACAAGTAGTTTTAAATGACTTTTTTTCCTTTAGAAATGTAATTTTGCTGTCAGACTGTTCTAAACACGGGAAACATGCGTCTACAGGCATACTATAGACACCCCCCAGCTACAAAATTTAAAGGAATATTATACTTTTATTGTTTCACTTTAAGCATTATTAAAATCACTGCTCCTGAAAAAAAGGCCGTTTTTAAAACTTTTTTTTGCATTGATACATGTCCCCTGGGGCAGGACCCAGGTCCCCAAACACTTTTTAAGACAATACCATGCATATAAGCCTTTAAAATTAGCACTTTTGATTTTTCATGTTCGTTTCCCATAGACTTTAACGGTGTTCGAGCAAATTTTTTGACTGTTAGCATGTTCTGGTGCGTACCGAGCGGGGGGTGTTCGGCCCATCCCTAGTTGTCATTGTGATTTAAAAAGAGTAAACACAGTTAATTGATAATAAATAGCTTCAGCCAAACACTAACCATGAGTGAAAGAAAAGTTTTTGTGTTGTTCATATTCTCTGAAAAATGGCCAAAAAAATCATAAATTCTGCCAGGGTATGTAAACTTATGAAAACAACTGTATACTGGATTTTTTCATTTCTTTTTTTTTATACTACCTGCAGTGATCACCAACTTATAATGGGACTGTGATAGTGCGGTGGGCAATATGACACTAACTGACCCTGGGGGGGGACTGATTAACTGCCACTGACATCACCTGTGACATTAATACAGCGATCAGTGATAATACTATACACTGTCACTGTACTAATGACACTGTCTGGGAAAGGGTTCACTTCTGGGGCGATTGAGGGGTTAAATGTGTGCCTAACTATGTGTAATGTGTGGGGAAAGTGTGCTGCTTTTACTACTAGATCTCTGTTTCTCATCCGTTCTTTGCAACATAGAGCTCTGGACTGTGATTGCATACAGCTGATCAGCAGGTCTCGGGCATGAATCAATGGTGGGGACTTACTGACATGAGCAGAGAGGGTATTTTCATGTGAGTTACAGGACAACATTGAAAATACGCAAGTGCTTACAATCACGTGCTTAGAAGATAACTGAAAGCTGTAGATGGTGTTACGGAACAGTACGAATTTCAAAGATAATCTCAGCAACCACAAAAACTGGCAGCGCATATTTGGCTGTGGAACTGACTTTTTCATCAAGCAATAACATGCCCACTTTGGTTGGCAAAAACAAAACTGGCCATGAATTCACTTGTTCTTGCTGAAGCAAAACTATCATGCCACTGGCAAAATTCTGTCAAGCTCTCATTAAGAATTAGAGCACAGCAGATGATTCAACAGTGTAAAAATGACCAGCAGCAGGGATGATCTTTGGAGAACATGGGAGAACTGGGTGAAATGTACTAAAGACAAAGAGTACAAGCAGGTGCTAACACAATTAAAGTGATTGTAAAGGCAGAAGGTTTTTTATATCCTAAAGTGGTTGTTAAGCCACTATAGTATAAGCATGCCATCCCCTCTGTTAAATAACATTATGTGTCCCTGTGCCTGTGCTGTATAAAAAAAAAAATGCAGATTATACCTTGTATCAGAGTGACTCCCGTCGCTCCCGTGACTCCTCGGCTCTCTCCTCTCCCCGGCTGACAGCTATAGTGGGTGGGGCCAAGCACTCCCGCTGACGTCAGTTGGGGAGGAGAGAGAGCCGAGGAGTCACGTGAGTGCCGGGAGATGCTCTGATACAGGGTATAATCTGCATTTTTTTTATACAGCACAGGGACATATAATGTTATTTAACAGAGGAGATGGCATGCTTATACTATAGATATGATAACAGCAGGAGAGGATGATCATGGAGTGGACAGAGCTTTATTTTGCTTGCATCTATCTAGCAAGGTTACTTTGTGGTATAAGCAAGGAAGCTGAGACCTCTGCAGTGTGTAAATGTGCTTTTACTATACAAAGATGCTGTATATACAAAACTATTACAATATTAGGAATACAAGACTGACAGATATCTATAACAAGCAAAATGCCTAGCAAATAAACAGGCTATGGTCTATACACTTAAAATACACTTAAAACTTACTTAACTCTGGTTACTGTATGTTCATGATCTCCATTGACAACGTTTCTCCTGGAGATCAGGCACCTTCTTGCATGATGAGTGGCTTCTGGTGTTTAAGCATGATGAAGTGGGCTTCCACTATCAGTCTCTACTGCTCCTTTTATTTGTCCCAGTTTGTTGACAATGATTACAAAACAACTTCCAACTGTCAACAGTTCCCATTGTTACCATGGCATTCGTTTGAGAAACATCCTCAGACAAACCTGATCTCTGTTAGAATAGCAATCAGACTAGTTTTTATCACAGTGTTATAGAAAAATCGTATATTTTATATCAAACGCAACACAAGCTGACAGGAAGAGAGGGGTGGTGGAGGACAAAGGAGAGCAGAGAGGAGAGCTGTGGATGACGGAGGGACATTTACTGACCACAGTGTCAGGGCTCAGCAGCCACAATAAACTGTGTTTACAGAGGGGGGGGGGCATAGCCAGGCAGGATCAGCCAGGTATTTCAGGTGGTTGGGGGGGGGGGGGCAAATTACAGAGCTCAAGCACTGTGCTGTTATTCATGCTTTAAGGGAACAGGAAGGATCCATTTTCTTTTTTTTTAGGGTAATAAATATATGATAAAAAGCCTTCTGTGTGTAGCAGCCCCCTCAGCCCCCCCCCCCCTGACTTACCTGAGCCCTATCTCTATCCAGTGATGTCCACGAGTGCCTTGGCTGTCCAGAACTCCTGATTGGCTGAGACACAGCAGCGGCACCATTGGCTCCCACTGCTGTCAAACAAACGCAACTAGCCAATCAGGAAAGAGGGGGCAGGACCGAACCACAGCTCAATGTCTGAATGGATATACAGAGCTGCAGTTTTTGGCTACTTGCTGTGGGGGCACTCAACAAGAGGGGGGGGGGCCAGAAGCCCCGGCCAGGGACCTGAGAAGAGGAGGATCTGGGCTGCCTTGTGCAAAACCACTGTACAGAGTAGGTAAGTATAACATGTTTGTTATTTTAATAGAAAAAAACAAGACTTTACAATCACTTTAAGAGAGAACAGATCACACAACAGTCTAAAATTAGTCAGCAGCAGGACAATTTTAATGAGCCAGGCTAGGCCCAAATTTGCTAGAGACAGCACAGGTTGAGGTGCACACTGTTTTTGCACTTATTTTTATTACCCTTTTAAATGATACAGTGGCATCTTTTGAACAAAATGTAGCAGATGACCAGAGTACTGTGTTTTTGGAACCCCAAGCTGAAAAAAAAGAAGTCTCATCAACACAAATTAAAAACCCTAAGGCCCCTTTCACACATGCTGTCCGATCAGGTCCGCCTGTCAGTTTTTCAGTCGGACCTGATCGGACGCTCTATTCACCTCTATGGAGCAACAGGTGTCATCGCTGACATCCAGCGCTATTCGATCCGGTCAGCCAAATCCAGATGGATGGAAACCCTATTTTCCATCTGTCTAGCGGATCCGATCTGATGAAAACGGACAGGCGGATCTGTTTTCATCTGATCTCCCCATAGAGGAGAGCGGAGCTCTGACAGGTCCATCTCTGCACAGTGAGTGGAGACAGACCTGTCATCCGCCTGCTCATCGGGGATCAGCGGATCAATCCCCCGCTGAGCAAAACGGACATGCCATGTGTGAAAGGAGCCAAAACCCCAAAAGGTTATATAAACTCCAAAACAAAAATCCACTACGGGAAGTTGCACAAATTGATTTTAATTTAAATCCTTTGCTCATAGTCACCTTGTTTGCAGCACATTCAAATCAATGTTCTCCTAACAATGTGACCACCCACAACTGGTTAAAGCTCTCAGTAGCAAAAGATTGAAATTGCCTGTGTAGCTTCACCCTGAGTCCAGGGCTGTGGGACCAATTTTTAATTTCAGAGTCTGAATGAAAAAATCACCAAAGAATCTCTTTAATGTGGGATTGTCGAACGATTAATCTACTGCTGCATTTCAAGTCTATGGAGGAGAAGAGAGGTGAATAATAGTTTCTGCTACACGATTAAATTACGGCACTGTGCGATAGTGGGTGACACTACAAAAGTAATGTGATCCAAACATAGAGATCGATCTCATGAGATTTTTGTAGTGCGATTGAGCTACTAAAAAATGCCTATGTAGCCCCGGGGCTGTCTTCTCTTCTTAACCATGTCAATGCATTTTCACCAAGTCTGATTCTAACTGTACTTCTTCTTGCATTTGGTGATATATAGAAGGGGAGAATTATTAGCTGCATCTCTGAACTTTATTATCTGCCATTTATTAAGATGTCTTGCTAATCCTTTATTAAATTAGGGATCCCTAGTCTGACATATTGCAATACATGTCACGCTACCCAGCTGTGCTCATGTAACTCTGTTATTTACTCTATTCCCACTTCAGCAACAAACTATAGAAAAGCACATTACAGGATCAGAGGTTAACACTTGGCATGACTTGGTGCGTTGTGTTTTGTCTTGCTATTCGTTTTGAGCTCCAGCTTGAAGAATTTTCCATTGGTGTAACTCAGGCTTATATATCACAAGCTCATATAAAGGTCAGGCATGTGGGAGCCATTTATCTACACCTCTGGCATTTGTAGTATATATACATATCTATTTTTATCATGATTACTTTAAATGTTTATTATGTACATTCAGCCAATGCTAACGATTTCCATGAGCTGTGCCTGAACAGTATGTACCTATCTTCATGTCATTCCATAGCTGGTCACAATAAGCTATTAGAACTGTTATAAAACACTAATGATTGTGTATCCAGAAATAAGTAGGATCATTATTCTTCGTTGTCTTAGAATTATATTGTATTATCCTCCTCTGATAAATGAACCCTTTGCTGAGGGTCTTAAAAATATGCATTGTGTTCGCCTAGCTTTGGAAGCCTGAAGCTGGCGAATTGTAATAAAAATGAATGAAATTTGAAGGAAGAAAACAGCCAGAAGGAAATCTCAATCAAGTGAACTGTCGAAGTCAAAGAGTGCATGTAGGCATGTATAGTTCAACTTTCCTGCAAAGGTGGTGGCCATTGTGCAAAGAGGGTGGAGGACAAGGAGGAACTCAGGTTCCTCTGAGGCCTCGGCAGGTGTCAGCAGGGGAGCAGCTGCCCAATTGGATGTTGCTGCTCTGACTGACCTCTGCAGCCATCTTTGGTGTGGGCAGTGCTAATAAATAGCACTGTCCCCCTCAGGTTGGTGCTCATTTAGCATAGTGGACAGGTCAGGGACAGAGACCCCGCTGGTTACTAACAGATTAACTAGAGTAGGGACAGTTTCCTATGGAGGAGAGACAGGATAGGGACTGTCTCTGTACCTTGGACTTTAGCTTTCCTCATCCATGGGCCCCATTGCTGGTCTGCATTCCAGTCGTCTCCTTTGTCGGATGATGTTACGCCGTGTACACACGAGCGGACTTTTCGACAGCAAAGGTCCGACAGAACAAATCCGCCGGACAATTCGATTGTGTGTGGGCTTCATCAGACCTTTGCTGTCGAAAATTCAGACGGAGTTTAGAAATAGAACATGTTTCAAATCTTTCCGATGGACTTGAGCCCGGTCGAAAAATTTGTTCGTCTGTATGCTAGTCCGACGGACAAAAAGGGACGCAAGGGCAGCTATTGGCTACTGGCTATCAACTTCCTTATTCTATTCCGGTCGTACGTCATCACGTTCGAATCCGTCAGACTTTGGTGTAATCGCGTGTAGGCAAGTCCATTTCGTCTGAACTCCGTCAGTACTCCGTCGAAATTCCGTCAAAAAGTCCTTCGGAGTTCAGTCCTTTGAAAGTCCGCTCGTGTGTACACGGCATTAGATGTCTAAAGTGTGCACAGTTATCTCACGTTTGGTTCATTGCTAGTGCTTGGGCTCGGTGTTACCGTGTTTTGTAAAGTCTGTTTTACTTTACTAGTAGTTATGGAGGGATCTGGGGTCTATTAGACCCCAAACCCGTCCACTGCACTTAAAAGTATTCAAAACGCCAAGATCTGTGTTTTTGAATACTTTCTATTTTTTAAAACTGGCGCCCTCAGGATGCCAGTAATCCGGACGTGATGTCATGACATTGCTTCCGGGTTACTAGATCCGAGACCCGAACAAAGCAATCGACTTTGTTCAGGTCTCCGGCCAGCCGGCAGACATGCTGGCTGGTCACTCGGGCCTCCCGGTGGGACGGGAGAACCGGGCAGAGCGGCGAGAGGGGGGTCCCCTCCCCCTGCTTGTGATAACGGCCGAGCGGCTGCTTAGCCACATCGGTTGTTATTACAAGAAATCTGACCATCCGCTTGAATGAATTGTACCCAGTACAACCACTTGAAGCAATATCAGTAAGTTTGTTACCGATACTGATTCTGCAAAAAAAAGTGAATATCGGCTGCACCGGTAATCGGTCGACCCCAAGTCTCCAGACCTTAATCCCATAGAAACTATGTGGAGGGAGCTGAACATTCAAGTTACCAAATGTCAGCCTCGAAACCTTAATGACTTGGAGAGGATCAAAATAGTAGTGGGACAAATTCTCTTCCCTCCTGAAATGTGTGCAAACCTGGTGGCCAACTACAAGAAATGTCTGACCTCTGTGATTGCTAACAAGGGTTTTGCCACCAAGTACAAAGTCATGTTTTGCGAAGGGGTCAAATATTTATTTCACTCATTAAAACAGAAATCAATTTATAACTTTTTTGAAATGTGTTTTTCTGGATAGTTTTGTTGTTCTTATGTCTCTCACTGTTAAAATAAACCTACCATTAAATTTATAGACTGATCATTTCTTTGTCAGTGGGAAAACATACAAAATCAGCAGGGGATCAAATACTTTTTTTCCTCACTGTATTTGTAAAATGCTTTTCTACATATTGTTACGGTATAGATTAGGATCTGTGGCCCTGACGAAGCGGGTCAGCCAGTGAAACGAGTTGACTAAAAAGCGTATCTCAAGCCCAGGATAGCAGCACCCTGGACAAACCAGTTTGTTATCTTGGTTTTTAAAAGAATGAACCCTCTTTTTAAGAGATTGTATATATTGTCAAATAATGCTATGTGAAAAAACATTTTTTTCAAATCAGTTTGTCAAGTGTTTATTGAACTCAAGGAAGGTACATGTAAAGTCCCAACCTTCCTCTGTTGTATTTTTATAAGTGTCCTGCAGGGATGGTACCTCCTTAAGGGTTGCTTATCAATTCATACTCTACCCTCCCTCACAAAAATGTTTAACTCTATTAATTAGCAGTATCATTTAAAAAATACAGGTGTTGCAGCCCTAAGAAATTCCTAAAAAACAGAAGAGTTTCTTTACAATGCCCTCTGGGACCATGACTTGTCTGTACGGGAAGTTATTTAACATACTGCAATGTTGGAAATTTACAGAGCGGAAATTTAAATAAAAAAGGAAAATCTGGGTATTCTTCATTTCCAGTTTCACAATATTCTTTGAAATATCATTATATATTGGTCACAGTGCATATTAACACAATCCCAAACAGCAGAACTGAAGTAAATGGACTACTCAGAAATGCATTAGAAGAATATGTGTACAAATATGATCGTTCCCAGAGCTTAATGCTTTTAAAGTGAACTTGAACTTTATTTTTTGAACTTTTATTAGAGCAAGGTCGGATACCGTAAGTTAATGGCTATTATTTTTACTAGCCAGAAAAGCCTCCTCTATTCCTTTCTCTGGTTTAGCTTCACTTGGATACTGACCTTGACTATTTGTGTTTTGTTTGTAAAATTCAATTATTTGAAACAATAAACATGTCTAGTGTAGTGAATGTACATTGAATGTTATTATTATTAATGGGGTGGACAACTACACGGCAAATGAGGTTTAATGTTGAAAAATGGAAAATAATGCTTTTGGGTGCCAAAAATATGAATGCAATCTATACACTGGGGGGAGAACCTCTGGGGGAATCTAGGATGGAAAAGGACCTGGTGGTCCTAGTAGATGATAGGCTCAGCAATGGCAGGCAATGCCAAGCTGCTGCAAGCAAAGCCAACAGATTATTGGCATGCATTAAAAAGGGGATCAACTCCAGAGATAAAACAATAATTCTCCCACTCTACAAGACTCTAGTCCGGCTGCACCTAGAGTATGCTGTCCAGTTCACCAGTCCTCAGGAAGGATGTGCTGGAACTGGAACGGGAGAGGGTCCAGAGAAGGGATCCAGAGGATGATCTCAGCTATGGGGAAAGACTGCAAGCCCTGAACTTATTCTCTTTGGAGAAGAGAAGCTTGAGAGGGGATATGATTTCAATGTACAAATACCATATTGGCGACCCCACAATAGGGATAAAATTATTCCGCGAAAGGTAATTTAAAAAGACACGCGGCCATTCACTAAAATTAGAAGAGAAGCGGTTTAACCTTGTCTGTCTGTGTCATCATGGGACATACTTTAACAAGGGCAGCCTTGAATTTTTTTGCCTCTAATGTTCAGCCTAGACATTGTGTCATAATTTCCTGAATGCAGAGAGAGAGAAACCACTACCGAAAGCAGGGGATCATGGGACATGTGGTCCAGAGAGTTGTAATTTCCATGGAGCCAGTGTTGCTGCAGACTACAAGGGGAAGGAGCGCTTTCTCTTGGGACCACGGCCCTCAGCTGAGAGCAGGGACTTGGCCGCTCAGGGGCATCAGAGCAATCTTATACTTAACCGCTTCTGGACCGCGGCCCAGGTGCACAAAATCATGTACCTGTACGTGATTTCGTGCACACGGTTTAGTGTGCAGGAGCCAATCAGCGGGTCGCCGCGACCTGCCGATCGTTCACAGGAGAGAAGGATCAGCAATCTCCCTGTGTAAACAAGGCAAACAGTGGATCTGTCAGGAAGGGAAAGAGAGATCTTGTGCTTCAGCTAAGCTGAATTACGGATCTCTCTTTTCCTTCAGTGTGACACTGCCCCACATAGTTAGAAAGCACCTCCCTAGGGAACATTTAACCCTTTGATTGCCCCATGGTGTTAACCCCTTCCCTGCAAGTGCCATTTATACAGTAATCAGTGCATTTTTATAACACTGGTCACTGTATTGGTGTCACTGGTCCCCAAAAAGTGTCAGATTTGTCACTAAAAATCACAGGTCGTCGTCATTACCAGTAAAAAAATAAAATAAATAAAAATCCCTAAATCTATCCTGTAGTTTGTGCAAACCAATCAATATACGCTTATTGGGATTTTTTTTTCCAAAAATATGTAGCAGAATACACATTGGCCTAAATTAATAAAGACATTTTTTTTTGTTTGGATATGTATTATTGTAGCACTTACCCCCTAAGGAGCTGCTGGTAATTAATCGGGCCTGTACTCTGCTTTTCCACCCCCAATGAATTGGCTCAACCCACTTGACACAGCTGTGTAACAGTGTTGGTGTGAAACCCAATAACAAGGAACAACCCCACAACAGCAGTATACATATATTGTTACCTGGGTATCCGTTGCTCCACCTGCTTAGAGAATAAACAAAACCTCACGCCAGTTATATTTTAACCAGACTGTAAGTTTACTGAAGGCTGGTTTAAGACAGTAATTACAATAACTATTTTGGTACACAAATTCAGAACAATAATAAACTAGATGCACGTAAATAATTGTCACTCAAAGATTACCTGAATGATGCATGCAGGCGTGCCTCCAAGTGGGACTAGTGCTCAGGGTGAGACCTTGATAAGACCTTGACACTGGGCACCTTCCCACTTCCAGTGCAACCACACTTGAAGCACACTATCTAGTGCTAGAAACACACTACAACACAGTATAAATGCTAAAGAGCTCCCCCTGCGGTGCAATGCAGCTCCTAGAGCATGTTATGGAAACACAAGGCCAGTCAACAGTGCTGGTCATGGACATGGTGCATCCTCTGCCGGTGGCCGTGGGGCACACTTGTCCTTTTTCTGCTGCTGGCTGTGTTATTGAGCCAGAACATGCAGAAGAGTTGGTGGAGTGGATAACAAAGCCGTCCTCATCCTCCTAATCCTCCCTCACCCAGGCTCAGAGTAGTTTTCCTTCCTATGCAGCTGCCAAAGCGGCCTATTCCACCGGCTCCTTGTCCACAGTCACTCCTTCCGTAGCCCCACCATCATGCACGGAGGAGTCCCCCGAACTATTCGACCACAGTGTTGGGTACATGCTGCTGGAGGATGAGCAATGATTTGAAGGCTCCGATGTTGGTTCACAGGTTGAGGAAGGGAGTAACATGAGCCTAGAGAGAGGGGGTGCCCAAGAAGGACAAGAAACTGGCAGTCATGTTCCCCCAGCTGCAGCATAGTGCCAAGTTTGCTCCAGTGACGGGGAGGGAGGGGATGATAAGGTCACTGACTCTACTTGGGTGCCTGATAGAATAGAGGAGGAGGAGGAGGAGGCACAACTGCAACAAAGCAGGATGTCCTCTAGGGGGCAGCTTAAGGGCAGCCACCCTACTGCATCACACCTCAGAGCTCCGCAGGTGCAGGTCGCTGCTGACTCACCGGTGATTTTGAAAAGTTCCTTGGTGTGGGCCTTTTTGGACACACGTGCAGCAGATCGCACTGTTGCTGTTTGCAACTTATGTCTGAAGCAGATCAAGCGTGGCCACAACAGCAGCCGCTTGGGCACCACATGCTTGACCAGACATATGACGACCTCCCATGCAGTCTTTTTCCCCTATACTATATTTGAGATTTATTATCTCTCAGATATGATTTGGATTAAATGAGAGTTCTTTGACCATGAGTGAAAGCTTTAACACAATAACAACATTTATTGGTGAGTAGTTAAAAGTCTATCTAATCTATCTATAGTCTACACCAAGGAAGAAAATATTAGGTTAAAAAAAGAGAATTACATGAAGGAATACAGAGTATATTCCTGAAAACATTAATCTACAAACATATTTAGTTACAAGTAAAATGCAGACCTTTCCCATAATTACCCTTTGCACCAAGGTTCCATTCTGATGGTTGCTCTCCCATAAAAGTGTGTGTTTCCCTCACATCTAGTCTGTGTATATCATTACATGCTGATGCCTCATTGGTTGGCATAGCGTGCCTCTGATTGGTGAGCTTCCCTATTCCTGGTTAAGGACTGACTACATCTCCAATCCCTATACTTTGCATATTTCAGCCCCATTTAATGCAAATCCTTGTGACTATTCTAAGCAGGAGCTTAACTTGAATTTTCCTGGGAAGTTAAGAATTGATTACGGGTTGGCCTCCCTTCATTGCATATCCCAGCACGGGATTCTTTGAAGTGAGTATGTGTAAAACAATGAGGTTTGGATCCCATTGTTTGTATACACAAGCCTAGGCACCGACTTGTCTGATCTACCAGAGATTTCTGTAAAGATAATATGTTCCGCCCTACATATATAAAAGCTGAATTAAATATATTCATAATTCCAATATTTTACAGATAATAATGTAGATTTCACATAAACTCATAAAGAAACAAGTCAGTTGGCAACAGCCAGAGGCGGCTCTCTAATTAGGCGAAATAGGCGGTAGCCTCAGGATCGCAGTCACAGGGGCCTCGCACAGTTGGCTAGTTTACCTAATTAGAGAGCCGCCTCTTCCAGCAGCTGAGATCTCCGCCATCACACAGTCCCGAATCCCCTCTGCTACAGGGAGAGATAACAGGCTGCGAGTGAGACGTGTGATCGGAGCTCACCTACATCTCCGGGTCACAGACAGGGAGAGCCGCTCAGTAGAGCCTGCTCTGACAGATCTCCCCCCTCCCCCTGCTGCCCGCACAGCCAGACAGAAGAGGAGAGAGAGCTTCTGCTCCTCCTCCTCCCGCCCTCTCCTCCTGCCCCGCCCACTCTCCTCGGCAGTGTTCTCTGTTCTGCCTCAGAGAAGGGGATGTCTGGGCGGGAGGATTCAAACTGAAGCCCAGCAAACAGAAAAGGAAAAGGGGAGTCTGATCCATCCGTGCAGTCCCTCCTGCCTCCCAGTGAGTACACTGATGTAGGGGATGCTCTTCCTTCCCTTCTTCCTCCATCCCCCTAGCTTTCTTTCTCTTTCTCCTTCCTTCTTTCTTTACATTAGTTTTCTTTCTTTCTTTCTTTCTTTCTTTCTTTCTTTCTTTCTTTCTTTCTTTCTTTCTTTCTTTCTTTCTTTCTTTCTTTTTCTTTCTTTCTTTCTCCATCCCCCTCTCTTTCTTTCTTTTTCTTTCGTTCTCTCTTCCTTTCTTTGCATTATTTTTATCTTTCTTTCTTTCTCTTTCCTTCCTTCTCCATCCCCCCTCTCTTTCTTTCTTTCTTTCTTTCTTTCTTTCTTTCTTTCTTTCTTTCTTTCTTTCTTTCTTTCTTTCTTTCTTTCTTTCTTTCTTTCTTTCTTTCTTTCTTTCTTTTTCTTTCTTTCTTTCTCCATCCCCCTCTCTTTCTTTCTTTTTCTTTCGTTCTCTCTTCCTTTCTTTGCATTCTTTTTATTTTTCTTTCTCTTTCCTTCCTTCTCCATCCCCCCTCTCTTTCTTTCTTTCTTTCTTTCTTTCTTTCTTTCTTTCTTTCTTTCTTTCTTTCTTTCTATCTCGCCTTCCTTCCTTCCTTCCTTCCTTCCTTCCTTCCTTCCTTCCTTCCTTCCTTCTCTTTCTTTCTTTCTTTCTTTCTTTCTTTGCTTCCATCTCTTCTTTCTTTCTTTCTTTCTTTCTTTCTTTCTTTCTTTCTTTCTTTCTTTCTTTCTTTCTTTCTTTCTTTCTTTCTTTCTTTCTTTCTTTCTTTCTTTCTTTCTTTCTTTCTTTCTTTCTCTCTTTCTTTCTCTCTTTCTTTCTTTCTCTCTTTCTTTCTCTCTTTCTTTCCTTTTCTCTTTCTTTCCTTTTCTCTTTCTTTCTTTCCTTCTTTTTCTTTCTTTCTCCATCCATCCCCCTTTATTTCTCTCTTTGTGACAGCTTCCCTGTGCAGCTCTGCTTGAGGAAAATATATCTTTATTATGCCCACTTACCTACCCCCTGTACTGTCCACTCCCCAATACTGTACCCTCCTAATACAGTTCATTTTCATCCCTTGAATTATTTTTCCCATTATGGGAATGAGTGGGACCTGATGTCTAAGTGTTGCCTAAGGCCTCAGAAAGTCTAGAGCCGCCTCTGGCAACAGCACTTGAAAGACCTACATCAAAGAAAAAGGTGGACTTCTCCTTGCCTCCTATGCCTCCAGACCTCTCGAAAACCTGCACTGAGAGGAATGAAAGTATACCAATAGGTGTCCCAAGTACAGCCGATCTGCTAGCAGTACACCACCATGCGATTTTAGCAGGCAAATTTCCCTACCCCAGTTGCTAAACCGAAAAAGAAATTCAGTCCCA
This sequence comes from Lithobates clamitans, assembly GCA_037952925.1. NCBI lineage: Eukaryota > Metazoa > Chordata > Amphibia > Anura > Ranidae > Lithobates > Lithobates clamitans. The sequence continues at coordinate 1,014,550 of JBBGZY010000970.1, read as the reverse complement.
GCCATCCACATGCTCAGGTGTATATTACCGCAGACTCATGGTCTAGCAGGCATGGGCAGGGATGTTACCTTTCCTTCGCGGCACACTGGGTAACTCTGCTGGCAGCTGGGAAGGATGCAGGACAGGGTTCAGTATTGTTGGAGCTTGTTCTACCACACGCCTCCAAAATGCTAGCGGTGATTTTGCCACAGCTCTCTCCTCCACCCCCTCCTCTTCCTCTATGGCCTCTTCTGCAGATTTGTTCTCTGAACCAGCGGTGCTCCGTAAGTGTTCAAGGGGCTACGCAAACACTCAAGTTCAACCTATGTGTGTGAATATATATGTCAGTATTACATTGTATATATGTTGCGGTCGTTCAGGTGCTAATCTAATAGTTTCTTGAAACTATCGTTCCACTACCTGTGGAAGGGAATTCCACATCCTTGCCGCTCTTACAGTAAAGAACCCTCTACGTATTTTAAGGCTAAACCACTGCTTAGGGGACAGGAGCCAAACTAGGGCAGAGATTCTGTCAGCTCTGCAGGGGCAGGCTCAGAGGTGGTTGACGCCACGCCAGCTTCAGCCAGGAATGGTTGTATGCGACAATGGCACCAACCTTCTCTCCGCCCTCCGACAGGGACACTTGACCCATGTTCCATGTTTGACACACATCCTGAATTTGGCGGTGCAGCGGTTCTTGAGCAGGTACCCAGGCTTACAAGATCTCCTGAGGCAGGCCAGAAAAGTCTGTGGTCATTTCCAATGGTCATATAATGCCAGTGCTCGGCTGGCTGACATTGAAAGGGGATGCAACCTGCCCACCAACCGTCTCATTTGTGACATGTCCACCAGGTGGAACTCAATGTTGGCAATGCTGCAGCGGCTGCACATGCAGCAGGGGGCCATCAATGAGTATCTGTGTGAGTATGGCACCAGGACAGGGTCAGGGGAGTCACAAGGATGGTGAGCAGCGACAATACATGCATCAGTGATACTGTCCCTCTTGTCTTCTTGTTGGAGCACACGCTTCATGGAATAATGGACAGGGCACTTGAGGCAGAACGGCCCCCTTTATCCAGATATTATTCCTGCAGGCCCGCCAAACACACAGGAAGAAAAGGAGGAGGATTGTGTTAGCATGGACATGGAGGATAACGCTCAGCAGCAGTCTTCAAGGGATGGTTTTCAGTCCCCAGAAACCCAAGGAGTTGTACTTGGCTGGGATGAGGTTGTTACAGGTCATGTGATCCATAGTGACCCAGAGGACTCAGAATCGAATGTCTCTGAAAACTTTCGCAGGCTTTGCAGAATCAGGGAGGCTATGCACCGTAAGTACCCTAGGATTCGTGGTATCAAAGAGAGGGATCATTACTGGCTGGCAACCCTTCTTGACCCACGTTACAAGGGTAAGGTTGCAGAACTCATCCTGCCTTTGCAGAGGGAGCAGAGAATGAAAAAATCTTCAGGAGGCCTTGAAGAAAGGTTTGTGCAATGCATTTCCAACCCTGTGAGGTTATAATTTCCTGGTGCTGGACAACGTCTTGCTGAGGCTTCGTTCAGTTAGAGGAAGAGCAGTGGAGAAGGTGGCCGACTGACCGATGCCTTTAGACAATTTTTCAGTCCTCAGCGCCAAGGTCTGATTGGTTCAAGCAACCATCGCCAGCGTCTGCATTACATGGTGCAGGAATATCTAGGGGCAAAAGCAGACTTGGAGACATTTTCCAATGGAGCACCCACTGGGTTACTGGGTCTTGGGGATGGACCACTGGCCAGAACTAGCTCAATATGCAATTGAGCTACTGGCCTGTCCTGCATTCAGCATTCTTTCTGAACTCACATTCAGTGCTGCTGGAGGGTAACGGATCAAGGGATCATAGAGTGCGCCTGTCCACAGACTCCATTGATAGGCTCACATTCATAAAAATCAATCAGTCTTGGATCAGCAGCAGCTATCAAGCACCTGATGCTGATGTAACTGATTGATTTTTGATTGATTTTTCTAAGAATGTGGGATCCGTTGAAGACTGCCTATGCTGAGTGACTATCCTATTCCTCCTCAATGTTGATGATGCTAGCTTCCAACAGTATTTTTGGTTTAGGGCACCACCACCACTGCCTAAGGCCCAATTTATCTGTCCCTGTTTAACAGGGGCATGTAATTACAATTTTTGATCTAATATTTCACAGCAGGGCCCGTTCCTGCGCCCCACAAGAGTATCTGTGAGGGGTTACAGTGTTATGGCACCACCACCACCAAAGGCCCAATTTTTCTGCCCCTGTCCCAGCAGCAGAAAAAAAGGACAAGCGTACCCCACGGCCACCTGCAGAAGATGCACCGTGTCCATGACCAGCACTGTGGACTGTAGACACAGAGCCTGCTTGCCCTCTTTTAGTGGACTGTGAGCGTCTGCCTCTCCTTGGTGACATGACATGATGGGGATTTTGTTTTGCAACTCCACACTACACTGTATTGTATATTGTGTACACCACCAGAAAAGCAACTGCACTAGGGGTGCACAGTACTGTGTACACCAACAGAAGTCTAATAGCAACTATGGGTGCACTGTTTGTATTGTGTACTGTGTACACCACCAGAAAAGTAGTAGCAACTGCACTATGGGTGCACGGCAATGTGTACACCAACAGAAGTGTAATAACAACTATGGGTGTACTGTATTGTGTACACCACCAGAAAAGTAGTAGCAACTGCACTAGGGGTGAACAGTACTGTGTACACCAACAGAAGTCTAATAGCAACTATAGGTGTACTGTTTGTATTGTGTACTGTGTACACCACCAGAAAAGTAGTAGCAACTGCACTAGGGGTGCATGGTACTGTGTACACGAAGAGAAGTGTAATAACAATTATGGGTGTACTTTATTGTGTACACCACCAGAAAAGTAGTAGCAACTGCACTAGGGGTGCATGGTACTGTGTACACCAACAGAAGTGTAATAACAACTATGGGTGTACTGTATTGTGTACACCACCAGAAAAGTAGTAGCAACTGCACTATGGGTGCACGGTACTGTGTACACCAACAGAAGTGTAATAACAACTATGGGTCTACTGTATTGTGTACACCACCAGAAAAGTAGTAGCTACTACACTAGGGGTGCACGGTACTGTGTACACCGCCTGAAGTTTATTAGAAAAAGTACACCAGGAACAGCCTGCAGTCAGATATAGCTAAACTTAATGCAGTGGATATATATATATATATATATATATATACAGTGGCTTGCGAAAGTATTCGGCCCCCTTGAACTTTTCAACCTTTTGCCACATTTCAGGCTTCAAACATAAAGATATAAAATTTTAATTTTTTGTGAAGAATCACCAACAAGTGGGACACAATTGTGAAGTGGAACGAAATCTATTGGATATTTTAAACTTTTTTAGCAATTAAAAGACTGAAAAGTGGTGCGTGCAAAATTATATATATATATATATATATATATATATATATATATATACGAGACTGTCTGTATATACAGTATCTCACAAAAGTGAGTACACCCCTCACATTTTTTAAAATATTTTATTATATCTTTTCAAGTGACAACACTGAAGAAATTACACTTTTCTACAATGTAAAGTAGTGAGTGTACAGCTTGTATAACAGTGTAAATTTGCTGTCCCCTTAAAATAACTCAACACACAGCCATTAATGTCTAAACCGCTGGCAACAAAAGTGAGTACACCCCTAAGTGAAAATGTCCAGATTGGGACCCAAAGTTTCAATATTTTGTGTGGCCACCATTATTTCTCAGCACTGCCTTAACCCTCTTGGGCATGGAGTTCACCAGAGATTCACAGGTTGCTACTGGAGTCCTCTTCCACTCCTCCGTGATGACATCACAGAGCTGGTGGATGTCAGAGCTAACTGAATAACCTGCCTGCCTGCTCAATCTAAATGACACTCTCTCTCTCTGTCCACGCCAACAACACACTACACGGGACTGACGTGCAGGCAGCCTTATATAGTGCGGGGCATGGACTTAGTCCCCCTGAGCCATGATTGGCAAAAGGCAGCCTGCCTTTGGCCAATTATGGCTCTCTTAGCTGAGGGCGCTGGGATTGGCCAAAGCATGCGGGTCATGGTGCATGCTTTGGCCAATCATCATACAGCAATGCACTGCGCTCCCGCAGTGCATTATGGGTGATTACGCGCCGCTTGAATTTGGCGCGAACGACCCATTATGTTTGGTTTCCGACGAACGGGCGAACAGCTAATGTTCGAGTCGAACTCATGTTCGACCCGAACAGAAAGCTCATCCCTAGTTCAAATAAACCTACCATTAAAATTATAGACTGATCATTTCTTTGTCAGTGAGCAAACGTACAAAATCAGCATATTTCGTCACTGTCTAATATTATTAAAGAAATCTGAAGTTTTATTATCTTAATACATTCTATGCATTAAGATAAAAAGCCGCCTGTGTGCAGCAGCCCCCCTCAGCCCCTAATACTTACCTGAGCTCCATCCAGATCCAGCGATGTTGTGTGTCTTGGCTGCCCGTGACTCACCTTCTCATTGGCTGAGACAGCAGCGGGGTGCCATTGGCTCAATCAAAGTAATTCAGCCAATTAAGTGAGAAAGGGGATGGGGCCGGACAGGGGCTTCGTGTCTGCATGGACACAGGTAGCTGTGACTCGGCTCAGGTCCCTCATAGCAAGCTGCTTGCTGTGGGGGCACTCAACAGGAGGGAGGAGCCAGAAGCACCGAAGGGGGACCCGAGAAGAGGAGGATCTGGGCTGCTCTGTGCAAATCTGTGCACTACCCAGAGCAGGTAAGTATAACATGTTTGTTATTTTTAACTTTAAAAAACGAGACTTTACAATCACTTTAACTTACAACTTGTCTCCTGCTCTCCACCCTACTATTCAAAAATAGCAATACAAGTACTTACCTGTTTTCCAGTGACCTGTCCCTTCCCTGCTTGCTGGTTGAAGCTGTGGCAAAGGACAGGGTCTATCTAAACTGACCATACAAATTCCAATCTGGTTGTACAATTTCCATTAGATCCACCAACATATATGTAGAGTAGTGGAAATGCCAGCATGATTGGGTATAAACTTAATCGATTGTCAAGTTAGACCTTCACATTACATTATTTTTGTAAATCTTTTGTAGACTGTGTAGAGATTGTACAAATCAGATTGTAACTGTAATGAAGGCCTCTTGAGCCTTCTAGGGAAAGAGAGCCCTGACTGATGGGGGCATGGCCAGGGAGGAGTTAAAGTAATTTTTGGCTATCCCAGGATTGGCACAGGGGGGACAAAGGGTTGGGCCTGAGCTCAGGAGTTCGTCACCCCAGGGGATTATGGTCCTTTTCGGACGGAAGCATGGAAGAGCTCGGACCTGACCCTGTGGCTCCAGCCATGGACACGGACCACCTCCTGGCTAAGGTCCGTGAACTGGCTCTCAGAGGTCAGGCTGACTGGCTCTTTGCCCTCCTATCCCCTGGGGTGCCTTCTCCTGCACCTTCCGCTGCCCCTTCCCCTGTCCCCCCCCCTGAGATAGCGGGACACAGGGCCCGCAGACGTGCCCGCCCGCCTTCCCGCCTCAGCCCCACTCCTTCTGCTGCCTCTTACTGCCCCCCTCCTTCTCTCCCCCTCCCCTCGTCTCCTGCTCCAACGACCGGGTCTTCACTGCTGAAGAAGCGGGGGTCGGCCGCCCGCTCTAGGCGTGCCCCCCCTCGGCGTTCTCCCTCTCCCTCTCCACGTCGGTCTGCGCCCCCACCCCCTCGGCAGCCTAGGTCGCGCAGTCCCCGCTCGGCGGCGGCCCCCCCTTCCCCTTCCCACTGCAAGGCACGAGGCCGGGCTGGAGCCGCAGCGCTCCATCCCCCGGCCTCTTGTGCTGTGGTACCTGTCTCCGCCCCCCCGGCAGGCGGGGGGGCGGCGGGCGGGCGTCCGGTCCGTGCCTCGGCTAGGCTTTCCTCCAGGAGAGCGGCGGTCGGGGATCGAATCCGTTCGCCTGCATATGCGTCCCAGCAGGCGGCGGATCCCTCCGCAAGTGGCGTCGGCTGCGCTCCGGAGCTCCCCCTGGTGGCCAGTTCCCTCCCTGCGCCCAGACGGGCGGGAGCTTTTGAACTGGCCACAGATATGTCACACTGTGAGTGTGACTGGCACCCCCCTGCGCCCATGCGGGTGGGGGGTAATAACGCCGCCAATGACCCCAGGGCATTAGAGAGACATGGGTGGTACCCCCCTGCGCCCTCCTGGGCGGGGTATCAGCTGGCCCACGGCTGTGCTAGCCAGGGGGATCCGCAGCGTTTGATCCCCTCAGCACCCGGCTGGGTGGGGGGTAATGCCTCCCCTGATGCGGTTTGGCCGCTGCTAGATCCCTCTGGGCCCTCCTGGCCGGGGTCTCCACTGGCCCCTGGGCACTCTGGAGTGGGCTGTTTGCGGTCCAGGTCCCCCTCTGCGCCCGTCCGGGCGGGGGACGGGCTCCATTCCCAGGCTGGGCCACGCCACACCGCTTCACGGGTAAGGGGTGCCCCCTCTGCGCCCACCAGGGCGGGTGCGGGCTTATCGCCCTTTACGGTTTTCGTTCCCCCTCCACCCCGTGCTTATGGCCGCCCTCCTGCGCCCAGTCGGGCGGAGGGTGTGCGAGTGACTCCCCCCACATCACAGGGGCTTACCCCCCCCACACGCAAAACCAGGCGGGTCGCGCCAGTCTCCCAGCGCCCGGCTGGGCGGGAGACTCGAGCTCCGGACCCGGGCTGGCGGCACCTTCCGCCCCGGGTCAGCCGGCCAGAGTTCACAGACGCTCCTGCACCTGCACAGTCGCTGCCCCCGGCCAAGGGGACTCTTCCGAGTTGGTGGCGGGATCTCCGCCCTTGGATCTCTCCGTAGGCCGGGACGGCCCGAACGCACACGGCCACGTGAATCCTCACGGTGCTGGCCGCATCAGCCTTCAGTCCTCCAGAGGCGTGCCGGAAGACGAGGTCGATCGATCATCGATGATGCCCCCCAGGATCAGTGAGTATGATTGTGAATTGATTTGGGGTAGGTCAGCTGATGATTCCGTATCGGGTCCTGAAGACCGCATAGCGTCGGTGGTCAAATCGGTCCTATCCAGCATGGGGGTTTCGGGCGCGTCGCCACATCCTACCTCCTCTCCAGGGGGGGCCTTATGGGCAGTGGCGCCCACTGGTACCCATATACCGGAGGAGACGAAGGAGAGGATTTGGCGTCGTGAATTCGTCGATTTTATGGCGCTAGTGCCACCGGATAGGGAAACGATTGACAAATCTCGGCGGGTAGACGTCGTGGCGCAGGGCGATAAATTAAAACAGCTTCCTAGAACTTTCGGGAACTGGCTGCAGGGTTTCTGTGCCTATGCGGGAGTGCTCTGCGAGCGTTTCCCGGAATTGGCGGCTTCATTATTCTATTATCTGGACCTCATTTGGGGGGCGTATAAGGTTTACGGGGGGCAGTGTTGGTTCCAGTATGACACCCAATTTCGGCAGAAGATGGCGGCGCGAAAAGAGCTGCGCTTTGACTGTCAGGATGGTAGCCTGTGGTTGCTGCTTATGTGCCCCCACAGGCCTTCGTCCTTTCAGTCCACGGTCGGCGCTCCTCAGTTCGGAGCGTCGACCGCGTCCAAAAAGGGTGTCTGCTGGCTATTCAACGAAAGCCACTGTAAATGGTACTCTGCCTGTCGTTTCAGGCACGAGTGCTCCAGCTGCGGGGGCGCCCACCCCGCCAGCCGATGTTTTAGAAAGGGAAAGCAGACGCTTCCCAGAGCGGGGGCCAAGACTGGCCTTTCTAAGCCGGAGGACGCCGGTGAACGTCTCCGGGATGCTTCCCTGGCTAGACCGGTACCCCCTTCATAGGGAGGCCCTGATCCTTAAGGATGGCCTTGATAGGGGTTTCTGGATCCCCTTTTTCCCGTCGGATGCCCCTACCATGTCCTCCAATTTAAAATCAGCTATAGAGTTCGAGTCGGTAGTGGCGGATAAGCTCAAAAAGGAGCTGGAACTGGGGCGCATGGCGGGCCCCTTTGATCTCCCCCCATTTCACAACCTGCGGGTGTCCCCACTCGGGGTGGTCCCAAAAAAGGCGAGTGGTAAATTTCGTTTAATTCATCACTTATCCTACCCTTCTGGCTCCTCGGTTAACGACGGGATTGATCGCGAGGAATCTCGGGTACACTACGCGTCGTTTGACAAGGCTCTTCTCCTCGTTAGGGCTGCAGGGCGGTCCGCGTTGTTGGCTAAAGCGGACATTGAGTCCGCTTTTCGCCTTCTTCCGGTTCACCCGGACTGTTTCCATCTCCTGGGTTGCTACTTTCAAGGAAGCTATTTCTTCGATATGTGCCTGCCTATGGGCTGCGCCATTTCGTGTTATTTCTTTGAGTTGTTCAGTAGCTTCCTTGAATGGGTGGTCACCCAGGAGGCTTGTTTTCAGTCCCTGCTGCACTACTTGGACGATTTCCTTTTCGTGGGCCCCGCGGACAGTGCGCAGTGTCAATGCCTGCTTTCTGTTTTTCAGGAGGTGTGTCGGCGCTTTGCCGTCCCACTGTCTGCGGAAAAAACCGAGGGTCCGGTTACAGTATTGTCTTTTCTGGGAATCGAGATCGATACAGTGGACATGGTCTTTCGTCTGCCGAGGGAGAAGCTAACCAAGCTTCTATCCTTGGTCCGTTTGGCGAAAGGGTCAAAGAAACTGCAGCTAAAACAGCTACAATCTTTGTTGGGACACTTGGTATTCGCCTGTAGGGTCATACGTATGGGGAGAGCATTTTGCAGGCGCTTATCCTGGGCCACAAAGGGGGTTACGGCCCCTCACCACTACATTCGGATCACCAAGCCCATGCGGGCTGATCTGGGTATTTGGCTAACTTTTTTGCAGTCGTACAACGGACAGTCGTGTTGGTTGCGGGAGGAGGTACCGAACTCACGGCTGGAGCTGTACACTGATGCGGCAGGCTCCTGTGGTTTCGGTGCTTTCTTTCGGGGTGAGTGGTCTGCAGAATGTTGGCCGGCCTTATGGGCCCGCATGGACTTGTTGCGCAATCTCACTCTTTTGGAGCTCTTTCCGATCATTGTAGCGGTGGAGCTTTGGGGTGAACAGTTGCGCAACCATCAGGTGATCTTCTGGTCGGACAATATGAGTGTAGTGCAGGTAGTGAACAAGCAATCGGCCAGTTCCCCTCCGGTGGTTTCGCTGTTGCGTTTTTTAGTTTTAAGATGTTTGCATTTTAATATTTTTATTAAGGCAAAACACGTTCCGGGAGTGTCTAACGACATTGCTGATGCTCTTTCCCGCCAACAGTTTCCTCGTTTTCGCTCCTTGGCTCCGTCGGCTTCGCTGGAGGGCCTCCCTTGTCCGGCCCACTTATGGAACCTCGTTTCCGGGGATTGTTAGAGCTGCTTCGGTCGTCGCTTTCTCCGCGGACGTGGGTGTCTTATTGTCAGGTCTGGCACGAGTGGTTCCAGGCGTCGGGCGGTGAGTTCTCGGTTTTCTCTCCGGATGATAGACGTCTGATTTTATTTGCTTACCTGGTCCAGTTACAAGAAAAGGGCGTGTCAGGTTCCACCGTATCCTCTGCCATGTCAGCCCTATCTTTTTTGGTTCCAACTCCTGGGGTGGGAAGATGTCACAAAAGCTTTTCCGGTACGTCGGATATTGCGAGGCTGGAAACGCATCACACACCTTCCCGATTCCAGGCGCCCGATTTCCCTTCATATATTATCCAAAATGCTAGCCATGTTGCCGGAGGTGTGCTCATCCGAGTTCGAGACATTGCTTTTTCGGGTCGCTTTTTCGTGGGCGTTTTTTGGGGCTTTTCGCATCGGGGAATTGGTTTCAAAATCTAGGTCGTCCCCCGGGGGTATTAGATCGGAGGACGTTTCCTTGGCTGAGCGCAGCGTCACAGTTTTGTTGCGCTCATCCAAGACCGACAGTTTTGGCAGGGGTCGCCGAGTGGTGCTTCACCACTGTGGCGGTCCGTTTTGCCCGGTATCTTTGGCTTTTTCCGTTTGTTTCCGCGCGCCCCCCATCCCCCACCTTTTTTGTGCATGCCGACTCATCCTCGCTGAGCCAGTTTCAATTTTGAGGGTTTTTTGTTTTTGCCTAAAGGCCTTAGGCTTACCTGCGGGCGACTTCTCCACTCATTCGTTTCGCATAGGCGCTGCTACTGCAGCTTCCGGTTTGGGATTTTCTGATACGGAACTTCAGCGACTGGGGAGATGGGAGTCGTCTCGTTTCTCGCTGTATGTTCGCCCTCACCTTTTGTGTTAAATTTCAGATTTTTCCCCAGCTCAGATATGGATACTGGGTGATTCCTTTGTTTTCTGGGCTGCCCGTCGGGCTGAGATTCGCAGTTATGGAACAAATCTGGGACTTTCATCCGACGTGGCAAGAATCCGCTGGCTGGGCCTGCGCGGGTTGCGTTGGCATCAGGTCCTGACGGAATGTTGGCAGCTCCGTGCCCGGGTGTCTGGTCACGTCATCCTCGTGGTCCACGCCGGCGGAAATGATGTTGGTTACACCCGGTCTGTGGATCTAATTGCCGCTATGAAGGGCGACATTGCTCAGTGCCTTGCAATGTTCACCAGCCTGACTTTGGTCTGGTCAGAAATTGTCCCTCGCTCAATTTGGGCAAGGGAAGTCCCGGGCCCCTGTTTGGAGAATTTCCGTAGAAAGGTCAATGCGCAAGTGTCCAAATTTGTACGGAGAATCGGGGGGGTTGTGGTCCGTCACCGAGATCTGGAAGGGAACAACACGGACTTGCTGAGGAGAGATGGTGTTCATCTCAATGAGATTGGCATGGACATTTTCAACCGGGGACTTCAGAGGGTGGTGGAGCAAGCGCTGGCTGCGGTGGGGCGCCCGTCAGTAGTTCACTGACTGGCTGGTGGCGGTTTTGGTGACCTTGCCAGCAAATATGCAACCTTTTTTATGCACTGTTGGTAATTGGGAGATTAACGGCCGGTCCGGCACTTATGGTAAGGACAGGCCCCTCCTTCATCTCCCTTTTATTTTTGTATTTTTGAGTGCTCACAGTGCAACTGTGACTGGCACGGTTTAAATATCTGCTGTATGTTTGAGTTAAAATAAAGCTGTGGCCTTGCCCTTTCCAACATTAATGGTTGTATGTGGTTTTTTATTGGATGGGAAGAAGGGGTAAGGTATGTTAAGTGGTCATGTAAGTCGGATGGGACCTGGGCTTATTGCACCTCAGCAGTCATGAAGGCCTCTTGAGCCTTCTAGGGAAAGAGAGCCCTGACTGATGGGGGCATGGCCAGGGAGGAGTTAAAGTAATTTTTGGCTATCCCAGGATTGGCACAGGGGGGACAAAGGGTTGGGCCTGAGCTCAGGAGTTCGTCACCCCAGGGGATTATGGTCCTTTTCGGACGGAAGCATGGAAGAGCTGCCCACCCTCCCGCCCTAATGTATGGTATGTCACAGCGTGTTGCGGTTTTGGGGACCTTGCCAGCAAATATGCAACCTTTTTTATGCACTGTTGGTAATTGGGAGATTAACGGCCGGTCCGGCACTTATGGTAAGGACAGGCCCCTCCTTCATCTCCCTTTTATTTTTGTATTTTTGAGTGCTCACAGTGCAACTGTGACTGGCACGGTTTAAATATCTGCTGTATGTTTGAGTTAAAATAAAGCTGTGGCCTTGCCCTTTCCAACGTTAATGGTTGTATGTGGTTTTTTATTGGATGGGAAGAAGGGGTAAGGTATGTTAAGTGGTCATGTAAGTCGGATGGGACCTGGGCTTATTGCACCTCAGCAGTCATGTGTAAGAATAAAGGATAACGTCACTTTTAATGTAGTTGTCCTTTATGAGTTCCCCCACTGGCCAAAATACTTATCTTCAGCTCCCCTCGCGAACTCTTTAATGTGTGACCCTACCCAATGTCACATAGCATTTCCAGCTCCTACTGCATATGAATGCCACTCAACCCATTCATTCTTATGGCTGGAGCAGTATGCCTCTGGATTGGTGATGTTTGTCTGAGCACATACCAGTCATACAAATGAACAGGCTGAATGGTGTTCATGCTTAGTAGGTGCTGGATATGGTTGGGACTTCTTCTGGAAGGCTGTGCAGCATCGGGCTTGGCCACACAGTGAAGAATTCATAAGTCGGGCTCAATGTATATGTTTTGGTAGGTGGCTGTCACTCAGCGAGTGGAGGGGGGGGTGCATTGACTGGACAATTTCACTAAAAGTGAAGTGCCTTTAAGACAGGGCCTTGGAATCTCAGACAGAAAGAGCCAAAGACTGCCTCTGCTTCACACAGATTTTGGCCCTTGCCATGGCTGCTTCTTCAGTGAGATAACATGGAAGTACTTCTGAGGGTAGGGACTGAAGTGAGTGTGCGATGTACGGGGTTAGGGACAAGGGTCAGGGTTGTAGACACACACTCACTCAGGTTGAACTGGATGGACTGGTGTCTTTATTCAACCTTACTAACTATGTAACTATCTATATATACTTAACTGTGCTTCAGATTTTCAATATCTTCTGATATGTAGGCACCCTACAGTAGCACACATTGTTTCCTAAACAGTACAGTCAGCACTATCCAAGCTGCCCACATCTGTCACATTTTGCCATCAAAATGGTTGGCTAACTTTGTTGCAGATAAAGCTTTCCAGGAGAAACGTCAACTGACTCAGTACAGCCTATTGTATATCTTAAACTTTACATGTATATCTCTCTTTACGGTATCAGTAGATATTTCATATCTACCTCTTTGTGTTTTAACATTACTGGTCCTTTAATGTCTATCCAACTGGCTTTTCTTTGCAGGAATATGCCGTGTCTTTGTTTGCTCTTGTGAAAGGACTTTTCCAGTCATCTGCTTTGACACTTTGTTGTGGCTTTCTTTCCAAGGAGTTACCAACACTTTTCTAGCCGGCTCGGTTTCCTGTCTAGCTTTACTAACTATTGAATTTTCGCTCTGGATTTTTGAAATAAATGCCTATTCTACATCTTTCAGAGTCTACACCCATTCACTCGTTGTCCTTTTCAACTTGGTGCCATCACGGGAGGGCAAGAAATAGGGTGAAGTATCACAAAGCAGGCATGTATAGAAGGGTGGCTTACAATTTGGCATTCTTATCTTGCAACATTGTGGACCATCTCCCAACAGTGACATGATTTGCGTAGAGTTTTGTATGTTCTCCCCATGTTTCTGTGTGACTTTTTGGATGCTATGTTTTCCTCCAAGAAAAATCTATCTGGTTAAGTGACCATTTATGCTATGTGCTGTGTTATCAGCCATTGGGGTGTCCTGTATTACATAGTTACATAGTTACATAGTAGGTGAGGTTGAAAAAAGACACAAGTCCATCAAGTCCAACCTATGTGTGTGATTATGTGTCAGTATTACATTACATATCCCTGTATGTTGTGGTCATTCAGGTGATTATCTAATAGTTTCTTGAAGCTATCAATGCTCCCCGCTGAGACCACCACCTGTGGAAGGGAATTCCACATCCTTGCCACTCTTACAGTAAAGAACCCTCTACGTAGTTTAGGGTTAAACCTCTTTTCTTCTAATTGTAATGAGTGGCCATGACTCTTATTAAACTCTCTTCTACGAAAAATTTTTATCCCTATTGTGGGGTCACCAGTACAGTATTTATAAAATCATATCCCCTCTCAAGCGTCTCTTCTCCAGAGAGAATAAGTTCAGTGCACGCAACCTTTCCTCATAACTAAGATCCTCCAGACCTTTTATTAGCTTTGTTGCCCTTCTTTGTACTCGCTCCATTTCCAGTACATCCCTCCTGAGGACTGGTGCCCAGAACTGGACAGCATACTCCAGGTGCAGCCGGACCAGAGTCTTGTAGAGCGGGAGAATTATTGTTTTATCTCTGGAGTTGATCCCCCTTTTAATGCATGCCAATATTCTGTTTGCTTTATTAGCAGCAACTTGGCATTGCATGCCATTGCTGAGCCTATCATCTACTAGGACCCCCAGGTCCTTTTCCATCCTAGATTCCCCCAGAGGTTCTCCCCCCAGTGTATAGATTGCATTCATATTTTTGCCACACAAATGCATTATTTTACATTTTTCTACATTGAACCTCATTTGCCATGTAGTTGCCCACCCCATTAATTTGTTCAGGTCTTTTTGCAAGATTTCCACATCCCGCGGAGAAGTTTTTGCCCTGCTTAGCTTAGTATCGTCTGCAAATACAGAGATTGAACTGTTTATCCCATCCTCCAGATCGTTTATGAACAAATTAAATAGGATTGGTCCCAGCACAGAACCCTGGGTAACCCCACTACCCACCCCTGACCATTCTGAGTACTCCCCATTTATCACCACCCTCTGAACACGCCCTTGTAGCCAGTTTTCAATCCATGTACTCACCCTATGGTCCATGCCAACGGACCTTATTTTGTACAGTAAACGTTTATGGGGAACTGTGTCAAATGCTTTTGCAAAATCCAGATACACCAGGTCTTCGGGCCTTCCATTATCTAGATGGCAACTCACCTCCTCATAGAAGGTTAATAGATTGGTTTGGCAAGAACGATTCTCCATGAATCCGTGCTGATTACTGCTAATGATCTTGTTCTTATTACTAAAATCTTGTATATAGTCCCTTATCATCCCCTCCAAGAGTTTACATACTATTGATGTTAGGCTAACTGGTCTGTAATTCCCAGGGATGTTTTTGGGCCCTTTTTAAATATTGGTGCTACATTGGCTTTTCTCCAATCAGCTGGTACCATTCCAGTCAATAGACTGTCTGTAAAAATTAGGAACAACGGTCTGGCAATCACCTGACTGAGTTCCCTAAGTACCCTCGGATTAAGGTAGCCTATTCAAAAATAATTATTGTATACTATTTACCTTCAGCCACTGAATGCCCAAAGCCTTTGTTTTGTACTTACCTAGCAATTTTAAAATACAATAAAAAAAAAAAAGAATGGATGGGCAGTAACCAAAAAAAAAACATGCATCTGCACTTTCTTTTAATGCAACACACCACAATGCCTAGGTACTTTACATCTTTATGTTGTGGTGTACTAAACGCATGTGTATTGGGGCGTGCTGACTAGGTGCAGGGAAGTGGTATTCAAAATGAATGACATTGGTAGACTGCTTTCACTGCCGGTGCAACCAGTATAACAAACAGTAGGTCCATACTGAACAGGACCTTTCTCCTTGTGTTTTACTGGCCCTCCCTTGGATTAGCTTAGGAATTGATTACTTCACCACTTCCTACTCTCATGCACCATCTCCTCCACATTTGGGACAAGTTATTCCCCAATTTAGGCCTCTCTCCTATCCATGGTCCCATGACCATCTTGTTTGGAAATCTGGCATTCACCCCTGCCCTGACCTATACCTACTTCTTAATGTGTTATAAGAAATCTAAACACCGCCTAGCCTAGATTCTTCTTTGAGGCAATCTCCCACCCCTAATATTCTCTTTCCACAATCAACCCCTCCAATGATGCAATGGCTTGCTTATTAAAAACCTTTGTCCTCCATACCTGGCAGGCAATTCTTCTCTGTTTAGCTGACCTCTCTTGAAAGTCACTTTCTATTAGATTTGGCCCAGACTGTGTAATCTCCTCAATCTATTCATCCCTCTTTTTAAATATTATTATTATTATAATTATTATTATTATACAGGTTTTATATAGCGCCAACAGTTTGAGCAGCGCTTTACAAAATGAGGGCAGACATTACAGTTACATTACAATTTGGTACAAGAGGAATCAGAGGGCCCTGCTTGTTAGAGCTTACAATCTAGAAAGGAAGGGTCAATTGATACAAAAAGTAATAGCTGTGGGGGGATGAATTGATGGAGGAAGTAAAACAGTGTTAATTAGAAGTAGGATAGGCTTCTTTGAAGAGAAGGGTTTTCAGAGATCACCTAAAAATGGATAGATTAGGGACAGTCAGACAGATTGGGGTAGGGAGTTCCAAAGGATGGGAGAAGCTCTGGAGAAATCCTTGAGGCGAGCATGGGAGGAGGTGACAAGGGAGCTAGAGAGCAGGAGGTCTTGGGATGACCGAAGAGAGCGGCTTGGTTGGTATTTTGGGACTAGGTTAGTGATGTAGCTGGGGGCAGAGTTATGGATGGCTTTGTAAATTATTGTTAGTACTTTGAATTTTATTCATTGGGTGAGTGGAAGCCAGTGGAGGGATTGGCAGAGAGGGGTGGAGGACACTGAATGGTTGGTAAGGTGGATGAGTCTTGCAGCGCCATTCATTATGGACTGAAGGGGGGTAGTCTATGTAAAGGTAATCCAATGGGGAGGGAGTTACAGTAGTCAAGGCGAGAGATAACCAGGGAGTGAATTAGAAGCTTGGTAGTGTCATTAGTTAAAAAGGGGCGTATTCTGTGAGCCTGAAAGGACAGTTCAGAGTCTAAGGTTACCCCTAGCACCCTGGTATGTGGGGACGGACTGATAGATGTGCCATTGATCTTGACAGAGAAGTTAAGGGAGGGGGCACGTGGGGGAGGAAATATTAAGAGCTCAGTTTTAGATAGATTCAGTTTGAGGAAGTGGTTTGACATCCAGGCTGATATGTCTGTTAGTAAACCAGTGATGCGTGAGGAGATTGATGGGGTGAGCTGAGGGGCAGAGAGATAGATTTGGGTGTCATCAGCATATAAATGGTAGTGAAAGCAATGGGAGGCTATCAGCTGATCCAGGGAGTACGTGTCGATCGAGAATAGTAGAGGTCCAAGGACAGAACCTTGGGGAACCCCAACGGTAAGAGGAGTGGGAGAAGAGGAAGTGGAGTTGTAAGTGACACTGAAGGTGCGATGAGATAGGTAAGTTTCGAACCAACGAAGAGTGCCGCCATCCTTCTCTGCCCAGGTGCATAGACATCTGGTCACGAGAACTAGACCCCCATTGCCTCCTGAAGAATGGTATAAAGCCTTCATCCTTACCCAGGTGCTGCTGCTCCAAATAAGCCCAATATTTTCCTACTCTCTATGCTCCCTGCGACAATCAAACAGGCCACAAATAGCATTTTTTGTCGCTTTCACAAAGAACATGTAGTCTCCCCAGACATTGGCATTTCACTCAACCTCCTGCCATGCTGGAATGGGTTGCTGAACTACACTTTATATACTGCGTGGAACTATACTCTGCTGGTTATATTGGTAAGATTGATGTGTATACTGGGCTGCTTGCACTGTGTTTCGAACCTCACAGGACTTCACAGATATTTTACTGATTTCATAGACTTCTGTGTTGACTTTCCCATTGATGTTGTTCAGGGAGGAGGATTGCCCCTTACCATTCCACTTCAATTCCATCTCCTCTTTGCCCCCCTTCCTTGTGTAGCGCTACCCCCAGAGTTGCTGCTGAATTGTTTTGTGTTTTTTCTGCACACATGAAGACACATCTCATCCAGCATTTACCGACATACCTTGAGGTATTTCAAAGAATTTATTAGGCCAAGCATAGCCTCAAAGAAGTAGAGAGGATCAGCACGTGTATTTATACACACAATTAATAAGACAATAACTTTACTCTGAACTATGTGATTAAACAGCTGCAGTATTCTAACAGTAAATAACAGAACAGAACTGCATTTGCCTAGCGACAGTATGAAAAAGACAGCCATTTTTTTTTCAATTGTTTAGTCACACTGGCCAGTGAATGATAAAAGCAGACAAAAGATTACCTTGTGCTATGTTAGTCTCTTTCCAGACCCAGAGCACCCTCTTCTGGGTCTCCGGACATGTGCTCTGATTCAGTTCAAGTTCTGAGGCAAGGATAGGAGTTGCTGTGATGTCTCTCTTTCAATCCTGCATTGACAATGCCTCTTCTCCTTCCTTACAGTGGGAGTGCTCTCTACTACATCTAGTTACACTCCCTCTCAGGGAGATGGTTCTCTGAGGCAAGGTCCTGTGCGATGAGCAGACTATTTGCTTCTCTCAGGTGTCTTCTGAATGTGGTCAGCTATGGCAGAGTTCCCTTCAGCCAGTAGACCAGTCTTTTTTCCACACCTCTGCCAACTTTTTGACTGTCCTCTCCTTTCCTCTCAGCAGCCTGCAGACACACTTCTTCTTGCTCTGTTGCATCAGCTAATCACCATCCTCCAGGATCGATTTAGACCCAGCCAAGATGCCTGCCCCCTGCACTTGGGACACTCCATAGATGAGCATCTTAAAGATCGAGCATCTTAAACATCCTAAAGATGGCTGCTGCCCTTCTGCATTCATTTATATTCAGCTTAACCCTGTCCACACTGCAGAAGGATAATACAGCAGCAACAAAGGAAGGAGGTCCACAGCAATTATCATCTACAGTCCAGGTTACACTTGCTTTTCTTTTTATGGCCTAGCCCCCTTCTCCTCTTATTTGTTCTAGTTCACCCTCCCCTCTGTGTTCCAGCTTTTCTGTTTTACTATATCTATTCTTATACATCTATTTTGTTTTACCCTGTTATATCTATCTTGTCATTTTGACCACATCTCTCTTTATTGCATGCTCCTCAATTATATTGTTTGTGACCTAAGCTCCAGGGAGTAAAACCATTTTTTTCCTGTTGCTAAACCTTGTAATTCTTGGTCTGATTGTTTGCTTACATTTGCTATATCCGTAAGTGACCAATCTGAATGTACCCTGTTTGTACTTGTTTACATTACACTTTACCTTTGTCTATATGTAAAATTTTAATAAACTCAGACTAAGGGCTGCTTCGCACCAGAACGCAGTGCAGGAAAGGTGTGGTCCGTGTGCATTTCCCGCACTGCAGGTGAAGGCATTGCTCTTTTGATCTGCATATGGATGCCAATCTATTGTTAACCGCACCCTAAAAGCAGATCACAAATGCAGTGCATTTGCAGGCACCAAATCACATGGTACCACAGTAATTCGTGGTTTGGTGAAAAGCAACAAGAAGGCGCTTCTAAGTGCAGTATTCCAACAGTTTAATACACATAAGGTTAACAACAAAATGTGGCTGCTGATTGGCTTAGCATTGTGGAGTCTGTGACAGGAATACTATACTATACTGACGAGCCTATTTATATGCTGGATCTTGTAAGTGTTTTTAACCTTATGTGTATTGAACTGTTGGAATACTGCACTTAGAAGTGCCCCATTCTCCTTACTTCTTTCCTAATGGTTTGGTGCAGTGCATTTCAGCAGGGACCTACCTAATTTCAATTCATGTATGGGCTGACTTGTGTGCAACCAGCCTGTTGGGTTTCCCCGCAGCACTATTTTGTCGTGGCAGAACAGAATGATTAGTGTTGTCAGCTCATATCAAGCATATATCCTATGGGACTAACTGTTCAGAAAAAAAACAACAGGCTGTTTTTAATCAAGTTAATGGATCGACTTAAGTACAACCAGGATGCCCATGCATTGATCGAAAGTTGGCCGGTCCCTGAACTGGCCAAATTTCGATCCATGTATGTCTGGTTTTATTCTTTACTCACTTCTTGTGTGGTCACCAGGACAGGGAATGTATTGATTAGGGACACAGATAGCAATGGCAGCACTTTTCTTTAGCAGGAAAAAATCTAGACTGTCACACAACCATACAACATATAAGGCCTCATGCATACTGGTTTCTTGTAAATGCTGTTTATCCTGACAGGAGAAAATCAGCATTATAAACTCACCTAAGCTGCATTTTTTCAAAACAGTATAGGTGAGTTTATCAGAATTTAACAGAGTTTGGAGTTTGGGAGTTTATTTAACCACTTGCTTACTGGGCACTTAAACCCCCCTCCTGGCCAGACCAATTTTTAGCTTTCATTGCTGTCACACTTTGAATGACAATTGCGCGGTCATGCTACGCTGTACTCAAATGAAATTTTTATCATTTTTTTCACACAAATAGAGCTTTATTTTGGTTGTATTTAATCACCACTTGGGTTTTTATTTTTTGATAAACAAACAAAAAAGACAGAAATTAAAAAAAACAAACATGTTTCATAGTTTGTTATAAAATTTTGCAAACGGGTTATTTTTTCTCCTTCATTGATATTCGCTGATGAGGCTGCACTGATGGGCTGCACTGATTGGCACTGATGGGCACAGATAAGGTGACACTGATAAGCATTGATAACTGATGGGTACTGATAAGACGGGCCCTAATGGGCCCCGATGGGTGGCACTGATGGGTGGCACTGATGAGTGGCACTAATAGGTGGCACTGATAGATGTCACTGATGGGCACTGATAGGTGGCACTGATGGGCACTGGTAGGTGTCACTGATGGACGCTGGTAGGTGGCACTGATGGGCACTGGTAGGTGGTATTGATAGGCTGCACTGGTGATGAGGCACTGATTGGTGACATTTATAGGTGGCACTGTAGGCTCTGATAGGTGACACTGTGGGCACTGATGGGTGGTAATGTGGGCACTGGTAGGTGGCGCTGGTGGGCACTGGTAGGTGCACAGAAACCTCTGCAGAGGCTCTCCATGATCGGGACTGATGTCCCTCTCACAGCCGCCGGTGATCATTGGCTGACAGCTGATCATGTGGTAAGGGGTCGGGATCGACTCCTTACTCCGATCTGTGATCAGCCGAGTCTCATAGACTCGCTGATCACAGAGTGGGCCACGCGCGCCCTGCAGGGGGGGGGGGGGGGGGCGAAGGCCGCTCGAGCAGGGAAGGACGTCTAATGCCCCGTACACACGGTCGGATTTTCCGATGGAAAATGTCCGATCGGAGCGTGTTGTCGGAAATTCCGACCGTGTGTGGGCTCCATCGGATTTTCCATGGGATTTTCCGACACACAAAGTTGGAGAGCAGGAGATAAAATTTTCCGACAACAAAATCCGTTGTCGGAAATTCCGACCGTGTGTACACAAAGCCGACAGACAAAGTGCCACGCATGCTCAGAATAAATAAAGAGATGAAAGCTATTGGCCACTGCCCCGTTTATAGTCCCGACGTACGTGTTTTACGTCACCGCGTTCAGAACGATCGGATTTTCCGACAACTTTGTGTGACCGTGTGTATGCAAGACAAGTTTGAGCCAACATCCGTCGGAAAAAATCCTAGGATTTTGTTGTCGGAATGTCCGAACAAAGTCCGACCGTGTGTACGGGGCATAAGGATGTCCTCCCGGCAAAGTAGGTTCACGCTGTAGCCGTCTTTCAGCTATAGCGCAGACGGGAAGAGGTTAATTGGCCATAATTTGAATTTATTCTGGCCATTGAAATAAAAAAAAGCTAAAAGTGCTAATTGTGCCTAGAGTTTATGCTCATTTATGAGCGTTTATGAGTGTCTATGAGCGTTTAACAGCGTTCAGTGTTTTTTGTGGTCAGAATTCCCGCTCCTGAATGTGATTTTAGGGTGTTTAGAAAACAGCCTATAAACTCCTCTGCTGATAAACTGCTAAATCGGCCATGTGTGCATGGACACATAGGATAACATAGCGAGATGATTAAAGCGGGATTCCGTCCTAAAAAAAAATAAATTTTAAAATTAGCAGCTACTAACACTGTAGCTGCTGACTCTAAATAAGTACTTACTTGTCCTGGGTGCCCACGATGTCGGCTGCCCGAGGCCGACCCGTCCCTCGGCTCTCGGGTCCCGGCACCGCCATCCTAGGAAAGGGAAACAGGCAGTGGAGCCTTGCGGCTTCACTGCCAGTTTCCTACTGCGCATGCGCGAGCGGCGCTCCGTTCTGTGAAAGGCCCCGTGGTGTTCTGGGAACACACACAGTTCCCAGAAGAAAACGGGGCCGCTCACCGAAGAGAAGAACTCACCGCGGAATAGGAAGAGGCAGATTAGGAAGACTGCCTAGCAACAAGGGTTTAGGTAAGTTTATTTTTTTTTTTTCAAATTTTTTTAAAAATTTTTTTTTAGGATTTTTAGTGATTTTTTTTTTCAGGGTGGCCCTCCACTTTAAGGGCAGAAAAAAAATGCCTAAGCTCACAAAACGTAAGAGCTTATTCATTCTATGAGGCATTCATTAACATGCGTTGCATTGCCATGCCTTGATGTGTTGAAACCGAAATGCAGAATGCAGGCCTTTCCCCCACAATCACTTTAAAAATATAGATTCCCTCCCCTGTACTCTGTAGATGGTAAAGGAAGCCATCTTAAATGTTTAAAATATTATTTTATTTCAAGCCAAGCTCAACACAACTCTGATCTCCAAAGCTCACTGAAAACAGTTAAAGCAGAGTTCCGCCTGGGAAAAAAACAAACAAACACTGTAGCGGCTGACTTTTAATCACTTCAGCCCCGGAAGAATTGGCTGCTCAATGACCAGGCAATTTTTTGTGATACGGCACTGCGTTGATTTAACTGACAATTGCGCAGTTGTGCGACGCTGTATCCAAACAAAATTGATGTCCTTTTTTCCCCACCCTAACACATCTCATAAATCAATCATTCAAAGAAGGGACTGTGCCAACCTCCCTCAAGCAAGGCATCGTCAAACCCCTGCTAAAGAAACCTAATCTCGACCCTAAAGACCCTAACTGCCGCAGACCAATAACAAGCCTCAACACCATCTCCAAGATTATAGAGAAAGCAGTAGTACAGCAGCTACAACACCACCTGGAGACACACCACCTCCTGGACCCTCTGCAATCAGGCTTCCGCCCAGGCCATGGCACAGAAACAGCACTTCTCAAAATATGGGACGACGCCCTCGAAGCAGCAGATGACGGAGAACCGAGTCTCCTGGTACTGTTAGACCTCAGCGCAGCATTCGATACAGTGGACCACAATACTTTACTTGTCCGCCTCTCAGAAGTTGCAGGAGCCACAGATTCTGCCCTAAAATGGTTTACATCCTTCTTAGAGAATCGCTCTCAGACAGTGAAACTAGGAACATTCACCTCGGAATCTCGGGCAGTCTCCTGTGGAGTCCCTCAGGGCTCACCCTTGTCACCAGTGCTATTTAACATCTACATCCGCCCGCTTCTCAATATCATCAGGAAAACGGACCTCTGCTTCCACTCATACGCAGACGACACCCAACTCTACTTTCGCATCAACGGACAAAAAGATCATCATCAGCAACTACAGAAATGCCTCACTTTAATCAATGACTGGATGACCACTAGCTCCCTCAAACTCAACGGATCAAAAACAGAACTTCTTCTCCTGCAAGCCAACAAAAATTCCAAAATTAAGACTCCGTGGACACCACCCTCCATCCTCGGACAGACCATCTCCCCCAGCACCAAAGCCAAGAGTCTCGGAGTCATGTTTGACTCAGGAATGACAATGGATGCACAAATAGGATCGGTGGTGAGCGGATCCCACCACCTCCCCTGCCTGCTTCGCAGACTCATCCCCTTCATCCCAGAAGAGGACAAAGCGGCAGTTGTGGGAACAATCATCAATTCCCGACTCGACTACGCAAATTCCCTCTACGTAGGTCTACCCCAATATCAGCTTGCGCGCTTGCAACTCATCCAAAACACGGCGGCAAGACTGTTAACAGGAAAAAAGCCCTGGGAATCCATCTCCCCATCCCTAAAAAGCCTACATTGG
This sequence comes from Lithobates clamitans, assembly GCA_037952925.1. NCBI lineage: Eukaryota > Metazoa > Chordata > Amphibia > Anura > Ranidae > Lithobates > Lithobates clamitans. Next base: position 991,130 of record JBBGZY010000970.1, on the reverse strand, counting down.
CTAACTGTGAAGAATCGGATCACATTCAAGACCCTCTGCCTCACCCATAAATGCATACAAGGAAACGCTCCGCAATATCTCCGGGAAAAAATAAAACACTACACACCGAATCGCAGTCTTCGATCAGCTAACCAAAACCTCCTCATCATTCCCAAATACCGCTACAAAGCAAAGGGAGAACGTAGATTTGCAGTCCAAGGACCTCGACTATGGAATGCTCTCCCAACCAACCTCCGCATGGAAGAAAACCACCAGGCCTTCAGGAAAAAACTAAAGACCTTCCTTTTCTAGAAGCTGGCTACAGAGAATACATCTAGCGCCTTGAGGCGATTCAGTTCGCAATTGCAGCGCTTTACAAATCATTCATTCATTCATTCATTCATTTCCCACAAATAGAGCTTTCTTTTGGTGGTATTTGATCATCTCTGCGTTTTTTATTTTTTGCGTTATAAACAAACAATATTTTGTACTTTTTGCTATAATAAATATGCCCAATTTTTTTTTTTCAAGAGCAAATTTTTTCCTCAGTTTAGGCTGATATGTATTCTTCTACATATTTTTGGTAATAAAAATCTCAATAAGCATATATTGATTGGTTTGGGCAAAAGTTATAGCGTCTACATAATAGGAAAAAGATTTATGGCATTTTTTAAATTTTTTATTAGTAATGGCGGTGATCAGTGATTTTTATCAGGACTGCGACATTTTAGTGGACAGGTCGGACACTTTTGACACATTTTTGGGGCCATTGACAATTATACAGCGATCAGTGTTATAAAAATGCACTAATTATTCTGTAAATGTCACTGGCAGGGAAGGGGTTAACACTAGGGGGCAATCAAGGGGTTAACTGTGTTCCCTAGTGTGTGTTCTAACTGTAGGGGGATGGGAGTGACTGGAGGAAATGACAGATCGTTGTTCCTAGCTATTAGGAACTCACGATCTGCCTCTCCTCTCCTTACAGAACAGGGATTCGTGTGTTTACACACACACGTCCCTGTCCCGGCTCTCGTGCCAGCTGGCCATGCGTATCGGCACCCCCGCAGTGCAGCGCGTGCCTGCTATCTTGCTTAAAGGGACCGACAACCGGCTACAACAGTTTGTGGGATCATGCCGATCTGCCGCAGTATAATGACGGTGGCTGGTCGGCAAGCGGTTAATATATGGTTACTTTCTCTCGCTATGGTCGAGCTAATTAAATCAAAAATATGGAGGGACTTTGTCTCATATTAAATGTTTCATACTTGAGAGTTAACAGTTTTAGTCATGTGATCTGGGGGTAGGAAGCTGTGGTAGTTGTAAGATGGATGCTGCTGAATAAACACCAGGCTCATGCTCAAGCTTATTCCTGTCTGCCTATACTTGGTGTTAAAACATCACATGGTACCATAAGTCGGGTCAGAAGAGTCATGGCAGCAAACAGCAACACAAAGAACATTCCTTTCCTGGATTTGGAATCAGGGAATGTATCTGAACACTGGTCACAATGGAGGGAGCTGATAGAGCTTGTGTTTGCAGGACCAGATGCAGACAAATGGACTGATCAGCAGAAAGCAGCTCACTTTCTCATATGTGTGGGACAAAAAGGACGTGATGTGTGCCGAGCCTGGCAAGCAAGTGGGGAGATCACTGCAGAGGACAAAAAGAAAACAGAGGAAACTGTTTTATGAGAGGAACCAGTGTGGAGGTGAGTCTGTGTATAAATGGGTGAAACAGATGCGCTTGCTTGCCAAAGACTGTGCTTTCTATGATGACGGAGATATGGTAAAAGGCCGCATTCTGATGGGCAGTAAGTTTAAGGAAGTTCAGGAAAAGCTGCTGCAGGAAGAAGACTGATGCCGCGTACACACGAGCGGAATGTCCGACAGAAAAGGTCCGACGGAAGCTATTCTGATCGTGTGTATGCCTCATCAGCCTTTCTTTTTCGAAAATTCTGACGGACCTAGAAATGGAACATGTTCTAAATATTTCCGACGGAACCAATTCCTATCGGGAAACCCGCTCGTCTGTATGCTGTTCTGACAGACCAAAAACAATGCATGCTCTGAAGCAAGTACGAGACGGAAGCTATTGGCTACTGGCTATTGCACTTCCTTTTTCTAGTCCCGTCGTACGTATTGTATGTCACCGCGTTCTGGACGGTCGGACTTTGGTGTGACCGTGTGTAGGCAAGACTGCTTGAGTGTAATTCCGTCGGAGTTCCGTTGGAGAAACCTTCAGAGTTTATTCGGATGGCAAAACTGGTCTTGTGTACAGGGCATTAAATCTTGAGAAAGCCTTAAGGATTGCCAGAGCATATGAAATGTCAAGAAAGGACATGCAGGTACTGGAAGGAACACAGCTCCAGATTGATGATATAGAAAATCACAGCAGCATATATGGGCAAGAAAGAGCACACAAAGGAATAAAGGGCACCTATGGTACTGGGACAAGTAACACACAAGCAGCGTGTGGATATTGTGTAAACATGCACCATAAAAATAGTGTCTGTCCGACAAGGGGGCACATATGCAATAAATGCAAGAAAAGAGGACATTTTGCCAGGGGGGGTGTAAACTGTCTTCACAAACCGGAAGGTCAAAAACACGTTCTGTACACGCCATAGAGGACAATGATGACTATGCAGGGTCAGACTCAGACTGCACCCCAATATATCTTCCAGCAGCACAAAAAACACATCAGTCTGCAGATGAAGCAACTGTAAAATTACAGATAGGGGCTAACAAAACTCCAATCACATTCAAAATAGATATAGGAGGACAAGTAAATTGTGTGCCAAGCCACATATACCTGGAACACCTTAGTAATAACCCTTAGAGACTCAGGACCTACCAAAACTAATGGAATATGGGGGTGAAAAGCTAAAAGTAATGGACCGCTGTCATGCAAAATGTTCATACAAGGGATCTGAAAAGGTTTTACAATTGTTTGTGATAGAAACACAAGCCCCAACCGTGCTAGGTCTCAGAACAAGTAAAGATATTGGACTTGTGAAGGTCATAATGACTGTGGCAGAGGCTGCACAGTCTGTTATTCATTCCCCAGGGAGAATACCTTTAAAGTGGATGTAAACCCGAATTTTTTTTTTTTTATCATACTGTAGAGTATAAGATTTCCTATCATTTGAGCCCAGTCTTGCCACACAGAGTTAATCCATCTCTGAGCAATCCTCTTTTATTGTTCAGTGAGACAATTCTTGACAAACTGACAAAACTTTGTCAAATCCTCCCCCTTGCTGTGAGTGACAGGTGATTTACATATCTCGTGCACTAGCCTAAGAGACATGCAGTATTTTTTAATTCCATCCCCCACTCCTTTCTTCAGCAGCTCTGCAAGGATTGGCTGTTCCACACCTCAGCATGATTTGGCATGCTGAAGTCATGTGGTTACTTTCCTGTCTTTTCACTGGATGTTAGAGATCATAGCAGAAGTTCAGCAGAAGTTTATTGTTAGAAATACACAGGAGAACATGCATGTTGACAAGGGGAGTGTAGAGGTGGGCGGGAGTCTACTGACATCACGACTCCACCCACCGAGCTCCAGACAACAGACCCACTCACAGAATATGCAGTTTTTCGGGTCTAATAACAGACAGAGGGGAGACATTTGACAGGTAAGGATACATGCAGGAGTCATATGTATCCTTATAGATAACCCCTATGGCAGTAGTTTAGAAAGGATGACATTGGGTTTACATCCACTTTAACTCTTGTGAATAAAGTCAGACAAGAACTCACTAGGATGGAGAAGCTGGGAGTAGTAAAAAAGGTCACAGAACCATTGGAATGGGTCAGTTCTATGGTTGTGGTAGAGAAGTAGAACACAGGTGCAATTCGTATATGCATTGACCCATGTGATTTGAACAAAGTCATAATGAGAGAACACTACAAACTCCCCACCATAGAGGATATAGCGCACAAGCTAGGAGCAAACAGTATTTAGTGTACTAGACGTCCATTCTGATTACTGGCAATTGCGTCTTGATGAAGCCAGCAGTTACTTGACCACTGTCAACTCCCCTTTGGGTAGATGGCACTTCACAAGGGTACCTTTTGGCATAGCATCTGCACAGGAAATATTTCAAAAGAAATCACATGAATTGATCGCTGATCTACAAGGTATTGAAGTAATAGTTGATGACTTGCTGGTCTATGAAAAGGATCACATGGAACATGACAAAAACCTTTCTGCTTTGCTCAATCGGTGTTGTGAGAAGAATCTTATGGGGCGTACACATGGTCGGACTTTTCTACCGGACTGGTCTGACGGACGCCGACACGCCAAATCCGGCGGACAATCCAATCGTGTGTGGCCTTCACCGGACCTTCAGCAGACTTTTCCTGTCGCAAATCTGACGGACTTTAGATTTGGAACATGCTTCAAATCTTTACGTCGTAACTCCGCCGGACCCAGAAATCCGCTCGTCTGTCTGCTAGTCTGACGGACAAAAACCAACGTTAGGGCAGCTATTGGCTACTGGCTATCAACTTCCTTATTTTAGTCCAGTATACGTCGTCAAGTACGAATCCGTCGGACTTTGGTGTGATCGTGTGTAGGCAAGTCCGTTCGTTAGAAAGTCCGTTGGAAGTCCGTCAAAAGTCCGTCGAAAGTCCGCTGGAAAGTTTGTCGGACCAGTCCGGTCGAAAAGTCTGCCCGTGTGTACGCGGCATAACACTCAATCCAAACAAAATGCAAACTGGGGTAGAAGAAGTTACATATTTTGGACACCTACTAACCAAAGAGGGCTTGAAACCTGATCCAAAGAAGATTACAGTTCTTAACATGAAGGCCCCAACCTCCAGAAAGGAGCTGGAGACATCACTATACATTTTCAACTATCTATCGAAATTCTCTCAGGGCCTTGTTCAACAGATAGCACTGCTACGTACACAGAAGGATGCTGTTTGGTGTTGGGATGCAAAAATGGAAAAGACTTTCGACAAAGTGAAAAAACTGATTGCTAAACATGCAGGGCCAATACTGAAATATTTTGACGTAAACTGTGACACTGTGCTTCAAGTGGATGCATCCCAGTTTGGGTTAGGTGCTGTACTGACTCAACAAGGACATCCTGTGGCATATGCTTCACGAGCACTGAACACAACGCAAGCCAATTATGCCCAAATTGAGAAAGAGATGCTGGCTATTGTGAATGGATGTGAGAAATTTCACCAGTACATATATGGTACGGTAGTTGTGGAAACGGACCACAAGCCATTGGAGTACATCCTACAGAAATCACTTGCTTCTACACCTCCACGTTTGCAGCAGATGGTTATGAAATTACAGCAGTATGATCTTGCAGTAAAGTATAAGCCTGGAAAGGAAATTCCAATGGCAGATACCCTGTCTAGGGTGTTTCTAGAAGGACATGAAGCACGGAATGAACCTGAGTTGGAAGAACAGGTACATACAGTACTAGTGAACATTCCAATATCAGAGGTACGGCTGGAGAAGATAAGACAAGACACCAAACAGGATAAAGTCCTAGAAAAACTAACTTGTGTCATGTGCAATGGCTGGCCAGAAAAATGAAAGAAGCTGTGTCCTGAACTACAGGGATTCTGGCCTATGAAAGAGGAGCTATACATTCATGCAGATAGCATATTTATGGGTGACCGTATTCTCATTCCTAAGTCACAGCAGGCAGAAGTACTGAAACAAATCCACCAGGGACATTTGGGCATCACTCTGTGTAAGCACAGAGCACGGGAGTTGGTCTACTGGGCTAATTTGGACTTTGATATTGAGACACGTGTGAAGAAGTTTGAAACCTGCCAGACATTTCAAAAACACAATGCAAAAGAACCTCTTACACCGTGGAATGCTCCTTCACTGACATGGCAGAGACTGGCTACAGATATTTTTCATTTTGAGGACAACCATTACCTGATAGTAATAGATTACTACAGCAAATACTTTGAGCTAGTGTAGCTGAGAAATTTAAAAGCATCAACAGTCATATGGGCCTTCAAAACAATACTTTGAATACATGGAGTGTGTGAAGAACTTGTGTCTGATAATGGCCCACAATTCTGGTGTTCTGAGTTCCAGTGCTTCCTGTGTGAATGGGGAATCAGGCACAAACCCACAAGCCCCTATCACCCACAGGCCAATGGTCTAGCAGAGAAGTATGTTGGCATAGCCAACTCCATTATACTGAAAGCGCAATCTACAGGGCAGGATGTGTACCTAGGTCTGTTAAACTATTGTGGAACTTCTATTGAAGGTTTATGCTCACCTGCACAGATGCTAATTGGTAGAACACTGAGGACCACAGTGCCTATTGCACCACAGAAATTGCAGCCTCATTCTATTCCACAGGATCGAGCTCAGAGGATCATAAACATGAAAAGGCAAAAACTGTATTTTGATAAATCTACAAAATCCCTTCGTCCACACTCTGCTGGGCAAGCTGTGCGACACAGAGTCACTGGGAATACATGGGAATCTGCTTGAATTATCAAAGAAGCAAAGTCACCAAAATCATATATAATTGAGACCAAATGTGGACAGAAACTGAGACGAAACAGGTGTCATCTTCATCCAGACACTGCTGCGGATACATCATCAGAGGAACCGGATGACAATGGGGATAAAGAATAAGCCCATGATGGCACAGAAGTCCTAAACATGGATATTGAGGATACCGAGGACAGCATAAACGTATCAGCATGTGATAACGCTGGGAGTGACTCTCAACTGGAAACCAATCCTACGGATGATGAGCCAGTGGCTACTTTCTCTTGCTATGGTCGAGCTATTAAACCAAAAATATGGAGGGACTTTGTCTCATATTAAATGTTTCATACTTGAGAGGGAAGATGTAATGATATGTAGGCTTTATGTTATACTTCAGGTTTAATTGTTATGCCTAGTTCCTTATGCATGTTAGGAAACAGTTAACAGTTTTAGTCATGTGATCTGGGGGCGGGGAGCTGTGGTAGTTGTAAGATGGATGCTGCTGAATAAACACCAGGCTTGCTGTCTGCCAATACTTGGTGTTAAAACATCGCACAGGGAGCCCACAATGTTGGCACCCAAAGCTGATCTTCGGATCGACTCAAGGGTGCTGCCGCCATCATTTCTGGTAAGGGAACAGGCCTTCTGATGGTCCCCGCTGTCTTCCGGGATCTGTGTGTCTCCTAGAAGACAGCGGGGGGGGGGGGAGTGGGAGAAAATACCTGGATTTCACTGATATTTGCTCCCCCCCCACTAAATGTGACACCGGAAGGGGGGGAATCCGATCAGCGGGAGTTCCACCATTTCTGGATGGAATTCTGCTTTAAGGACAGATAAGACTGCTTAACACTGCAGATAGATGTTGTTAGTCCCTGGCACCCAGAGAGTCGTCTACTCAGTGACCTGGGTCTCCTTGGTAGTAATCATTATCATGATTGCCAACTAAACAACTGTATTTTCAAATGCAGTAAATTTGGCACAAAAATAAAAGTGCTAAAAGCCATGCAGCATGCATAATTATATGGGCATAGTGTACACCTCCCAACTTTTTGAGATGGGAATGAGGGTCACCTATTAGAAAAAGTATGTAGATATAGGACACACCCCCTGGCACACGGCCTTAAAGGAGAATTATACAAACAAAAAAGATAAGTTAAACCCACAAGTGCGTTTATTTTTTTTTTACTACTTCTATTTCTTTATACTGGCTTTTGCCATTTACAAATGCCGCAATTTAGAATGAAATTGGATGAAAGGTTTGGCACTGGGAAACATTTTTTGAAATATAAATAGTGCATTTTATACAAAACTATATAGATGAGACCAGAATGAGGGACAAATAAGAAAGAAAGAGGGACAGGGGGACAAATCAGGGACAGTTGGGAGCTATGCATGGTTATCTGTATGTTCATATGATTAAAAGTATATTTGATATATTGTATTTGACATGTGGTATACATGGTCTGACCACTAGATGGAAGTACTTACTGTTCCTGGTGATCCCAAGTATACTTAAAGTGGCTGTAAACCCAATGTCATCCTTTCTAAACTTCTGCCATAGGGGTTATCTATAAGGATATACATGCCTCCTGCATGTATCTTTACCTGTCAAATGTCTCCCCTCCGTCTGTTATGAGACCCGAAAAACTGCATATTCTGTGGGCGGGTCTGTTGTCTGGAGCTCGGTGGGTGGAGTCGTGATGTCAGTAGACTCCCCACCCACCTCTACACTCCCCTTGTCAATATGCATTTTCTCCTGTGTATTTCTTACACTGAACTTCTGCTACGATCTCTAACATCCAGTGAAAAGACAGGAAAGAAACCACATGACTTCAGCATGCCAAATCATGCTGAGGTGTGGAACAACCAATCCTTGCAGAGCTGCTGAAGAAAGGAGTGGGGGAGGGAATTAAAAAATACTCCATGTCTTAGGCTAGTGCACAAGATATGTAAATCACCTGTCACTGACAGCAAGGGGGAGGATTTGACAAAGTTTTTCTCTATTTGTCAAGTTTTATCTCACTGAACAATAAAAGAGGATTGCTGGATTAACTCTTTGTGGCAAGACTGGGCTCAAATGAAAGGAAATCTTATACTCTACATTATGACATAAAAAAAAAAAAATTGGGTTTACATCTACTTTAAATTTGTATATTTCACTTAGTATGTGATGTTTAGAAGTTTTAATTAACTAGTGTACTGTTTTTGGTGGTTAGTGGTTTTTGTTTTTTGGTACATTTTCCTTTCGGATGTGTTTATTTGCATCCTTGTCTGACACTTCTGGCTGTTGGAACGCATTCAGAGAGCAGTTCCGGCCGCTGTGTCAGTGACACATCCGGGGGTGAAGGTCCTGGCTGTGTGTGTATATAATAGGGTGTATGTTTTCTTCTTATTACACCTCTGACGATGGCCCATAGGCTGAAATGCATCAGGTGATGCTGTGAGGACGCTAGCATTCTTTCAAGTTCCTTTGAAAGTTATTCATCCTATTCTCTTTTTTATTAGTCTGTTTGTGAGTACCCCTTTTTTTTTTTATAAACTTGAGGATATTCTCGTATGGGCTTCTCTATGCACCTCTTTATTTTCCACTTGGGGTGCTTTCCTCCTACTCATTGCGATTGGAGTTGATGTCACATTCATGATCGGGGAGTGGAGGCTGCAGAGGATCCTTTGCCTTGAGAGCTCCTGTGCTGATTGCACTGTGTGAGAGTAGATGACGCTGTGAATTGGAGACACTGGATGTGCCATATACCCATATGCCTATATATCTGGCTTTCTGGTAAGAAGATTAGATGTGCACGGTGGTATGTCTGAATATACACTTAAGTTGGTGTGAGGGTCTTCATTCGCCTCCTTCATTCACCTTCATTCACCGTTTCCTCTGAACTTCATCTACTACCTACCTCTAGCGCTACTTATGGACTTCTATGTTTTATTCTATATTGCAATCAACACTATTATTGTCAGCTGCTGTCATTTCATTTTTTATGTATAACATTATTTGAGCGCGGATATCACCCAACGTTATTCACCATATAATTACTGACATTGCTCTTTAAAGTCATTATTAGTTTATAATTCTGTAAGTATTGTCACCAACATGACATAAAAAGCCCCTCTTCAACCCCCCCCCCCGACCCCCCCCCCCCCCCGCACAGCTGTAGGGTGGAATTTAGTAATTAAGAAAACAATAAATGGGAGGGCAGCGAACATGCATTCCCCACTTCCTGTATTATACCAATGTTCAACATACCTTTCAACACTGAATGAGTACTTTGCAAGGGATGGCGGCAAAGCCTCTCCTCCCTTGGAAATCTCCCTTTGTCACAATGTTGAAGGACAAGGGCTTCTTCCCCACCTTCATGTATCCCAGGAAAAGGAGTACAGGGGGTACATTAGTAAAGAGTTAAAAGTAAATAAAAACACCATCACTAAATAAAACATATACTTACCAGTTTTGAAAATAATGCCCCCAGAACTAAATCCAGCAATAATTAGGTCACCTAGCATTTTATCCGGCAATCAAGTCATCCAGTCGAGTAATCCACATCACTCATGATGACCCGTTGCCCACCGATCTGTACTTGCCTCACTCCCACCGCACAATGACAGATTTCAAGCTGTGGTAATTAATATTTACTGCCAGGAATCCTGGGTGACATCATTGACCAAATTTGATATCACTGCAGCCGATAATCAAGGGTGTTTGGATTTAGGTTCAGGGTTTTTGCTGATTTTCAGCCTGTTCAACCAAACTGTTGACAAGTCCAACACGGACATTTTCAAGGAACACAACTCATGGCATGCCATACACTACAATATAGGTGCCCAGAGGTATCCTAGCTCTTTTAGGAGCCTGGTAATAATCTTGTGCTGCAAACCAAGATATGTGTGTGAGACGCTCAGGCTGTATGGCAATGAAGTCCTGTGCTGCAACAAATAGAACAACTCCAAGTCAAAGTGTTTCAGAAACCACAAAGTGAAGGTCTGAGATAATTACCCCAAAATTGGTGAAAAATCTTACCAGAAAATCAGAAATGTACATGGAAAATTACATTTAAATTACATAACAATTATGTAAGAAACAGTTTCATCACTAAGGCCTCGAAAACTGGCACAGAATATTCTTTTTCACTTGGAGTACGCCAACAATGTAACGGAAACAGAAGTGGAAGTTGAAGAGTGCGCAGCATTCCAATATGCCAGCATGACCTTCGTGAGGACAGCCTGATGGCAGCAAACTCCATACTGTGAGCACGCAGCAGATGCTGGCTTGCACAGAACTATCATCTGGATATATTAGTGCTGAATATATCAAGAGAAATACATACTAGTAAACATAAAGGAAACCTCAAACATGAAAGGTTACCCTGCAGAACTCTTCCTCTGAAAACGACAGTTGCCTGTCTATCATTCTTGCTATCTAGGCAACTGGCTTGGCACAAGTAGATAAGGGCTTCTGACTTTTTAGATCTGTTTTTTGGATCTGTTTTTTGGTTCTGGGTTTTTGGTCTGGTCTTGTGACGTGTGCTTTAAGGCACAAGTGTGACAGGCATTTCCAGGTGCTATTGAATAAGTAGATAGATAGATAGATAGACTGTAGGGATGAATAAATCTGGACCTGGAAAGTTGGGCATGGCTGTGACTGCGCTTTGAGCATCCTATACTTAAAAAAATGCCCTATCAACACAAAGTAAAAACAAAAAACATTCCACCCCTGAAACAAAAAGCCAACTCCTCCTAATACCACCTCCAAACACATGTTTCAGTCTTGTGAGAAGCCATATATAAGACAGAGAGACCATGCCTGTCAATGGACATAAAGAAATAGATTTTACTGTAAATACAAAAATTGTATTACTACATATACAGTATATATATATAGCCGGACGGGAATCAGTTGTGGTTGGAGGTACCGGGGAAGCTGTCGCCACTAAGGGACCATCCAGCTTGTTACTGGAGACCACTTTAAGTAAGCTGAAGCAAGTACCAGAGCAGTCTTCTCACCAGCCGGGGACGGTAAAGAAGTGGGAAAACTTCAACAAGTGCCAAGCCAGGGACCCAGCGAGACAGCAGAGGTGACGCTTGAGGAGCATCAGTGAGTGCCAAGCCAGGGACCTAGCGGGTCAGCAGGAGTGACACTTGAGGAGTATCTGTGAGTGCCAAGCCAGGGACCCAGCAGGGAAGCGAGGTTGACGCTTGAGGAAGATACCGAGTTATGGAACTGGAAGCGCTCCGGGGATCCAGTGGCGAATGGGTCTAAGAGTCTAGTTAGAGACTGGAAGCTAGGTGAGTGAAGAACTACAGCGAGAGACTGTAGAGGACGAGGAGAACTTTTTTGTGTTACCAATAGTTAAATACAATGACCATTAGTGACTGTTACAAGATTTGTTGCCATAGAAGACAGAGGTCCTACCTATACAAAAGTGGTGTCCAGCTGGAGGCTTGCCACTGTATAGCTGTCTACCTATAGAAGTCTCGGAGTCTGCCAATTGTTATTGCATCTGCTATAAGGGTGTCCTGGCCCTAACGCTCTCTCCCACAGTTCTTGTTCAAGAGACAATAAATCTCTTTGCATTCAAAAGGTGTCTTGCGCCCATCAATTCAGCTTGTATAACACCCACCATGCCTTGTAATCCATTCTACAGAGATGTCAGCTCTCTATGACCCTGGAGGTAATTAATCATTAGGCCTCTATATATATATATATATACTGCCAGACTTGAACCCTTCTGGTTATGGGTCTAGTTTTACATTTTGGGGAAGACACAGTAATTGACTTTTCCCTGCTGGCTTTTTTTGTGTGCAAAAAATGGCATGGTAAGGCCTCTCAAAATACATACCACACCTGTCACTAAGGCATTGTGCTACTGTAGCAGTGAGTAAAGCTGCTAGTAATGAAGACCTGTCAGTATGGTATCATTTAGATGAAAAATTAATTCAATCTCCCATGCAAAAGGACCTGTTATAAAGGGATCATGCAGGCGTAGCACTGGCTAAATCCACCATCCAAGAGGATCTGTAAAAGGTTTAAATCTGAAGTCAAAGAGAAGTCAGCACCTGGTCAATGGCTTACTGAAGCAACTGGATCAGCCAGGCAACTAGCCTCATAAAGAGAGGTTATTAGTGGCAGCCTCCATATTTTTTTCTTTTAAACTGACATTCAGTGTGGTAGCCTCCATGAAACAATCCTGAAAGATGCATTTTGAAATTGTATGTCAAGGTTCTGTCTATTTCTGCTACCCGTTTGATGCTGATATCTTACAATAAGTACCGTACATACAGTATGGTGCATATGTTGGTTTTCCATTCAAGTTGTGGTTAAAAGGTACATAAAGTGAAAAGAAGAGAAAACACAGCAGTCAGTGTTTGGAGAGACCTGCGGTTTGCTGGAAACAGAACCATATGTGTTTCCAGACTGTATACCAGATTTCACTTGCAAACAGCACAATAGTTTCTGCTAATGAAGGAAAAACTAACATATTTTCTACAGCTAGCAGATTCTAAATAAGCCAAATATAAAACAGTACCAAAATGTCATACATAGAACTCTATAAATTCACAGAAACGTGACTGCTTAATTAAAGGGTGGCCTTTCACCCAGTAGTCTGGAGAATGACTCCCTACAACAAAGGAATTAAAGGGCGACTATTGTTTTTTACACTTTCAAAATCTTTCTGGAATGGGAACAGATTAACACTATAAAACAGATAGAAGGCGCAATGGCATCTTGTGATATCTTAAAAATAAAATATTATAAAATTATGTCAACTTTTATTACAAAATGATGTCTATAATACAAAAAGTTTTTAGTAAAAGTGCATGTATTATAAAATGTGTCCAAGGACTATGTAACTGTCTATTTTTCTTATCATTTCTAAAAAAAAAAATTCAAGTGAAGGAAAATGTATCCAAGGATTGATCCACTCTAGCCACTGGATTCCAAAATCGTCCAACTGTTGAACCTGTTCAGCAGCAAATAGATACTGCCTTAAAGTGGTTGTAAATCTCTGAAATGAAGAATGAAAAAAAGGTATTTACTTCTATGATGTGGGATAAGAAGTACAATGAGCATTGAATATGTATAGAATACCGCCAACATCCTTAATTAAATTTAAAGAAAAAAACTGTGCATGGAATGCACACAAGGGTCGCCCCTTAGGACTCTAAAGGCAAATAATAGATTAGAGTATAAAGAGTAGATTATATAAAATGCACAGAGGTGCCAATTTTTTTAGGTTGTAGAAAAAAATAAAAAAAATACAAATACGAATACAATTAACAATATATGTCTTCGTTTAAGATACACATATCAAATTATACAAAATAGATATATCAGCCCAGTGCTTACAACCCACAGCCTATATCGTTAAAGGTCAAACGGATGAATTTACAGCACATATCCCGACATGTTTTGTGCATTTTATATAATCTACTCTTTATACTCTAATCTATTATTTGCCTTTAGAGTTCTAAGGGGCGACCCTCGTGTGCATTCCATGCACAGTTTTTTTCTTTAAATTTATACTTCTATGATGTGCACTTGCCTTTATCCAAAGCACCTAGATTGATTTCTGTCTACTCTTCCATTCATCTACTGTATAAGTCACTTCTGACCATCTATGCCAGTGATGGCGAACCTTGGCACCCCAGATGTTTTGGTACTACATTTCCCATGATGCTCATGCAGTGCAGTTCACCATCACTGGTCTATGCCGACACCAGACAATCCCAGGAGATGGCCCTGCATCCCCTCCAGCACACAGAAGGTGATTGACAGCTTTAGCTGTGCATGTTTCCCTATGAAATACTATAGAAGTCTCATGTGTACAGTGGGGTGTGTCTATTCCCTCCACCCATTTCTCAGATTACATTAAGCTCTCTGTAGTGCATTGTTTAACTTCAGATCCCCACCCCCTGCCTTCTGGTGCGGAGAAATGCTGTGTAAATTCTGTACTTTGAATTGCTGTAGAAAAGATGGGGTTGCAGATAAACAAATACAACGTATGTAGGAGGATTTGTTTCATCTCTGTGTATCCCCTGAGACCAGTCACCTCTTTGGGTATATGTAAATGTTTACAACCACTTTAAGAATGTACTCTGGCTTATGTATTTTGAGCATTTCGAGAGGGAATCCTCTTTCAAACCCACTAACCCTCTTCCTCACAGCTCAAGTGTTCAACCCTCACTGTGCTAGTATTTCTAGTCCGGAGAGAGTTGCAAGGCCATGGGGGATAACTTTTTACTGTCTTGGCAACACTATGGATGGAAGTACTATATTAGCTGGATGGATCCTTCATAACACAAGCACTAATAGATTGCATGTAGACATGTGCAGTTCGTTTCATTCCAAATATTTGGACAAATTTTTCGTTTTTCGGAGATTCGGATATATCCGAATACCCAATTTACAATATATACACATTTTACCGAATGCTCCCAATACCGTAACAAAATTTGTCTGAATTTCGGAAAGTCAGACTGAAATTCGAATCGAATTTTGCATTGAACTCTAACTACACATAATGCTGAAATATAAAATTTTGTGTTAATAGAGTACCATTTCCAAATAATGCTGTTTTTGTTAAGCCAAAGGTAATTTAAAGAGTCATTGTAATAATTTAATGAAGAGAAGCAGCCAAGAGGCATGGTAACTCTGGAGGAGCTGCAGAGATCCACAGCTCAGGTAGGAGAATCTGTCCACAGGACAACTATTAGTGTAGCACCCCCTAGCATTGCTAGAATGCTAAAGGTGATATTTTTTTAGAGTAGGTAAATTTGTGCGGCTTGGCTGGCAGCAGAGCCTGTCTGTTTTTTCTGGGTTGGGCAGAGATCCAGGGAGATCATGGGCAGCATCACTGAGACCTTCCTCCTATTTTTAGAATGTCCTGGAACCTTCTAGAAAGATGGGACAGGAAGTAAGGTGGAGCTGTCTGGAGTAATCAGAGGGCCCTGGCCAATCCCAAACTTGGGTTGGCAGGGGGCAGGCCCCCTCTAATACTCTGGGTCAGCCCAGCTGGGGAGGAAAGTTTGGGTGGAAGCTAGAGATGGAGTGTTAGTTGTTCGTGGCCTTTGAGGGAGCTCCCCAGTCTGGGGGGGGGGTGACCTTGGGCCTGGGCTCGGGTGTGGACAGGACCTTCTCAAATTACACGGAGGTGTCCTGGCCAGGAGGCACTGGGAGCCAGGACAGGACAGTGGGAGAACACTTCTGGGCAAGTCTCCAGGAGCAACAGGAACAGCCAGGAGGGCTGGTGAGTGACACACAGTCAGGGGGACTGGGAGGCATGCCTGAGAGGACTGGGATGGAGCAGTCTGGGATGGGTGCAGAACCAGTCAGGAGGACTGTGGTGGCATGAGCAGTTATGTGAATGGCCCAGTCAAAGTCAAGACCTAAATCCAATTGAGAATCTGTGGCAAGACTTGAAAATTGCTGTTCACAGACGCTCTCCATCCAATCTGACAGAGCTTGAGCTGTTTTGCAAAGAAGAATGGGCAAAAAGTTCACTCTCTCGATGTGCAAAGCTGGTAGAGACATCCCCAAAAAGACTTGCAGCTGCAAATGCAGTGAAAGGTGGTTCTACAAAGTATTGACTCAGGGGGGCTGAATACAAATGCACGCCACACTTTTCACATACCGGTATTAGTTTGTAAAAAATGTTGAAAACCATTTATCATTTTTCTTCCACTTCACAAATATGTGCCACTTTGTGTTGATCTATCACATAAAATCCCAACAAAATACATTTACAGTAAAACCTTGGTTTGAGAATAACTTGGTTTGAGAGCGTTTTGTAAAACAAGTAAAATGTTTTAAGACATTTTGACTTGATATACAAGCAATGTCTTGATATACAAGTAGCGTCACGTTACAACTGAGTATAAAAGAGAAGAGAGGCGCCTCTAAGTGTAGCAATAAGGTTACATTTAATAAAGATACAACATTTAGCAACTCATGGTTGATGATTAAAACAGGCACATCTAAATATGCAGGCATTCAGGGTAAAGCTGTCCACATACACCATCCTCCTCACCGCCATCGACGTTACAACTGAGTATAAAAGAGAAGAGAGGCGCGTCTAAGTGTAGCAATAAGGTTACATTTAATAAAGATACAACATTTAGCAACTCATGGTTGATGATTAAAACAGGCACATCTAAATATGCAGGCATTCAGGGTAAAGCTGTCCACATACACCATCCTCCTCACCGCCATCGACGTCGCCCCTTTCCACTCTGCGCTCCATGAGCGGTTCAATCGCTCTACTGCAGGAAAGTCTTCCCGGTCACGATTGCAGACTGACATCGGTGAGATCCGGTGGTGCGGAGGATGGTCTATGTGGACAGCTTTACCCCAGATGCCTGCATACTTAGATGTGCCTCTTTTAATCATCAACGATGTGAGTTGCTAAATGTTGTACCTTGATTAAATGTAACCATATTGCTACACTTAGAGGCGTCTCTCTTCTCTTTTATACTCTGTAGCTCCCAATGGCGTCCGGGGGGGGGCAGAGGGGGCCCTGACAATCCCCAACATTATGCTGTGCCCCACCATGTGCCCCCCCATTAAAAAATTTTTATTTTTTTTTACAAAAAGGCAATGTCTTTTTGTTTGCATTTGTAGCGGATGTGCCACATCCTACTCGGGCCGCCGCTGGAGTAACACAGTCTCTATTGAGGGGGAGACTCCTGCGAGTGATTCCTCCCCCTTCCCTCTGCTCGCTGACACTGCATAATGCGAGTGCTCACACAACCACGGCCGCCCGATCTGCTCCTTTCCCTGCATCCTCATTGGCAGGGAGAAGAGCGAGTTGCAGGAAGGACTCCACCAGGACTCTCAGTTACTGAAAAAACAGACTGATTTCTCTCGTCCTTAGGACAGGAGAACCAGCCTGTAAATTCCAAGAGATGCCAGACCAGCGCTGTCAAAAGCACGGGCAGGACAGCAAGAGGAGGCTGGGGAACCCCACAGTGGCAGAACACCAGGGCCCGGTGGCAAGACAACCTTTGCAACCCTGATAGTTCTCCCACTGCTTTGGACTCTTATATTTTATTGGTATGCTGGTGACATATATCTCTTGTTTTCTGCCACCCGGGGGGCCCAATACAGTAGGAAGGGAGCTCACTGCAGAACATGTGAAAGGGCCCGTTGTGGGATCGTAGCAAACGGCCCCAGGATATATATATATATATATATATATATATATATATATATATATATATATATATAAAATTGCATTTTATAGTTACCCCCCTACTTTTGTCCCTGACCCCCCATGTGCCCCCCCCCTAAATATGAAAGCTGGAGACGCCACTGGTAGCTCCTGTAGCTCCTGCTGGATTTTTACTTCTAATCTCCTTGTGGAGGCTGCCATTTGTGGATGGACATTTTATGGTTATACAACCGATCACATTGCTATAATCTTTTTATATAGACTATAAACTGAAGGACTTATGAATAAATGGTTGTGGAACAAATAATCTGAGTTTCCATTATTTCTTATGGAGAAATTTGCTTTGATATACAAGTACTTTGTGTTACATGACAAAATGTGGAAAATATCAAGGGGTATGTATACTCTTTCAAGGCACAGTATTGTCCTGTACACACGACCGGTTTATCCGTCGTAATAAACTCCGAAGTTTTCTCAGACGGAACTCCGACGGAATTCCATTCAAGTGGCCTGGCATACACACGCTCAAACCAAAGTCCGACCAAAGTCCGACCGTCCAGAACGAGGTGACGTACAACACGTACGACGGGACTAGAAAAAGGAAGTTCAATAGCCAGTAGCCAATAGTTTCCGTCTCGTACTTGCTTCAGAGCATGTGTCATTTTTGGTCCAGCATACAGACGAGCGGTTTTCCCGATAGGAATTGGTTCCGTCGGAAATATTTAGAACATGTTCTCAGAATTTTAGAAAAAATAAAGTCCGATGAGGCACACACACAATCGGAATAGACGATGAAAAGCTTCCGTCGGACTTTTTCTGTCGGACATTCCGCTCGTGTGTACGCGACTTTAGTGTGTGTAAGGGGGGGGGGGGGGCACTGCAATTGGACTTTATCAGAAGTTCAGCGTTAATCCTTCATTACTCTATGCCTTTTAAATTGGTCTGGAGTTCGGCTAACATGTGTTAGATGTGCATTTATGCACACTACTAGCAGTCAATGGTATCTGAAGCTCGTTCATTTACTTTTTCATTTTACCTATTGAGGTCCTTCAATGGTTAAAATTCCCGTGGCATGGCTTCACAGAATACAGCACTTTAAACCGTCAACACATTTCCCTAATGTATCACATGAAAATTTACAGCGGGGGGAGTCCTGCCTTTTAAAAACCAAATTTGTTTAGTCAGCATTGTAAGGTTTATTTTATTGCAGTAACTCCAACCAACTGGCACACAGACCGTTCCAATAATTTTGTAAAAAAAAAAAAAAAATCCACAGTACATGGTAGATGTAAGCTGCATATAAACTGCTGGGTCCTAAGGTTTAAAATCATTGTTGGACAAAGAGGACCCTCTGCAGGCATAAATAGCACAGTCCCTCCTTTTTCCCCTCATCAGAAGAGCTCAGTTGCCAGCAGACACAAGTGCCCCCAGCCTGCAAGGACGCTGTAAGACTAAACTAGTAAGTACAAGCCTATCCTCTCCTCTTTGTACATAGCATTGCTACAAGCTGCAAGCCATGGCAAGCAGACCCTGCATGGACTTACTACAACCCTTCCCCAGAACTCTTTGTCTCTTTGTGGAACTTTCCTTAAACTACTAAAACTTTTAAATGAAATTTTGAATTCACTGAACTTTATTGCTACAAGCTAAATTTGACAATTTTTCAAAAGGCTCTTCCTAAATGAACTACTCCCAAGCTACTAATGTAGATATATTTTGAGCACTTAGATTCAGTTCACTAAATTAGAATTGTAATTGGATTTCAGTCTTAATTTAAAAAGCTTAACACAGGGATAAGTATCTTTTAGTTTTGGTCATGTGATTGCAATTTTTAAATCTCATTGGATACAGATGAAAATAACTGTCACTTAAAAAAAAAAAAAAAAAGATCCTTTATCTCGTTGTGTAATGGTGGCCATTGATTTCTTTTCTGATCAATCGCTCCTGATAGGAATAATTGATCTATAACAGACAACGCATTAAATCGATAAGTTACACATGGGGAAGTGGATTTTGCTCGATGTTCTGAAAATACAATCATATGTTATGGGTCGCACCTCAGTGTTTTCCATGCAATCTCATAATTTGAATCTAATTGAAATAAGATCAAATTCATGACCAAAGCAAAGGGCTTGTTGATCAATTCAAAATGATTGATAGTTTTCTGCTCTTGACTCATTTTGGAATCTGGTCTAAATCGATTGGAAGGAAAGTTTTGCCTATTTTATTGTTTGCCAATTTGATTGTTTTGATCAAATCGCCCATCGATTGGATATTAAAATCGAAGCGTGCATGGCCACCGTTAACTTTGTGAATTGAGCTTAAAAATTGTTATCATCAGCAATGAAAAATAAAAAATAACAGTCACTTAGATGATAGTAAAAGTTGTTAAAGCTTAGTGATTTTAGGGCTGGTTCACACCACAAAAATGCACTCCAGATCTGTCCTGGATGCGTTTTTACATGTGCGATTTTAGCATGTTTTTGGCACATTCCAGTGCATTTTTGATGCGCTTCCGGGTGCATTCCAGATGCTTTTTTTTTTTCTTTTTTCCTGTTTTTTTTTCCCCCTCTGTACTGAGGCCCAGTGCGTTTTTGATGCGTCCCAGTGCATTTTTGTGCGTTTTTTAATGCTTTTTACTGCCTTCCAGTACAGGAAGAATGCAGAATGTTCTACTGGAAAGCCCTGGAACTGACTCCACTGGTGTGAACTATGCCATTGGAAGCCATATAACCTACTATCCATGCATTTTTGATGCATGAAAAAAACACACTGGACTGCATGTGGTGTGAACCGGCCCTTAGTCTATTGAAGTTAATAACTGCAAGATATGGAAAATAAATGTGGCATATATTTAAAGATTCCTGAACTTTAAAAATCATTTTTTTTTCAACTCTGCATTTAGCCAATTTAAAGTTTTACTTGGGTTGTTTATTATATTTAAGGCTGCAAACTTTCAAATTGAATTTTAAACAGTTTAAGCGTTCCTTTCTGTGGAACTTTACTTGTATTATTTCTTAAAGGGGCTCCATTTGGTTTAAAATAAGGACAAAGGCATTGCTTGTATTTTATTAAAAAATATTATTCTTGGCTTTTAACATTTTTTTTTTTCTGTATGTGCATTTTTGAGTTTAGGGTGATACCATATATAGGCTAACTAAAAGGATTGTAGTGAAAGCTTTCAAGGCAAGCTGGCCTCTTCCTCGGGCAAGAGGCCAGAGTGCCTCATAAACTTACACTTTAGGCTTTTTAGTTGGCCAATAAATGATATCACCCTAAATTCAAAATAGTAAGCCTTAGTGATATGCTTAAACAGCACAGATAACTACAATCCTTACCGAGGTGTTCAAATTGACTTATAAAATATATAATGATAACACATAACACACATATGAAAAGCTTGTTTAAAAAAAACTTAAAAAAAAACTTTAAAAAAAACGTAATAGTCCAAATAAAGTCAAAATATATAAATATATAATAATATTGCAGTGACTTCTATGATAAATCCACTCCAAATACGTGCCAATTCAGTAGTGAGTAATTCAAAGACTGCCACCGCCACCTCTAGGATCAACACTTGGGTAAGGATTGTAGTTATCTATGCTGTTTAAGCATATTACTAAGGGCTCATTTAAACTTGCTTCAGCTTCTACACACATTTACACTTGCTTCAAAACAAGGCTTTGGATAGGCTTTGTTAAAGCTCTCTGAACGACAGTTAAAGCTCCTGTCACTAAATAAAATGGTTAGCTTACAGTCCTGCTTACACCTTGCTTTTGCTTTGCTTTGCTTTAACTTTGCTTCAAAAATTATACCCCATGTAGCTTTAGTGGTGCTTCAAAGCGTCTTCAAAGCCTCCATAGAAGTCTATGGCAAAGTTCGCTTGAAGCCCCATTGAAGCCACACTGAAGCCTCATCGAAGCCCCACAAAGCCTCACTAAAGCCTCACGAAGCCCCACCGAAAGCCCCATCGAAGCTCCACCAAAGCCTCATCGAAGCCCCATCAAAGCTCCTTCAAAGCCTCATCGAAGCCCCACAAAGCCTCACCAAAGCCCCACCAAAGCCTCATTGAAGCACCAAGCAAAAGCAAGGTGTAACAAGGTGTAAAGTTGTCTTTGTAAGATAAGCGTATGTTGACCACTCCTATCTTACAAAGACAACCTGGCAGCTCAGGTAGAGAGGAAGGTCACTTTAGGACCGGGGAACAAACAGCTCCAGCAACCAAACAGCGACTGCTCAGCAATCGTTCCAGAGCAGCGCCAGGCCACATATTAAAGAGAAGGACTCCAATAGTGTAATATTGTAAAAACACTCTTCCCTTTATTAATAAAAACGATGCCCTCATGTTTACAGGGATATCGGGCATATAACAGATGTGGAGAACGCTGACAGACCAGGCTTCTGACAACAAAGATGGCTGTCAAAAGCTGCACATGCACGGTGGTGTGTGTACATGGCTCCTCCCTATGCGTTTTGTCACATCTGACATCATCAGGGGCGTAGGTGTAGCCATTTGACAGCCATCTTTGTTGTGGAAAGCCCGGTCTGTCGGCGTTCCCCACGTCTGTTATATGCCTGATATCCCTGTAAACATATGAGTGCAACTTTTTTATTAATAAAGGGAAGAGTGTTTTTACAACATTACACTATTGGAGTGCTTCTCTTTTATATGTGGCCCGGCGCCGAACGAGAATGATTGCTGAGATGCCTCTCTTTTATTGCTGGAGCTGTTTGTTCACCAATCTTAAAGTGACCTTACTGCCTACCTGAGATGTTAGATTGTCTTTGTAAGATAAGTGTATGTTGACCACTCTTATCAGAGGGTCACACGATATCTGGTAAACAGTGCATGAGAGTGAAGGGTATCACCTGGCTTTGTTGTTGTGGGATCACTGAAACAGGAGCTTTCAGCTTTTTCGTTTGGACTTTCTTTTGGACTTTACTTGATTATTAACCTCCCTGACGGTATTACCGAGTGTGGCTCGGGGTGGATTTTCAGCACCAAAAGCGGTAACCCCGAGCCACACTCGGGATCGCATCGCAGGATCCAGGTACAGCTTACTTACCTTGTCCCTAGGATCCTGCGATGTCTCCCCGCACTGTGTGCGAGCCGCGTCCTCCGCTCGATCCACGACGGAGCCGAGCTCCGTTCCCTGCGAGTGTTGCGACACACGGGGACGGAGAACCGCGCCAAATTCAAAAAGTAAAACACACAATACATATACAGTACACTGTAATCTTACAGATTACAATACTGTATCAATTTATTTCAGATACCCTTTGTCCCTAATGGTTTGTCCCATGCTCTGCATGCAGTTTTATATTATAAATACTGTTCTTTCTGCCAGGAAACTGGAGATTGTCCATAGCAGCCAAAACTGTCCCTTTACATCAAAAGTGGTTTTAGACCAGCTAGAAAACAGCGATAATAAATTAGAATCACTCGTAGAATTGAGCGATAGTGATTTGTGGATATATACGTCACCAAACACTGAAAGTAATGACAGCGACAATTCTACAACTGAACAAATTTCTGTGTTTTCGATTTGATTACATTGTTGAATAATTTTTATTATTATATATTAGTATTTTTTATAATTATTTATAGTTATTTATTATATTATAATTTATGATTTCGTTTTTCAAACTTTATCATACCCGGGATGTCTACTAGACTCTGGTTTGGACAGATTTAAGTGAGTTATTCCTAAGAATTACAGGCCTACAATATAAAACGCCAAATTTCCATGCAAAACAATTGTACCGCTTTCAGCATCAAAAATCTGAAATAATCATACCGCCAGGGAGGTTAATACATAATTCTCTCCTTTATAAACCATTAGTGTTTACTTATCTATATATGTTGTTTAATATTTAAGCGCTGCACTTTTGTTTTTATCACTTTTATGATATGCCAGACTTCAAAAATGTGTTTTTTAAGCTCTGTTACTAAGTTTTTAACTTTTAACTTCCCAAGGCCTGTACTTTAAACATGCTTATGAATAGAAGACAATAGTCCTGATTTACTAAAGTGTTAAATGCATCAGTGTTCAAGTGTAGAAGCTCTATTATGGTCAACACGGGCTCACTTTACCTCACTTACAATCAGTAAGTAGGCCCATAGGACTACAACTGAAGGACATAGAGAGGTACTCCAGGTCATTCCTGTCATGACCTAAATGCCCAGGCTAAATTTAGCAGTAGAAGCATGCAGTGATTAACTTGGCTTTTCCGTAATATGTCATTTGCATGCCTAATGTAATTTAGTCAGATATGATTAGAGTATTCAAAGATAAACAAATAACAAAATATTTATAAAAAAATACATAAAAAAATAATAATAATTATATATATATATTTATATCTATATATCTATTATATATATATATATATATATATATATATATATATATATGTATATCTATATATATAGATATGAATATAACTATATATATATCTATAGATATATATATATATAGATATGTATATCTATGAATATTATATAGGATTTATATAGCGCCGACAGTTTACGCAGCGCTTTACAGCATTACAAAGCAGACAGTACAATTACAATACAATTTAATACAGGAGGAATCAGAGGGTCCTGCTCGTTAGAGCTTACAATCTAGGAGGGAGGGTCAAGTTATACAAAAGGGAAATAGCTGTGTGGGATGAGCTAATGGAGAAAATAGTGCAGTTTTTAGATGGAGGCAGGATAGGCTTCTCTGAAGAGGAAGGTTTTCAGGGATCGCCTAAAAGTGGATAAATTTGGAGACAGTCTCACAGATTGGGGTAGGGAATTCCAGAGGATTGGCGAGGCTCGGGAGAAGTCCTGGAGGCGGATATGGGAGGAGGTGATGAGGGAGCTAGAGAGCAGGAGGTCTTGGGAGGAACGAAGAGGGCAATTCGTTTTTCAATTATTTATCTTTGAATCCTTTAATCATGTTTGACTATTATCACTGGTGTCAGGACAGAAATGAATAAGAAATATTTTGAAAACAATTTTTTAGTAGAGAGAAGAAAGGTTAGAATGTTTGACAATGTTTTTATTGTGACCTGTGCCTTTCTGTCCCAGTGACAACCACGCCCCTCCTTTTTTCTGTCCTCATGTTACAAGCAGGGCCAGGACAAGGGTAGGAGGGGTGGCTGCCCTGGGCTCTATGGTATTATGTGAGGTGGGGGGCGCCACTGGGAGATTGGGGGGGGGATTTGTGTTGAAAGCGGGAATTTGGGGTTTGGCAGGGGGGAAGTATTGCTCTACAAAGGAAAATGGGGGGGGGGGTGCTAAGAGTGATGATCTAGGGGGATTTGTATTGGGAGGGGGATGGGGGGAAGATTTGTGCTAGGAGGGGGGATTTGGGGGGAATATGTGGTGGGCAGGAAAGAGTTTGAGGTGGGGAGAATTGATGTGAAATTTTAGGGGTAGAGGATTTGTGCTAGGTGGGGTTAATTTTTTTTTTTTGGGGGGGGGGCATTTGTTCTACAGGGATTTGGGGGATTTGGGGGATGGGTGGCAAAGATTTGTGCTGAGAAGGGGGATTTCAGCAAGGGATGGATTTGTACTGGGAGGAGGAGGAATTAATGCTTAGAGGGTAAGCATGTAGATTAGTGCTTTTGTGGGGGGAATTTTGCTGACACATAGAGATGGGTGAATTCAGGATCTTAGTCCCAACTGACCTGCCCGATCTCGCCAGGAAGCTCACACTGCACACCGCTAATCACAGGCAGTGAGACATTTCCCGATCTGTGCAGCTGCGGACAGGGAAATGTCTTACTGCCTGCGATTAGCGGTGTGCAGTGTCGGCTTCCAGGCGGGATCGGGCAGGTGGGATCCCGAACACGCCCGAGCCCATTCCTACTGACACATAATGCTCATACATCTTGGAGGGGGGGGGGGGGGGGCGCAGTTTGGCATGTTTGTCCTGGGCTCTAGATGACCTTGTCCCGGAACTGGTCACAAAGACAGGAAGTGGGTGAATTTTCCAAATGGGGGGGTCACAAAAATATTGACCTGCTACTACACTTAAATGCCTTTCAAAAGAACTATAGGCAAAACTTTTTTTCTTTCTTTTTTTTGGGATAAAATAAGGGAGGGTCATAACCGTTGTCTGTTAATTTTTGGTCATTTGTGTTCCAATGGGGAGATTTACCTGCACTTCCTGTCCCATAGCCAAAATAGGAAGTGAGAGGAAATCATTGCAAATTAAGGGAATCGCTTGGGGAACCCAGGTCACCAGAACTAGGGGAGGAAGATTGGAAGATTTCCCCTATATTAATTTTCTGGGGACAACCCAAAATCTGGGATTTTCTTTTACTGTTAACTTCAATGATAATGGCAAACAGGACTAACAGAGAGAAGAATCTTCCTACCGGGGGCACAGACAGCAATACAAACTGCCAGGTGTTCTAATCCCCCTCCACTCTATCTAAAACAAAAACAAAAAAAATGCCTTTAGTTGTACTTTAAAGTGGTTGTAAACCTAGTTACATCAATTTTACCTACAGGTAAGCCTATAATAAGGCTTACCTGTAGCTACTGGAAACATCTCCTAAACCGGCACGGTTTAGGAGATATTTACCATATACGCTTGCGCCGACGTCATTGGCGCATGCACGCTGAAGAAAGGGCACGATTGTGCTATTTCTAAAGGGCCCATGCCATGACCGGCGGCTCCCGCGTGCGGGAGTGACGTCACGCGACTCCGGCCAGTCACAGAGCCGGAGTCCACGGCCCCGGAAGGAAGAGGGGAGAAGATGGATGCGGCCACCAGCGAGGACAGCTGGGACATTGCGGGCTTCGTTTGCAGGTAAGTGCAAGATAATGGGCTAGTATGCTGTACATACTTGCCCATTATGCTTTTACCTTTCAATGGGAAAAAAGAGGAAGTAAAACCCATCAGGGTTTACTTCCTCTTTAAGACATATCCCCCCTACATTGAGGTCCATGTGATCACCATTAGAAGAGTAGGTGGTCACATCTACATTTTTCCTGAAGGTGGCTCAAGCTGTACCCCACTAAATTAGCTCCATAGTCTTTTGAACCCAGATTTATTGGCTCATGCATCACAGGCAGTATCTCCACCCCTGGATATGAACATTATTGAAAACTATATTGTTTTTGAGAATGACTTGCCCTTTAAAGTGAAGTCAGCTGCTGGACATTTCTCCTTGTGGAAAATTCTGTTTCTATGCTAAAACCAAAGTCAAACTTTTGCTAAAGATTAATTGCATTTGGAATTGATGCTCTGCAATCTAGAACTCTGCTGGAACACTTTGGGCTGCTTCTAAGCAGAAATGTTTTGCAGATGTTTTGGGAAGTCACAGAAAATATTCATGTCTTGCTGTGTCTTTGTGTGTGTTTCTGCAGAGGACGGAAAACATGAATCTCGTGAGCAAGTTCTGCAACTTCGTCCTGACGGCGCTATTGATTGCGGGTTATTGCAGCTGTCTTCCTTTGAGCGAAGATGCTATTTGTACCGCAGAGGAGATTGCTAAGTATAGCATCATCTTTACTGGCAAATGGAACCAGGCATCCTTCCCCAAACAATATCCTTTGTACAGGCCCCCGGCACAATGGTCATCATTGTTAGGTAAGTGATTATACACTATCCACACACCTCTGTGTTAGACTGTCGAAGATCTCATCTAGATAATGTGGGAATGGAGCAATTACACCAGCAATGGTCTTATGCCGCCTTGACCAAATCTCAGAGGGTTTCGTTCCATCCACTGTGATTAGCAGGCCTGTCTGATGTGTCAATCAAAATTCTTGGTCATTCTGCTGTAACGTGTGGCCTTTATAATGATGTATCTCTCTCTGTTACCTGCTTTGTCTGTGCTACACAATGGGTGTACTTTACTGCTCCTTTCCACAGTGCAAGACTATCATTTGGCTGACAGGTTAAAAACAATGTACTCCCTGTGTGCTTGATATCTCAACAAATGCTGATCAAAGTAAAGCTGGGTACACACTATCAGTTTTTTTTTTTTTTTTTTCATTTAACCCAGCGGACTGAACTAAAAAAAAGACTGAAGAGCTCAGGAGAAGATCCTGTACTAACTATCCGATGTTGGTACAGCAATCTCCCACGCTGAGCTTATGTGTGCTGACCGGGGGAAGCGCCCCGCCAACCCCCTCCGCCAGAACACACCGGTCACTAAGCCATTGGCTAAGAGTGGTGATCGGATGCCGGAAGACCTTTTTCGGTCAACAGAAGCCGGACGTTGACCCGGCTCCTGTCGGACCAGCTAATGTACACATGGACTGAATGCCGTCTGCTTTAAATTGAACCAGCCGATACCGCCCGATATTTGGCCTGTGTGTATGGCCCTTTAGACTGTAAACCTGGCCATAGATGGATCATAATCAGGACTGGCTATACTCCATCCATGTCCATTCCTATTCCAGAGAGGTGAATCTAATGATGGACTTCTCTCAAACCGGCTTGTTGGAAAATTTTCCTTTGATCTGATTAAGGTATTCCGACAGCAGAGAAGTCCCTGCTGTCAGATTACAATAATGCAGCAGGGGGGATTCCTCCATCCACTTTGCATGTGTGAAATAGAGAAATTCATTTAGTTTTTTTCGATCATCCTACTGACTGCCTGAAAAAACAAATCCATGTATGGCTAGCCTTAGGGCTTGATCACACTTGCTTTGCTCTTTGAAGAGTGATCTGCGTTGACAGGCCTTGAGGTTTGTAACATGTGCGGGCAGAGGGCAGTAAAACCGCGTGGCTGTGCCTCCGTTTTACTGCCTGCTACTGCCCACCTGAGCATGAACATAAGGCTGCTTTCTAATCACTCCTGCAGCCCTTCTCAACCAGAGTTCCATGGAACTTTAAGTTTCCTTCAGAGCAGACCTGGCAAATAATTTCAAGGGTTCCTCCAATGTAAAAAGGTTGGGAAAGGCTGTTCTAGAGTAAACAAAGAGCAGATGCACAGGATAAAGAGGAGACAAAATGTAGTGACTTGAACAACCTTACTGCTTCTTTTGCAAACTTTCAGCATGAATTGCTCCATGATGGAAGTAACTATAGAGGTCAGTGAGGACTTTTTAAATAAAGCCTATTTATGTTTTGTAAAGTGTAACTGAAGGCTAAAGAAAATACCAAATATGCTTTAAGTTTCATTTTGCAAGTGTTGCATTCTGTTCTTTAAACTTTTGTGTACATTTAGTCCACATCAACACCTTAGAATGCCTGTCTGCATCCATTTTCTGTGACTAAAGTTCATTCTGTTTTTTTTAATATCTCCATTTGTAGTCACATGTCCAGATGCACTGAGAGCAGAGAGTGCAAGTGAAAAAGAGTGATAGACCCGAGTGAAAGAGCACATCCCCGGCAACCCTTCTGACAAGCATGTTCTTCCCTGCTGGCCACTGGCTGGTCCATATTTTAGCTGTGCTGTGTTGATCAGTTGCTTGATTACTGTTCTGGAAGCAGGTCTGAGAATGTAATCAAGCAACTGATGCACTCGTAAAGTCTACAGAATGCAGTGAAACATACACTTCTAAAGGGTGCCTGGGGATGTGTTCTTTCACACTGGCAATCAGTAGGAAGTTGACGTATCACTCCTCCTGCTGGCTGTTATGTAGAGCCAAAAATCAGCAGCTGCAGCTACAGAAATGAAAGGAGGATATGCACACATTTTCAAAGTAACAAAGTAATATTTCAACAATATTAATACATTTTGTGTCATTAAAACTGCTCTTTATTAATACTTAAAGCTGAATTTCAGCTTTTTTACATAGTTACATTGTTCCAGCTTGGACCATGCATTTACCATATCATACCATACTATACATACTTCCCTCAGAAACCTGGAAATCATTGTATTAATTCCGCTAATACGGTGTTCTCCACTAGCTTCTGGCTCCTGTGTCAAGCGGCTGCACTGTTGCATTGTGAACACAGGAAGTTGTCTGCTCAGCACAGGTGCCGTTCAGAGAACACTTTACACTTTGTATTTTCTCAATAATCTGATTGGATGAAATGGAGATTATGACGTCACTTCTCCACCACGTACAATCAGAGCATGCTTTGCATCCATTCAGAAAATGCAAAGTGTTCTCTGAACCTGTGCCAAGCAGGCAACTTCCTGTGTTCACAATGGAGAAGGGCAGCCACTTGACACGAAACCCGGAAGCAAGTAGAGATCACTGGAGTAGAAGTGTCTACTAATTTACAGCTTACT
The DNA here is from genome assembly GCA_037952925.1 of Lithobates clamitans. NCBI lineage: Eukaryota > Metazoa > Chordata > Amphibia > Anura > Ranidae > Lithobates > Lithobates clamitans. Next base: position 961,302 of record JBBGZY010000970.1, on the reverse strand, counting down.
TGGGGATCGGCCAGGTATTTTATATGCATACTGTAACCAAAAACCATGTAAACGTCAGGTTCCGCTCCAAGCAGTTATCCTATAATGCTCCAGTGACTCACATCGATTAAGGATGCCAGCCTTGAAAGAGCCTGTCTTGGCTCTATGTACACTTATAGAAAGAGGAGTATGAAATGCCGCACTCCAAAGAAACAGCCTAAGTATGGAAAAAAATGAAAGCAGCTTCAGCCCAGCTCCTCCCAGGCTACACACTTGACATGTTTCGCCCTGCCCACAGAGCTTAGTCATATGACTAAGCCCTGTGGGTGGGCGAAATGTGTTATGACTAAAGGATTCGTTACCCTTTGTCCTTACAAATTTAGAATAAAGACACGGACTGAGTGACATGGGTTTTATACGGCCACAGCAGCCAATTTCATTAACCAAAGAATAAAATAACATAACGCTAAAACATACCAATGAGTGCACATTCAACAATGTAATGCCCAACAACAAGAGGTCTTTGGGTGTCCTTAAGGCACAATTTTAACTGGAATCGTCCATGTCCTCAGCCGCGCCCCAACCGGCTCGAAAACGTTCTGAGATCACACATAATTCCATATTCTCCTCCCCCAGGAGAACTTACTCTTGGGAGAACCACCGCTAACCAAGTGGAAGCGCCATACCTTAGATGGGCCCCACACTTTTGTAACCATGTAGTTGCTGACCCCCCAAAGACCCCTTGACCCACCACATGAGCTTGAGTGACACTTCATTCAAGCAAATCCCTCCACACCTGCAGCACCCTCAGCACGCCCTCCTGTAGGGCCAAAGACCAAATATCTGTCCCTACTACATTCAGGTGAACACCATCGTCCCTCCAAAAGCGGACAGACTGATCCTCCAGCTCCCGGTGACAAACCACTATGCCCCCGAGCTTACCCACAAACCCGCTGCCTACCTCTCTGTTAAACTTAAGTCTCGCCATGTTCAGATGACCAAGCCACGATGTCTGACCATACAATGATGCATCCGGGAAAATCGATCATCGAGCATAAACGTCAAATATGACATCCCTCACCAGGTCCCTGGCGGCCCGGACCCCCAACTCATTACCCCTAACCTGCAGCACTAAACATTCAGGGGCCTATTGACTCTAGAATAGTAATGAAATGCAGGGAGAACCCGGCCCCACATCATGCCCCGAATCCCCAGCCAATTCAGACTAGCCTCACTCCATAAACTGCTAAGTTGCCTCCCCTCAGGATGAGAATCAGCCCACACCGCCCCCCAAAAACATAGGAATCCCCCAAGATCCAGACAAAACCAGGAGGAAGATCTGAAAGAAAACAAAAGAAAACAGAGAGCCACACGAAAACTCACAATGCAAAGAACAGCTGACAATTTCAGAGCAAATGAGGGCAAACATAAATCTTAAAACGATCAGACTCCCACCTCCCTATGCGTCTCACATCCTGAGGGTCCCAACCCCATCTAGCAGCTGCCCCCACATGAAAGGAATGAGTATAGAACTGGGAAAGCCCCGCTGCCCACCCCAGCAAAACAATGGCGAAAAAACAGTGAAAACTGAAATTGCGACAAGGACAATCCATCCTTGTGCAGAAAAAAGGCACCAAGTGCCGCCCCCCTCGCCTTGACAAAGCGCTGAACAGAAGAAACTGAGCAAACCAAGTCTGGCAGCGCCGGAAACAAGGACACAGTAACCCCCTTTCCCAACTGATCAGTTTTAGATTTCCCAATATAAATCCGGATGCAGTGGTCAGCCACTGTCATATCCGAGGCTCGCAGCCCACCCACACCACACCTGTTCTTGCTAACTAGTTCCCCAATCCGGAATGTCCTAAAAAAAGGCTTGTGCAAAAGCTACAGTGTACAGCCGCACCTCAAATGCAATTCCTCCACTAATTCCTGACGCAAATCAAATGAGACCGGGCGCCTGGTATCTAGCTGCACCCTCAAGCGCCGAAAACCCTGCATGGCCTGTCTCATCATAAAGTCTTTGGTAACATCAATCAAGCCATGCATCCAGAAGAGGAAAGCTAAAGCGGCCAAGCCCCTGTTCAGTTTCGAAACTGATGTGCCCCTGGCAAATTCCGTCCCGATAAAATACAATAGCAAAGACAACTGATCCGGGTTGGAAAAACAACCACCAACCGAACTTACCCAAGCGGACCACTCACCCCAAACCGACGAATATGCAGCCCACATACCCTCCCTCATGGATCGACGTAACAGCTCCCCTGCTACTCCAATGCCAGTCTTCACAGCTGCTCGTGACAAGGAACCCCCGCTGTTCCCCTGCATGTGTCAACCTTCGGAACCTCTCCCACTGAAAACGAGACAATGAATCAGCAATAGAATTCAGAACACCTGGGACATGAACAATTTGCACAAAAACAATTCAGACTTAAACACCGCAAGACAAGGTGACGCCGGTGATGATGAAGGCAGACAAGCTGGATACAACTTCCACCACCCCCATGTTGCGCGATGAAAACGAATTCAACGATCCCGCAACTGAGAGCCATAGGCATGATTCAGCGGGCAAAATTAAGCATACCCAATAAGGACTGCAATTGCGCAAGCCTAACCTTCTTCGCTGTCTTGACCTCATCAACCACCCGACATTCCATCATTCGCGTGTAATGACAATAATAATAACAATACCCCAGAATTGTATGACCATGGCAGGACCCTCCGTGAATTTAGGCGCTAGAGGAAACAAACCATTTTGCAATATATATATTCCAAAGTGTGTAACAAAACAGAACAAACCAAGGAATCTGGGGGGCCAATGCAAAGGAAATCGTTGAGTGTATCACGATCATACCTGCGTCTCCTCCCGCACCACCCATTCAACTATGGGGCTAAAAACATGAAAAGACGCGCAGGAAATGAAACAGCCCATTGGGAAACAGCAGTCAAAAAGAACTGCCCAACCCAAAACAACCCAGCAAATGTTGACTCCCAGGTTGAACTGGCAGCAAGCGAAAAGCAGATTCGATATCTGTCTTCGCCAACAACGATCCCTGGCCGTAACGTTGCACCCACCCGACTGCGGCACTGAACGATGTATACGACACCGCAGCCAAGTCCGGAGAAATGGCATCGTTCACCGAAGCTACAAATGGTGGATTAACCTAATTTTTGTTGGGTTCCTTTTCGGGGACCACCCCCAACGGAGACACATACAAAGACGAACTGGGCAGAAGGTCGAATGGTCTAGCCATTCTCTCAAGTTCCACCTCTTTTGCCAATTTGTCAGAAACAAACTGAGAAAAATGCCGCACAGATTTCAAATACCAAGGCCATGATGATGGAGCCACCAGCCCATAACACGGAACGCGAAAGACACAAGCAAAACCATCGGCCAGGAAATTTGCCGCCTCCCACTGTGGACATCCACCTAGATACGGTACCATCGCGGGAAGGCATACCGGTGCCCTCCCTCTTTGAAGCAGACTCATCGGGTCGGGACTTCCCTCTCTTAAAACAGTTGGCATAACTGTGTGAGCCCCTGCAACCGGAGCACACATGGCGGTAATGACAGGCCACGCCAAGAAGGCATGACCCCTCGCTGAACTGCCAATAAACTCCTTTTTTAAGCTTTGCTGACTGTCCAGAAGCACCCCCCCCCCCGTGAAAGGGCTGCCCTGGAGCCCTCGTTGGAGCCATGAGCTTCATCCAAAGCCCAATGTCCTTATGATCCCAGCACAAGCCAGGCCGCAAAGCCTTCCGCTGGTGGAACTGCTTAATATAACGCAGCCAAGCAGTGCCCCCATAAACTCTATACGCTTCCCCAATGGCGTCAAGATAGCAAAAAGAGTGGAGAACAATTTTCCGGTGCCTTTTCGCCAAAGATGCTGGCCAAGATGGCAAAAGCCTGAAGCCAATTAGAAAAGTGCGGGGGATAAGCCACCAGAAGCGCTTCGCCTCCTCCTCTTTCTTGCTATTGTCTGCCTTACCCTACTCTATATTAAATTTCTCCCTCAAGGCAAGAGGGAGAATATTTCAACATACCTCCGCTTACAGATTTTGTCCCTGACAGCCTGCTTAAGATGGACCCCCAGCAGGCCCTCAAAGCACACGAAAATCTCGCACTTTTGGCGCATCCGCCAACCGCACCCTATCCTCCGTGGTCTCCTTTACCTTGAGGGGTTCCGACCCCCCAGCTGCCTCCGTCTGTGATGCAAATGTAACACTGGAGATGGAGGACACGACTGCCTCAGTCCCGACGGCTGCCTCTCTGCGGCCCTACGAATCAGGCTCCACCGTGTCCCTCCCCCCGTAGATATCATCCCTGCTGAGGAAGGTGAAGAAGGAACCACCATGCCCACACTACCTGATGCAGGAGCAGCAGGGGCCCATTCCCTCGCAGGCCCCTGGAATGAGGAAGAAGACTCAGCCCGGTCACAACGGGCCAATAACTCCCGAAAACCTGCAAAAAATGCAGGCAAAACCGGCATGGCGCCGGGGTCCCGCCAACAGATCCTGAAGAAAACCGCAAGTCTGGGGGCCCCTGAACCTCCTGCCCGAAAGAACCCCATGTGGAATGCCTAAACTAACCCTGACAACTAGAAACAGACATAAAGTGTGACTTACCAGGCTGCAGCCACGCTGAACCATGACCAGCCATTCATCCGGATCCCAGCTGGCTCCGTAAGGCAGGGCGCCTGTCTGTAGACCACCCGTCATCATCTTTGCTGGTGACCTCACCGGATTTGGCAGAAGATTCCCGTTGCGTCAGCGTCCCTTGCACCCTGCGTTTTGGCGACTCTGGCTCAGGGCTCCCGGAAGCATCATCGTCTGCCCCAGCTGTATCTCGCAAGGATGATGAGCTGCGGGGTACCTTAGAACCCCCAGCTGCAGCAGGGACATGCAGTCACTTTAAGGGGGCGAATCCCCCAGCATGAGTCTCCGGCCTTCTGCCACTGTCATTACCAGGCTGCGGTGGCGCTGGAGGACAAGCATCCAGGGCAGATGATCTCCTGCCGGGAGCAGCTAAGGGGCCGCGACCCCCCCCCACTGCATGTTCCTGATCATCTCACACGCTGAGCCGCCCCCCCGCTCGGCACCTCAGCAGGGGGGGCGCCGCAAGCTCCAGTACCTGAAGAGAGGAGAAGGAGGGAGAGTAAGAGCAGGATGCCCCCTCAGGTCCCGCCAGCGGAAAGGATTTCTCCCAGGGCCGCCGCTTGGACTGGGAGCACGAAGCCCTGCAGCAGGCCCTGGAGGGTCCCTATGACGGGCTCCTACCTTGACGCTGGACCCGGGGGACAGGTGAAGGACTGAGGCACTCAGGAGGGAGAACCCTCCTAGCCTGTTTCCACTCCGGCGCTGAAGTAGCAGGTGAGAGAGCCGCTCCTGACCCCCCCAGCATGTCCTATAGCTGCTCCTGCAGCCACTGCGGGCCCCGATCCTCCGCAGCGGTCCTGACATGATCTAACAAGGCCTCTAAGTCACTAATCATATGACTTTTCTTGAGGGGGGGGAAGCTGACACTTCTCCTGATGCCTTGGAATGTGAGAGAACTACCTCACCACAAAGACCCTCTCATCTGAACCCCACCCCTTCAACCTCTGCCTCCAATCAGGTAAGGGCTATACCCCGATCAAACACACTGACCTAGCTGACCATTCCCTGACCCTGTTCCTCCCTTAGTCCTGCCACCCCTCCATCCATTTTCTCCACCAGGTCTCACTGTAGTATAGTCTGGAAGGAGTCTGGCTGAAGCCACGTTCATTTCTTTCCATACTTGGGCTATTTCTTTGGAGTGTGGCGTTTCATACTCCCCTTCATATGGTATATGCAAAGTTACATTGGTCCAAGCTAGAACAATGTAAACTATGTAAAAATATCCATTCCTGGAATTCATCTTTAATGTTATGAATGTGACTTTAGCACTCCTTTAGGAATATGTCAAAATTATCCTTTGGCTGTAGCTATACTGAAGTGAATGATGCTATATTTTCATATTTAATATAGCCCAGTATGTAGAACAAGCTTGTTCTTTTGCCTAATCTGGCCATTTATGAGGTCTCTGTTACACAGAATAAGGTAGACAGTGTTAATACACTGAGTGGTGAAGCAGAGATGGATGTGCTCATTTGTCGCTAGTGGTTGTTAAGTCTCTATTGATTTTACCTCGCTGCTCCCAACAAGTTAAATCCATTTTGCTGCGTTGATACTATCTCATGTGCTGGCGGTTGAGGCCTGCCGTGATTTACAAACAATTAATCTTGAAAAAGGCCAGTCGTACAACATGACCATCTACTCCTCTCATCTTTCAGGAGTGAGTCATAGCTCTGACTACCACATGTGGAAGAGGAACGATCATGCCAGCAATGGAGTAAGGGATTTTGCAGAAAAAGGGGAAGCCTGGGCCTTAATAAAGGAGATAGAGGCAGCTGGAGAGAAGATTCAAAGTGTCCATGGCATTTTCTCTGCCCCATCCATGTCAAGCGGAACTGGCCACGCATCAACAGAGTTTGAGGTCCATACCAGGCACCCTTATGTAAGTACTAGGTACCCCAAATGTAAGTACCAGGGTTTACTGTTTGCAGAGCAGTTGAAGCCATAAAGAAGGGTGAGAAAATATTCCTAAGCAGCACCCTATGTAGGTGGTACAATGATATCTTGGCCTCTTAGCTGCATCCTGCTGTGTACCTTAGGGAGGCAGAGCACCCACCTGCTGCATCTGCATGCACCTCCATCTCAAATACTGAGTTTGGCAATATAGGGATTAACAATTTGTACTACTTTTTGTGGATGCAGAATACCAGGAATGGAGTTACATAGAGGGAGCAGGCTTTGCTGACATTAAAATATCTGTAGTGCACCCCCTAAGGAGCTGCAAGTAGAATGGAATCCCCCATTAGGGTTGCCACCTCATTCCTTTAAACCCAAACACGTATTAATTACACAGGTACTGTGGCTGATTAAGGTGGTAATTAAATTCACTTGGTGCCTAATCTACATTAAATTAGCCTCAGAACCTGTGTAATTCATATGTGTTCGGGTTTAAACGGATGAGGTGGCAACTCTAAACCCCACTCTGTACAGCAAGGCACACCGCATATTCACAAGCACACTACAGTCCGGAAACAGTCTAGTTCTTTGGGTTTTTTGTGTTTTATTTGAGGGGAATACACTTGGATGGGGATAGGGGTATTATGGGATGCCAATGTTTTAGCAGAACTCTTTAGGGTCACTTGATGCAATACAAAACTCTCAGGACCAGCTGGCACACTGTTAGGTGATCTGACAAAACGGCTCAGTCAGACGTAGCAAATGCCCATTACAGGCAGGGACCACGGGCCCCTTGGTTGTGTAGCAAAGTCCTGGTGCCCAGCTGTCCTTCTGTGGCTACAGATTCCAGTGCCACCTCTTCAGGCACTGCCAGCCTCAGAGTTGAGATTTAGCTTACAAATGAGATCCAGCTTCTGACTTGAGATCCATCCTCACATGTGAGATTTAGCATTACATGACAAATCAATCCCCCCACAAGAGCTAGCCTTTCACGTGAGATTCAGCCTCACACATGAGATTCACCCTCACATAAGAGATCCAGCCACACGCAAGAGTTCTAGATTCACAGATGAGATCCAGCCTCCGAATTGAGATCCAGCCTCATACATGAGATAAATCAAACCATCATCAATCTGTGCCTTTTATATCTGCCTGTAGTTTAGCTTTAAGCAAACTGTATTTTAGCCTCACCGCCCCTTTAAATTCCTCAGCTGTAATAGGTGTATATAGTATACAGATCGTGTTATTTTCACATACACAGTATTGCTGACACCATAAAAACAGCACCACCAGCACCGAGGCAGCCTAGCAACAGACACAACAGTAACAGAAACATTGCAAAAGATGAATCCTTCAGTGCTTTCATCACCAAGAATTCCTGGACCGCCCTTGTCAGCCTCTCCTTTCAGCACATTCTTCTCTGTCTTCTCATTTGCTTCATTACCAGATGAGCTGAGACACCCCGACGAGCACCCCATTGGTGCTTCTTGTAACCAGCTGTGGCTCCCATGCCATTTCCTAACCTGTAAAAATCGTATGTTCCACAGAGAAATATTCCGGCCATTCTCACATTCCAATTCTCTTGAAAAAGTAAAATGATCTTTGGACTTTGGATGCTTTTAAACTTTGCATCAAATTGTCACAATAAAGAGAACTGGATAGAGGGAGCACCCAAATATTTCTTTGTGAAAAAAATCAATGGTTGGGCTGAAACAGGTGAGCACCAAGACCTGCTGCCATGCAGGCAATGGAAATATTGGTGTCTCTTTTAGCCCCTCTCTTGTGCATGTGACTGGAGGTGTCTACCCTTCCCTCTAAGGTACTAGCTAAATGTGCCATGCACTATTTTGCTACCCTGTAAAAATGATCACCTAAAGCAGTGGTCTCCAAACTGCAGCCTGGGGGACCTTTGCTTGCCTTTTTCCAGCCCTTGGGGCACTATGCATCCCACTGACATCAACAATGGGGAACTAGTTCTCCCACTGACACCAACACTGGGGCACTATTCCTCTCACTGACACCAATAATGGGGCACTATTTCTCTCACTGACACCATTGATGGGGTACTATTCCTTCCACTGACACCAATGATGGCACACTATTCCTCCCACTGACACCATTCATGGGGCACTTTTCTACCCCCCTCCCCTATACCAAGGATGGGACACTGTTTACTCTCACTGATGCCAGGACATTTTCTATCCCCACTGGCCACAGTCTTACTCCCTAAAGTCTCAAGAACAGTAAACTGGCTCTTTGTTTAGAAAGTTTGGAGGCTCCTGACCTAAAGAACTGTGTCCCTCTGTTGTGTCTGTTTCCTCTCTCTTTTTTACTGGCACCTTTCTGGTAATCTCCATTGGTGCCTCATCGTAAATTCACGCTGTGCTGCCCTGTGCTGCTCCTCATCTGTTTCTTGGGCAGTCTATTTGTGGGGGAGGCCACAGGACCAGGGAATCAAACATTATGGTGGTTCCCCGGCATAAAGAAGAGCCATACACTGTGTGCTGTAATAAAAAGTCCTACTGTGCTGTCCCGTGTCACTGCACACCTTTACCTGATGTATATTGCATATACAGCAGGAGGGACACCGTCGAGCCCATGTCCTCTCCAGTCCAGCGTGACTCTGCCACCTCACTCCTAGTGACATAATGGGGTCCCGCCATGCACATGCAGACCACATGCGCGCACTTGCTTAACTTCTTCACTATCCATGCAGCTAAGTTACAGTATGGTTCTGGAGTCAGATCACCGACCCCCTCGCTACTAGAGGACCCTCCACCATGCCAGGTACCGGCTGCAACGTACCTTGCACTAGTTAATGATTACTCATAGCAAACACATTCCTCCTCCCGCTTATCTTTCCAAGTAGACACTTCATAGTGGCTTTTCTTCATACCCCACATGTGTTTTACTGTTTTTTCATATGCCAGAGACCATCATGCACCCCTTTAAATGTCTTCAGACCAGACTTAAAAACAGTTGATGTAATGTTACAGAACATTTGTGGCAAAGTCCAACAAGTACATTCTAGTGTGACATAACCCTATCTAACTGACCTAAGCTGCCCAGGCATACCTTAACAAGAGATAGTCCATGACTGGCATCAGCCGAGGTTTGGCAGTTCTCCAGAATTCCGGTGTTCCGACAACTGGGCGCAGCAAACCCTCTTAGTATTCCATGTTGGTTTTGGCATCTCCGAGAGTGGGCCCATAACCCAGCCTTCCCCCTCTATTTATATCACAGGGTGGACAGGCAGAGCCCAAAAAAACAGGAACTGAGGTGCTAACAGTTAACCCCTTCCCCAGCCTGGGCAAGCCAACTACCTAACTAATACACTGCAGGCAACCTGCCAACATAATTCTCTTTCTCCGTTCCCTTGCTTTTATTTTATTTGCTTTCCAAATTCCCTTTTCTGGTTGCTCTGGTGATCTCAGGAAATGGCACCTGGGAATCCAATGCTGTTGTCCCCTAGTAGCGACACCAAAGTGTATTTATGTGTCCTTACTTAATCAAAAGCCACCAACTGAAATCAGAACAAATTTTTGTCTATGGTGAAATAATACACTAGACCAGCCTTCCTCAACCAGGGTTCCTGGAACCCTAGGCATAGGCGTTGTTAAGGGGTGGCTATTGAGGCTGGAGCCCCGAACGTGGGCCCAATATCTCTGAGTTGTCTAAGCGGGTCCAGCAGTCACTGTAGAGAAAGGGAGAGAAAGGACGGACAGCTGCATTTTACCTTCTGTGTGATTCGCCCATTGCGGCACCGCCCACTGCACTGACTGTTACCGGCGGAGTGATATGCCGTCCGGCCTGAAGAAAGCAACAGGAGATCAGGAGAACGGTGGCGGTGCTCGATTTCTCCTTGTATAAAGCCGGCGCGGCGACGCCCCCTTCTCCCTCCAGAGTCACGCTGTGTTAAGCAGCCAGCAGGAGAATGGAAAAACGGCCGTGGTGGCTGGGAGTGGGACAGAAGAAAAGATTAAAGGTACCAGGACAGGTAGGTCAGTGTGTGTCAGATAGGTAGGTCAGTGTGTGTCAGGTAGGTCAGTGTATGTTAGGTAGGTCTTAGTATGTCAGCCAGGTAGGTCAGTGCATGTCAGGCAGGTCAGTACGTGTCATGTAGGTCCATGTATATCAGCCAGATAGGTCAGTGCGTGTCAGGTAGGTCAGTGTATGTCATGTAGGTCAGTGTATGTCAGCCAGGTAGGTCAGTGTGTGTGTCAGCCAGGTATGTCAGTGTATGTCAGCCAGGTAGGTCAGTGTGTGTCAGCCAGGTAGGTCAGTGTGTGTCAGCCAGATAGGTAAGTGTGTGTCAGCCAGGTAGGTAAGGTAGGTAACACCCCCCCTTCACACAACCCCACCGCCTGTTGTCCCAGTGTATGTCAGATAGGTAGGTCAGTGTGTGTCAGGTAGGTCACTGTATGTCAGGTAGGTCAGTGCGTGTCAGGTAGGTAACACCCCCCCTCCACACAAATATGAGCTGACACTGAAATCTAAAGCAGTGTTGTCAGTTCCACGTGAGTTCACCTCTGTTGGACTACAGAACACCTCCCCCTCTCTCTTCATCTCTATTACAAGGTTTTCTATAGTTCAACAGATGAGAACAGGGCAGAGCTGAAAACACTGATCTGGATTTCATTGCTACAGAGGTATTGTGTTGTCAAACAAGCAGTTAGAAGCCCAGTGTGTTTCCTGCAGGATCAATATTTTTTATTATTTTATTTATTTCAGGTACTTATATAGCGCCGTCAATTTTACGCAGCGCTTTACATATACATTATACATTCACATCAGTCCCTACACCCTCAAGGAGCTTACAATCTAAGGTACCTAACTCACATTCATACATACTAGGGTCAATTTAGACAGGATCCAATTAACCTACCAGCATGTCTTTGGAGTGTGGGAGGAAACCGGAGTACCCGGAGGAAACCCACGCAGGCACAGGGAGAACATGCAAACTCCAGGCAGGTAGTGTCGTGATCAATAGGCATCTTTTGTACTTGCAGAGTTTTTAATGAGATAAAACATGCAGATCTAGATACTCAGACATACACATAACCATACTTGCTTCCACCCTAGTGTTAGCCAGGGCCACATTCATGATTAGAACAGCACAATGGATACTGACAATAGGCCAATGTGGTGTGGGGAAGTCTTTTTCCCTTTGATTTAATTGAAACCTTGATATGTGCAGTACCATACATAGTCCTGAGAAGCTCACAGGTCACAGGTAATCCCCCTTGTCTGTCAGCTACTGCCACTAAATTAGATCACATCCAATGGCAGATTTGTAGGAGGGTGGCTAAGGACCAGCCAGTACTCATCCTCAGTACCGTAATGTAATAAACATTGGTACATAGCAACTGCACCATTTCAATGAATTCCAAATCTCAATTCATTAACCTTCTGTTCTCCTACCACTAGGTTTCGTTTATGGTGAGGATTGTACCGAGTCCGGACTGGTTTGTGGGAGTGAACAGCCTAAACCTGTGTAATGGTAAACAGTGGAAAAAGTCAATTACACTAGACCTCCATCCCTATGATGCTGGAACAGACAGTGGATTCACATTCTCTTCTCCAAACTTTGCTACCATCCCCCAGGGCATGGTCACAGAGGTATGTCTTAATATACCATCAGGCACAGTGGGCACCATCTTGTTCTTTTGGATGTCAAGAATTGTGTGTCTACAGGTCACAGTGATGGAAATCCAGCCTTGGGAATACATATAAACTTAAAGAAAAAACTCCTCCCTGCAAAAAAAAAAAAAATACTTACCTGCTGCTCACACCACTGATTAGAGCTGCACGATTAATCGTGAAGAATCGTTATCTCGATTTTTTTTCCCTGTTGCGTTCCTTTCTATGCAGAGAATTTTCTCTGCTCTGCTAAAGCCCACAGCTGTCAAAAGAAAGGAAAAAAGAAAACGGGCAGTCTGCCAAGAATCACAACATTCTTTAGCAGTGGAACTTAAGTATAAACATTGTAAAATTTGTCCTTTAGATCAAAGGAATACACATTGGTGTGTAAATGAGGGAAGTTTATCAAATTAAACACTAAACCTTTTCCTGACATTTGTTAGTTTCAAGTTAAAATCATTTTTTTTTTGATATATATATATATATATATATATATATATATATATATATATATATATATATATATATTTTAGTAGAGACCCTAGCGAATAAAATGGTGGTTGTTGCAATATTTTATGCCACACTGTATTTGTGCAGCAGTCGTTCAAATGCAATTTTTTGGGAAAAAAATTACACTTTAATAAATTAAAAAAAAAAACTAACCAGTAAAGTTAGCCCAATTTTTTTTGTATAATGTGAAAGATTTTACGCCACGAGAATCGCAATCTTTTTATCCTAAGCAAAAAAATCGTGATTCTCATTTTGTCCAGAATCGCACAGCTCTGCCACTGATCTATGCTCTCTTCAAGCACTAAGCTTGCAGAAGTATCTTCCACACCCTATAATTTAGGGTGTGTTTGATGCCTGGCTGCCCTACATTTTGTAGTGCCGTAGGGACTGGCAGAAGAGTATGTTGGAGGACCTGACACTGCTGGCTGGGTCTAATGATGAAAGCTGTTCACCAAGCTTAGCTGTCTAGGAGAGCAAAGAATGGCATGGGTGGCAATACAGGTAAAGTAAGTATTCATTCTTTTTCAGGAAGGACTTGTGTTTCAATCCACCCACAGAATCACTGTAACTGTGCAGAAAAAGGGGCAAGAGAAGCTCAAAAACTGAACTAGAATAGAATAGAACATCAAACAAAGCATCAATCATACTTCTTTTCTACTTTATTTAAAATGAATGTACAGTGGGGACAGAAAGTATTCAGACCCCCTTACATTTTTCACTCTTTGCTATATTGCAGCCATTTGCTAAAATCATTTAAGTTCATTTTTTTTTCCTCATTAATGTATACACAGCACCCCATATTGACAGAAAAACACAGAATTGTTGACATTTTTGCAGATTGATTAAAAAAGAAAAACTGAAAAAAAAAATCACATGGCCCTAAGTATTCAGACCCTTTGCTCAGTATTTAGTAGAAGCACCCTTTTGATCTAATACAGCCATGAGTCTTTTTGAGAAAGATGCAACACGTTTTTCACACCTGAATTTGGGGATCCTCTGCCATTCCTCCTTGCAGATCCTCTCCAGTTCTGTCAGGTTGGATGGTAATTTTTAGGTCTCTCCAGAGATGCTCAATTGGGTTTAAGTCAGGGCTCTGGCTGGACCATTCAAGAACAGTCACCGAGTTGTTGTGAAGGCACTCCTTGGTTATTTTAGCTGTGTGCTTAGGGTCATTGTCTTATTGGAAGGTAAACCTTCGGCCCAGTCTGAGGTCCTGAGCACTCTGGAGAAGGTTTTCGTCCAGGATATCCCTGTACTTGGCCGCATTCATCTTTCCCTCGATTGCAACCAGTCGTCCTGTCCCTGCAGCTGAAAAACACCCCCACAGCATGATGCTGCCACCACCATGCTTCATTGTTGGGACTGTATTGGACAGGTGATGAGCAGTGCCTGGTTTTCTCCACACATACCGCTTAGAATTAAGGCCAAAAAGTTCTATCTTGGCCTCATCAGACCAGAGAATCTTATTTCTCACCATCTTGGAGTCCTTCAGGTGTTTTTTAGCAAACTCCATGCGGGCGTTCATGTGTCTTGCACTGAAGAGACGCTTCAGTCGGGCCACTCTGCCATAAAGCCCCGACTGGTGGAGGGATGCAGTGATGGTTGACTTTCTACAACTTTCTCCCATCTCCCGACTGCATCTCTGGAGCTCAGCCACAGTGATCTTTGGGTTCTTCTTTACCTCTCTCACCAAGGCTCTTCTCCACCGATAGCTCAGTTTGGCCGGACGGCCAGTTCTAGGAAGGGTTCTGGTCGTCCAAAACGTCTTCCATTTAAGGATTATGGAAGCCACTGTGCTCTTAGGAACCTTAAGTGCAGCAGAAATGTTTTTGTAACCTTGGCCAGATCTGTGCCTTGCCACAATTCTGTCTCTGAGCTCTTCAGGCAGTTATTTTGACCTCATGATTCTCATTTGCTCTGACATGCACCGTGAGCTGTAAGGTCTTATATAGACAGGTGTGTGGCTTTCCTAATCAAGTCCAATCAGTATAATCAAACACAGCTGGACTCAAGTGAAGATGTAGAACCATCTCAAGGATGATCAGAAAAAAATAGACAGCACCTGAGTTAAATATATGAGTGTCACAGTAAAGGGTCTGAATACTTAGGACCATGTGATATTTCAGTTTTTCTTTTTTAATAAATCTGCAAAAATGTCAACAATTCTGTGTTTTTCTGTCAATATGGGGTGCTGTGTGTACATTAATGAGGAAAAAAATGAACTTAAATGATTAAAGCAAATGGTTGCAATATAACAAAGAGTGAAAAATTTAAGGGGGTCTCAATATGTTCCGTCCCCACTGTATATGAACCATAAGCATATTCTCTTTATTATAATGGTATTTTTGTCTGCTTTATATTAAACTTTGCTTACTGATACATTCATACATTTTTTTAGCCAGAAGGTGTTGTTCTTGGGCTTGTTGCATTTGTTAATCTCTTTATATCCTATTGAAAAACCCTGTCATTTACAGGCCCAGTAGCTCAAGCTCAAAATTATATACACACATCAATTAGTCTGACACATCCTTTAACATATATACTGTATTTGAGGACACATAGCCCTCTGAGAATCTTAAATCCAAAATGTAAAAAAAAGACTGAAGTGTTAGGCTCGGTTCACACCTAAATTGGACCAACGCTGTCCGTCCCTGTTCTCCGTTTCAGGGATGAATCGGGGCAGAATCTTTGCCTGAATTTGGCCCTGAAACTGAGGCAAAGACGCACATGCTCTATGCTCTATGCTCTATGCAGTGAGCTTCGCAGCCACCCCGGAGACATGTGATGTGAACCGGCTCCATAGAGAGCCGGTCACATTCTCCTGCTATGCGAATTGGATGCGGGGAAATCTGCATCCAATTCGCATAGGTGTTGCCCCAGCCTGAAAGTGGTCCTGTCGCCAAACCATTGATTTCAATGACAATCTTCCCATAAGGTTATATGTGCATTTACCATATAGTTGTGTGTTATTTAACTGTAAAAGCCTCCCTTTGTGTAGATATTCAAAACCCTGGAGTCTGCTGCTAGGCTCCGCTATCTTGAATGTGATGTAAGCAGTCCTAGCAGACTCAGAGCTATTACTCAAGTTACTCGTTATAGTATTACCCTTTGCTGCTCCCCCAGCAGCTACATGAAAGATTATGTAGGGAGGTGAGGGGAGCGGTGGGAGAGCTTGGCCAGCACAGACAGTATTGAGACATACCCAAACAGGAGTGGGGCGGTGCTATGGAAGCCCAAGTTTAAAGGCCAATAAAAATGGTTTATGGAAGAGATAAAATCTGTAAGCATTTTTAAATGTTTGATTTATCTGTAGTTTTACCTGCAGTTTTTAAAGTTGGTGACTGGGTCTCTTTAATGGCCCGAACAAACAGGATATTTGGGGGGCACACCCTCTCATTAAAGCTGGTGCAGCCATAAGACCATACAGTAGAAGAAAATTTTACAGCGCACACATGCAAAAAAACATTCACCTCCAGCAAGGCTAGTTTAAAAACACCTAAACATTTTTAAAAATACATTATCAAAAATATGGGGATTTGGTCACATCATATTCCTATATGGTGCTAAGCCCAAAGTACCCCATGATTAGTGGGTCCTACACTATCCATAGATTTGGGAGATCCTGCTTCTCTGAACCACGAGAGCTACACTCTTCTAAATGGGAGAATATTGAGGACTCCATCTATGACACAAGTGGACACTAATGAGAGGTACTTAATGTGGGAGTGGGGTGCTCCTATCCCAAAAGGATTTGGTCAGAATCCATACAATAAACAATCAAGATATTTGGGGGGCACACCCTCTCATTAAAGCTGGTGCAGCCATAAGACCATACAGTAGAAGAAAATTTTACAGAGTACACATGCAAAACAACATTCACCTCCAGCAAGGCTAGTTTAAAAACACCTAAACATTCACCTAAACACTCCCTCATTAAGTACCTCTCATTAGTGTCCATTTGTGTCATAGGTGGAGTCCTCAATATTCTCCCATTTAGAAGAGTGTAGCTCTCATGGTTCAGAGAAGCAGGATCTCCCAAATCTATGGATAGTGTAGGACCCACTAATCATGGGGTACTTTGTCGCAGTAAGTGGGCTTAGCACCATATAGCAATATGGTGTGATCAAATCCCCATATTTTGATAATGTATTTTTTAAAATGTTTAGGTGTTTTTAAACTAGCCTTGCTAGAGGTGAATGTTTTTTTGGATGTGTGCGCTGTAAAATGTTCTTCTTCTTTAATGGCCTGTACACACGGTCCGAAAATCGGACAACAGATTGTCCGTGTTTTTTTTGCATGTTAGTTGCATATCGAAAATGGAGAGGTTACTAAATAAAATTCTCATATGACAGAATAAAAAATCAGAAGTGATGTCATGTATTTGTATTGTATTTTCGGACGACAACTGTACTGATTAAACGAAAATTGTACAATCTGGTATCGTACGAGAAAAATGTTCATGCTTCTCTGATCGGATAATATATGATGAACTGTCATGATCGGCTCTCGAAAGCTCTGTACTAACGATCTGATTATCGTACAATTGCTTCGAAAGCGGTATTTTTTCGTCCGATTTTCAGATAGTGTGTACGGGGATAGCCATAAATGATGGACAATCATAATGAGCTTTGAGAAGAGGTGGCTGTGGAGGCTGCTGGGTTAGGTGGCTTTGAAGGCAGCAATTCACCCCGTATGATCCTGCCCTGGGGAAAGCATTGCGTCTCTTTGAGATACACAGAACTAAAAACGATTTTACAGGTTAGACATTAGTTATTATGCATTTCATAAAACAAGATTTTTCTTTGCTAACAGAGGTTTTTCTTTAAAATCATCTGAGCACATCCATAGCAAGTAATCTTCTTTTATGCATTGAGCATATAAATCTATTCCAAAATATATTGTTTTAGCCTTTACATGGTATTCTGTGGAATAATTATATGTGTGCCTTTCCTTCAGAATTTTATCATACTCACCACGGAAAGAGCTACAAAATGTCTAGGGTATTCAGAGTTGTTTGAAGTTCCGTCTTATCACTTTGCGAAATAAAAATGCAAATGTCAAAATCATTCTCTTTCATTGGCAGATTACATCTTCCTCACCAAATCATCCGGCAAACTCATTCTTTTATCCCCGACTAAAGAGCCTGCCGCCAATTGCAAAAGTGACATTTACAAAACTCAAAGGCAAGATAATGTCCTTTCTTGATATTACTTCAAATGTGACGACTACAGGAAACGAAATAGACGAAAATATCTCAGGTAAAGCACTTACCATTCTGTTAGGTTAAGATGAAACGCACATTCAATTTAGAATATATACAGCGTGTATCTATACACATTATATATATATATATATATATATATATATATATATATATATATATATATATATATATAAATGTATATAATGTATGTGTATATATAACTTTTTCAGTCCACCAGTTATTTCAAATCGACTGGTGTAGGCTCGGTCACCCGTTATACTTTAAAGCCCAACTCTAGCCTCACTTTACCCGAAATGAAAAACAAAAAAGCAAAATTTGGCTTAAGTTAAGCTCCTCCCCTGCTAGAAGCCCAATTTATGGGCATTATTTTGTTGAGCTCAGGCCGAGTGCAACAATAATTACGGCTACAAATTGAACCCCTTTTCAGTGAGCGCTCCCGTGGAGCATGCTTGTTGGGAAAATTGGTGTTATTCACACTGACCATTTCCCTAAGCTACCAAAACCCTTGTTCCCTCCCTCTTGATATGGCATGAGTCTGGCTGTAACTCTGGCACACAGTTCCCATGTTCAAACCCCTCTTTTTAACTGTGAGAAATGACAGGCCCAGCTGGATCCACCTCCTGGTGATCCAGCATCAGCGGTTGCTTGGATACAGTCAGTCAGGTCACACAGTGTCATGCATTTCCATGTTGATGCCGGTATGGCCACACAGCGACATCTGTTTTTCTGACATTGGCGGCCCAATAAAGCTGGATCTTTGAGTGGTGGATCCAGCTGAGCCTGTTGCTCTTTATAGACAAAGAGAGGGTGTAACAGGGAAAATGGTTGTCAGCTGGGTCAGTGTGGGGGGGCCTAATGTAAGACAGCTCTGCTTAGAACGTTAAAATTAGAAGAAAAGAGGTTTAACCTTAAACTACGTAAAGGGTTCTTTACTGTAAGAGCGTCAAGGATGTGGAATTCCCTTCCACAGGCGGTGGTCTCAGCGGGGAGCATCGATAGTTTCAGAAAACTATTAGATAAGCACCTGAACAACCACAACATACAGGGATATACTATACTAACATATAATCACATACATAGGTTGGACTTGATGAATTTGGGCCTTTTTCAACCTCACCTACTATGTAACTATTTAACTATGTAAGAAAGGGTTTTTTTTTACTGGCAAGGTATCTGACATGACCCCCAGCATTTCTAGTGACGGCGCTCATCTTGGGCAAGCACTAGTCAGCGCTCATTACATATTCATCTCCCCATCAGCTGTGTGCTCGGAGAGAAAGAAGTGCTGTTGGCCACTCTAGCTCAGCATCTAGGCCACCTAGAAAGCTACATGCACTTGTTCCCTTGGGCACATGAGTAACTAAGAAAAAAGTTAGGTGAGACTTCCTCTTTAACAATAGCCACAAATCATGAGCTGGTTACCAAAATGATTGGTTCCTAGTCCTAGATAGAGGTATCGAGAGGCTGCTGGGTAGAGGTGACTTTGGAGGTTACTCTTTAGCAGCATTGCAACCTGCACGATCCTGCCCCAGCAAAAGCATTGAGCATTGTTGAGATATGGGCTTACCCTATGCCAAAATTATGTCTTATTTACATGGGTGCTCAACCTGTGGCCCTCCAGCTGTTGTGGAGCTACAAGTCCCATGAGGCATTGTCAGGTTGACAGTTAAATGCATGACTGCCAAAGGCAGAGGCATAATGAGACTTGTAGTTCCAAAACAGCTGGAGGGCCACAGGTAAGATTTTTTAAAGTTCCTTACAATGTGGTGTGGCATTATTTTACTTTGGTTTCAAGCTCCATCTAGTGACAAGATGCAGTATGTGCTTGGTGAATGCTTTCGTTGCTGTTTACGACTGGCATTTTCTACATTTGTTTGTGTATTTCAGGAACACCCCTGGATTGTGAGGTCTCTGTCTGGTCTTCCTGGGGTCTCTGTAAAGGAAGCTGCGTATCTAACGGGGTGAAGACCAGGACCAGGTACATACGCCTGAAACCGGCCAACAACGGAACAGCATGTCCGATGCTCACAGAAGACAGACAATGTGAACCAGAAAACTGTGTTAAGGAAATAGTATGATAATAACTTATTTTAGGAGTAGCATCAAAGTATTAGTTGTAAATGTTATACAAGACAATAGAAACTCATTATGTGACCATTATCAACCAGCTGTGTCTTGAAGTTTATGATTAATACAGATACATTTAACTAAGACTCAGTGTCTATAAGCTGAGCAAAAGGATAAAAATGTGGAATTATGAACACCGAAGCATGTTTATAGGGATCGATCCGTACATCTACCTGATATAAATGATGTCAGCTCCAATTTCAGAATGCTTCTGGCTCAGTTCATACCTTAGGACTTCATGGCACATGAGATTTTATTCTGTGTTGGACCCATAATACAGCTTGAAAACTAACCTGGCCCACTCCTAATGGTTAAAAGTCAGTCCCCTCAAAACACATATGACTAAAGTAGATCTAAACCACTATAGGTCAACTTTCTTGCTATAGGGGGACCTCAGGCGTGGCCCCTGACATCGCCAAAGAGCCACACATAATATTTCATAAATGTAATGCTATAGAAAGCTGTCAGAGACTGTAGACATGCAACAGGGATGATCAGAGACTGTAGATATGGTGCAGAAGATGGTCACAGACTACAGGTATGGTGCAGTAGATGGTCACAGACTACAGGTATGGTGCAGGAGATGCTCATAGAATGCAGATATGGTGCAGGAGATGGTCACAGACTACAAGTATGGTGCAGTAGATGCTCATAGACTGCAGATATGGTGCAGGAGATGGTCACAGACTACAGGTATGGTGCAGGAGATGCTCATAGAATGCAGATATGGAGCAGGAGATGGTCACAGACTACAAGTATGGTGCAGTAGATGCTCATAGACTGCAGATATGGTGCAGGAGATGGTCACAGACTACAGGTATGGTGCAGGAGATGCTCATAGAATGCAGATATGGTGCAGGAGATGGTCACAGACTACAAGTATGGTGCAGTAGATGCTCATAGACTGCAGATATGGTGCAGGAGATGGTCACAGACTACAGGTATGGTGCAGTAGATGGTCACAGACTACAAGTATGGTGCAGTAGATGCACATAGACTGCAGATATGGTGCAGGAGATGGTCACAGACTACAGGTATGGTGCAGTAGATGCTCATAGACTGCAGATATGGTGCAGGAGATGGTCAAAAACTGCAGATATGGTGCAGGAGATGGTTACAGATTACAGGTATAGTGCAAGAGATGGTAAGAGACTGCGATATGGTTCAGGGGATTGTCAGAGACTGCAAACATGCTATAGTTGTTGGAGACTGGGGACATTAAAAAAAAAAATCAAAAATAACAAACATGTCATACAGCCCTGATCCTCCTCTTCTGGAGAACCCTGCTTGCGCTCCTGGCACCTTCCCCCAAATTAGTGGTCCCATAGAAAGCTGATTGCTATTGGAGCACTCACGCGGCTCACTCAAAAGCCAGCTCTGCGTGTCCATAGACACACCCCCTGCTCCCTTCTCACTGGCTCCCCCTGCTGTGTCTGAGCCAATGAGGAGGGAGAGAGCTGCTGCTCTAATGCACACCTCTGTGGGGGGAGAAGGAGTTGCATACTGAAGGTTTTTTTGTTACCTTAATGCAGAGAATGCAAAACCTTCAGTCTTTAGAACCACTTTAAGGAGACATTACATGAGACTGCTAGAGATCACTGTTATTACAACCCCATTAAAAATCAATGCTTCCACATGTAGCCCCCTTAACCACTTGACCTGTGGAAGATCTTACCCCCTTCATGACCAGAGCATTTTTTTGCTATTCGACACTGTGCTACTTTAAATGGTAATTTGCACGGTCATGAAACGCTGTACACAAATTAAATTCATGTAATTTTTTTCACACAAATAGAGCTTTCTTTTGGTAGTATTTGATCACAACTGGGCTTTTTTATTATAGAAACGAAAAAAGACAGAAAATTTTGAAAAAAAACCCCAAATTTTTTACTTTCTGCTATAAAACATATCTAATAAAAAAAAATGAAATTTCTTCATAAATTTAGGCCAAAATGTGTTCTGCTATATGTCTTTGGTAAAAAACAAAAAACCCCAAGTGTAAGTGTATATTGATTGTTTTGCATGAAAGTTATAGCATCTACAAACCATGGTACAAATACTGGATTTTCTTTTTTTTTACTACTAGTAATGGCGGTTATAATTGGACTGTGATAGTGTGTTGGGCAATCTGAGACTAACTGACACTGGGTGGAAACTGACTAACTGACACTGACATCACCAGTGACACTAATACAGTGATCAGTGATAATACTATACACTGTAACTGTCAGTGTTGCCAACCTCCTGCAGCATTTTTTTAGTGACAAAACATGGAAAATTTACTGACGGAGCACATTTTTACTGATAACCTAAAACATGACAGAACTCCTATTAAAAACCAAGACAACCGATATTCAAACAGTATGAACACAATATGGAAACACTGACAATACCCATAACAAGTAAGTTGCCAGGTTTACACTTAAAAAGTCAACGCAGCATGGACATGGTGTAGATCACCGCGGAGCCTGCGGTGATCTATGCCTGGAAGTGGGAGAAAATACCTGAAATACCTGGATTATACAGGTATATGTCCCCCCTCCCCTCTGAAAGGTGCCAAATGTGACACCGGGGGGGGGGGGGGAATCCGATCAGTGGAAGTTCCATTTTTGGGTGGAGCTCCCCTTTAAGCAATCGCACATGCACAATGAATGATCATATTTTTGCAATTTGATTATTTCCTATGATCGTCAGCTCCATCTAGTGGCCTTAATGCAGCATTTCTTTTTTTTTTTTTTTGATGAGACATTTCAGAAACGTACCGCATTATAGCCACTGGATGCATCTGATGATCATAGGAGATAACCATATTACAAATAATAATTATTCGTTGTGCCTGTGAAAATGCTTAAGATATCTGCACAGCAAATTCTATATACACAGACCCCATAATATCATAAGCAATTGACACATTTTATTTTCATAAAATACTCTTTCATCTTTTTTTTTTACATTTCAGAGACTTTCTGTGCACATGTACACATTCCAGCATTGGCTGCACATCCCTGCTTAGGGTGGGCTTCCTGATAGTGACAACGGTGGACCTCAGCTACACTATGGGGTTGATTTACTAAAGACAAATAGACTGTGCACTTTGCAAGAGCAGTTGCTGCTGACTTCCATCATCTAATCATGTGCAAGCAAAAATGCTGTTTTTTTTTAATTTTCCTTGCATGTGATTGGGTATTCTTTGTAAAGGGAATCTTTACCTTTATCTTTAACCTTTAATCTTTATCTTTATATTTACTAAGCTACTGGAGCAACTGCTCTTGCAGAGTGCACAGTCTATTTGTCTTTAGTAAATCAACCCCTATGTCAGTACGACCCCTTGTAGCCTCCACCAGGGGGCGCAGGTGACAGGGTGACCACACAGGAGCACCATTGGGAGGCTGTTGTCACCCCAGAACAGGAACCAACTGATCAAAACTTTTCATGGCAGGATCACCAGGTGTTCCTCAATGAAAGCTGCAAATTTGAAAAGATTAAAAACAAAATTTGATTTGATTTGACATGTTGAAGCTTACATGAGATTTTAGCGATTGCGTTCTTGACTCAGCCCTCCCTTCTCCTTAGTTCTCCTGCTGTGTCAAATGTAATGTAATAGTAAATTTTAACATATAGAATGCACCCGTTTTTAATGTAATCTTGTCATTGTGTATTGTACCATGACAATCTTCCACACTGTGCCTTAATAAACTGTTTATCACAAAAACGTTGACCCATGGTGATCAGAACTTGCCAGTTTGTCTGGATACCCGGCCCGTCCTATAAGTGCAAATGATGTAATTATATCCGCACTTTAAAAGCTATACTGTATATATTAGGAACAAATTGTCAATTCATGCTGACTGTTCTTGGGTCCAGTTTAGTTTTGCTACTTTTTGCTCATTCTTATGGCCCCCTCTTGTGGCTGGATATGGGATATATCCATCTTGTATCGTTACTTAAAGGTAATGTCTTTATTTAACTACTAACTATAATGTATATATGAGCTCAAATTTCAAACCAATAAGTGGGAAATAAAGCCACATTTTATTTTATGTTTCTCTTTTGCTTTGTTCTTTCTTTTGCTTTTCCCAAGTGGAAAGTGTCAAATAGTGAGCCTTTTAGTGTATTTAAAGTGCCAGCTCCCAGGGAATGAAACATGTAAAATTACAGTTTTGTGAAATGCTGTAGAGCCTGACTGGCTCACAACTGATAATAAATCTTCTATTCTATTTTCTGGAACTGTGTTTTCTGGCTTTGTGTTCACGGGAAGCACATTTTTTTTTTGCACATTTTGTGGACTTTTCTTCTCTTTTTTTCCCACACACACCATCACTAATTTGCAATTTTTTTGAAAGGACTGGATTTTTAATTCATTTTAATCTTTTGTATTTAAATTTACATTTGTTTATATTAAGCGCTGCACCTAGCATATATTATATGGAGTACAGGCCGGCAACTCGACAGTGTCTCCATAGAAAATATTTATTTGAGCATTACAGCAATAACATCCAAAAATGTTGATGCGTTTCGGCCATAGGCCTTCATCAAAAGTATGAAGACTTTTGATGAAGGCCTAAGGCTGAAACGCGTCCACATTTTTGGATGATGTTATTGCTGTAATGCTCAAATAAATATTTTCTGTGGAGAAGCTGTCGAGTTGCCGGCCTGTACTTTCTATGGATCTTTTGTGAGCTTAATTAGCCAGAGCACCAACTACACTACACACCAACTACACTATATAGTGGTAGCGCTTGGGGGAATTTTTCTCTTGCTAATTATATGGAGTAGGTTTGTATCTGTTAACCTGTGCCAGCTGCTGTTCTTTTTTCTTTCTTTTCATTTTATCTAGCGTGAATTTTCACGTGGTTATATAGTGCAGAACAAGGCATTGAATTGAAAAAAGAAATAATAACTATGGCGCAAAAATTAAAACAATTAATAATAGAAGACAGGGGTTGGCCTAAGGGTTAAACATAAAAAGTCTTGTGGATGGATGAAAATGAAGTAAAAAAAAAGTCACTTAATGATGGTTGCAGCTCCTCAATGTCTACGTCTTGAGTAAAACCTAGTGCACAGATAATAAATAGAAAAAAGAGGGCACCACCATCTAAGTGTAGCCATTTATTATTATAAAGGTAAAACATAACAAAATGTATGCACTCACTGCATTAATATAGGTGTAGGCATATCAATCCTAATCTCCATGCAAAGCTGCGCCGGGAAGCTGTTGGATGTAATCAGCAGTAACGGAGCCACGCTGGAGCGCTAAATTCCCAACAACCCCCTGGTAGACGCATTATACTAATAGTCACACTTAGATGATGGCGCCCACTTTCTTCTATTGTAAGTCAGTTCCAGGGAGACCACAGGCAGTAATGGTGACTAGCGTCTTGTCCTCTTCCTGCATTTTATTGAACAAAACTCAGGTCCCATTTAATTTTTGCGGTCAGTGGTGGCCATAATATATCCTCATTACAGGCAATAATCCAGGGCCGGATTTAGCCTGTCTGATCTGGGGTGCATTAGAAAAAGTCAGGGGTCATACTGTCAGCACACTTTTTTTTAATCTTCTTCATCTAGCTCTCCCTGTTTTTCGGACTCTCCAGGTCATACAGTGCGATAGAGATGTGATGAGGCCAGTATACTCTCTTCACTTGGCACACTTCTGCTCCACAAATCATGACCTGGAACTAACCTTGACATTGCTTCTGGATAATGCAGAGTTGGTGCAGGAGTGAACAATACATTTTTGGGCTAAAGGACACTGACATCTGCACTGGATAATGATGTTACCCTCTCCTTGGCACTACATGGGGTAGTTCCTCCTTCACATTAGCATTCCTCCTATCACATCAGAGTTGGCACCATTAACATCAGATTCCCCCTATCACATCAGAGTCCCCCACTTCACATCAGAGTTCCCCCGTCATATCAGAGTCCCCCCGTAACATGAGAACCCCTTGTTCACATTAGTATCCCTATCCTGCCTCCGAAATCTTAGCACTGAAAGTGTGATCTCTATAACTGAACCAACTGTGGTGAGATAGCTTAACTTACACTCTCAGTAGTGTGGCAGACAGTGAATCTATCCAAATGGCATATTGCAGATCATAGAAATCCCAAACTTGTGCAGATCACACCAGATGAACATTTATTTATTTTATTCATTTAAGGTACTTATAACCGGAGTACCTCGAGGAAACCCACGCAGGCACAGGGAGAACATGCAAACTCCAGGCAGGTAGTGTCGTGGTTGGGATTTGAACCAGCGACCCTTCTTACTGCTAGGCAAAAGTGCTATCCACTACACCACTGTGCCGGTTAAAAAAATCATAGTGTGCCTAGCTCCACAAAATACAGTACATGTGATGAATGGAGACTAAAGCAAGGAGAAAAAGGGTGGGACAAAGTCAGTCCCTCCATCACATTAGAGTCAGCCCCTATCATATTAGAATTAGCGCCCATCAAACCAGAGTCAGCCTCCAACACATCAAAGTCACCCCCTAACAACAGTCCTCCCTTCATCAATTGCACCATTATGTTAGGGGCAGGAGACAGAACAGATATAGTATTTATTTATTTATGGTACTTATATACCCTGTTTCCCCTAAAATAAGACCTAGCGTGACTGTCGGCGATGGCTTCAATATAAGCCCTACCCCCCAAATAAGCCCTAGTTTAAGTCTTTGTAGGTCTTATTTTCAGGGTAGGGCTTATTTTAGGGGAAACAGGGTAGGGCTAATTTGGAGGGTAGGGCTTATATTGCAGCCATCACCGACAATCACGCTAGGTCTTATTTTAGGGGAAACAGGGTAGCGCCGTTAATTTATGCAGCGCTTTACATATACATTGTACATTCACATAAGTACCTACCCTCAAGGAGCTTACACTTTAAGGTCCCTAACACACATTCATACATACTAGGAACAATTTAGACAGGATCCAATTAACCTACCAGCATGTCTTTGGAGTGTGGGAGGAAACCAGAAGAAACCCACAGGGAGAACATGCAAACTCCAGGCAGGTAGTGTTGTGGTTGGGATTTGAACCAGCAACACTTCTTACTGCTAGGCGAAAGTGCTATCTGCTACACCACTGTGCTAGGATTCAGTACTTCCATCCTTCTGAAACCCAGTCCTGGATCAACGCCATCTATTTCCATGGTGTGGACGGGCTGGTGGACAGTACCAAAGCCACAAATAACTTGATACATGCACCACAGAAATGAATGATGTTGGGCTCTGGATAGGGACAGAGCACTGTGCAGCCATGCCAATTTGGCATTACCAAGGCTATGCATTGGCCCCTCCACTTCCTGATACTGACATCACTGGTCCTGGGGGGACATGACTGAAATCTGAGGGGGTGCAGCCCACCCCAGCACCCTGGATACACTTATAGGAAGTAGTCGACACCAATTAATAGAACCGACTAACCATATTACCTACGTCCTGTTACCAACTCCCTCACAAACTTTGACTCTGTTCACATACCTCAGCTGTGTCATGCTGATCAATCTCACAGCTCATTCAGGTGCACGTAGTGCCCCCTAGCTGTGGGGAGTCCTGGCAAGTTACCTCCAACCAGGGGCCTATAGTAAGAGAGTTTCACCACCACATACAGGATGGTGACACCTGGACCAGGGTGTTAAACCAGTTCCCAGTCCAGTCACCTGATTAGCTTCCGACAGGCTCTGTTACTTTTAGAGATTCCTAGACCATCTTTGCCATTAGGCCTGGTCAGGAGCAAACATTACATATGTGCAATGCCTTACAGTTTTGGTGGTTCCAGGTCTGGTCCATAGACTAGCCCAGTGCCATGTAAGAGGACTGCATTACGGTAGCCCAAACCTCCCAGATCTGACCATTCAACTACCCAAACTGCAGTCTCCAGACCACCACTTGCTCATGATCCAAGCCAGCTGCTATATGCACTGTAGGCTGTGCTCCTCTCTTCTAAAAGGCCCATGACATTCCCCGCAGTAATGTCACTGTTCCATGTATGCTTGCATCCGCCATCAGTAATGTAGCAGCCTTCTAGATTGTTTTGGTCTATTCTGTGTTTCACTGACTGCAGGATTGACTGCTTCTCCCTGTCTGTCTGGATTGGTTCTGGAATATAGTGGGCTGAGAGAGTAAAATTAGCAGCTGAATATTTATGCAGCCCTCGCCAATCCTGTGCGAGAGGTGTGCAGATGGTGGCTGGGAGAGAGAGAGAGCAAGGACACCTGCTCAGAATATTAGAAGGAAGATTAGTGTCCTCAAGTTGCTGCTAAAGTTACTGGAGTTTCCCACAGTTATCCTACTCCTATCCAAGTTCAAGTTATGCAATAAAGCATCAGAAAAGCATACCTGGCTATGGGGGTGCGGTCCACACCCGGATGACACCCGCCAGAGGGGTGACACCAGGCCCCGACAGACAACAGGTGGCATTACACGGGCTGCCTGCTGCGGAGACACAAGGGCAGTACACTGCTCTTGCTTGTGACAGAGGCAGCACCGGAGATCAGTAGGGGGCCCTGTGAGAGGCAGATAATTTAAGCAGCAAGGGGGAACTCAAGAAACCAGGAGGAGGCTGACCATAAGGGAAGAGACCGGAGAGGAGGAGCCGATGAGGGGAATGAGTAGTGAGTAATCCTTCATCCTTACAATACACGCGGCACTGTACATGGCTCGGTCCAGGCGCACACACACAGCACATGCCATTCCCTCAGATGAAACCAGAAGCTGTGCTATCTGTGACCCTAGAGAGGATGGCAGAGTCAGCTGTGTGCTTGGACAGGATGTGCAGGAAACAGCTGAGGGGTACGGAGCCGGGGGAAGGTGAGAAGGGGGGAAGGGGAGTCTCACCCCTCTCTCTCTCTCAACCCCCCTCTCCTCCCCCTTCTCTCTCTCTCACCCCACCCCCTCTCTTTCACTCCCCCTCTCTCTCTCACCCCCTCTTTGTCACCCCCCACTTCCCTCTCTCTCTCTCACCCCTCCCTTCCTCACCGTTCACCCCTCTCACTCAACCCCCCTCTTTCGCTCCCCCATGTCACTTCCCACCCTCCTCTCTCTATCTTTCACCCCCACCCCCTCTCTCTCTCTCTCACCCCCACCCCCTCTCTCTATCATCCCCCACCCCCCTCTCTTACCCCCACCCTCCTTTCTCTCACCCCCTCTCTTTCTCTCTCCCCCCACCCCCCTCTCTGCCACCCCTCACTCACCCCCCACCCTCTCTCACCCCCATCTCCCTCTCTCACCCCCCCATTTTTCTCTCTCTTAGCCCCCTCCTTCTCTCACCCCCTCCCTCTCTCCACTTCCTCCATCTCTCTCCTACTTTCCCATCTCCCCCATCTCTCTCCCTCCTATTC
The DNA here is from genome assembly GCA_037952925.1 of Lithobates clamitans. NCBI lineage: Eukaryota > Metazoa > Chordata > Amphibia > Anura > Ranidae > Lithobates > Lithobates clamitans. The sequence continues at coordinate 931,936 of JBBGZY010000970.1, read as the reverse complement.
CTATCTCTTCTCCAACCCCCCCCCCTTTCCCTCCACCTCCTCTTTCCCTCTTAGGGCAAATTCACACTAAAACAGAATGGAATCGCAGAGCAGCCAGAGCAATTCGGCACTCCAGCCGCTCTGTGTTGCAGGCTGCTAGGGGCCACTGTGATGCCATGTGATGCCATATTTTCCATGTTTTATCAGTGTATAAAAAAGTTGTGGATGGTTGGCAACACTGTTGAGGGGGGGGGGGTCTGGCACTTCAGAGTCCAGTGCCGAGAGAGAGACCGAGGTGGGGGGGGGGGGGGAGACAAAGAAAAAGGGAGAGAAAGAAGAAGAAGAGATAGAAAGAAAAAATAAGATGGATAGAGAGAGAGAAAAGGGAGAGAAAGAAGAAGAGATAGAAAGAACAAGAGAGAAGGATAGAAAGAGAGAGAAAAAGGAAAGAAAGGAGAACAGAGAGAAGACAGTAGGGTAAAAGTACACGGGGGAAAAATTATCGAGGGGGGGTTTTCGTTTTTGGGGTTGTATTCAAGATGTGCAAAGAGAGATCACACAAACACTTGTAGGTATAACATTTAATTGAATAATGACAGATACAGATAACAAATGTAATAATTTTAGAAAATATAACAAGAATACTTAACTAAATATGCTGCATCGCCACGGAGTCCCGCCTGCTTTTCATATGGGGTGGCACAGGTGATCCTAGATGCAAGGCTTTGCAGTGTCTTTTATGAACTTTACTGAACAGTATTTAAAACAGTTCACACACATTTACCGTAGTTACATACCAGGGAATTGATCAAGCTCCCTGCACCAGAAAACCGGTGCAGGGAACCATTGGGAGTGATGCGCATCACATTAAAAAACAAATAGACCTGTTTAGTTCTTTAATGACACTCACCCCTGTTTTATTTCAAAGTGAAATAGAAACTGATGTGAGTTCTGCAACTAATTAACAAAGAGATAGCGGCAAGTGCGGCAGTTTTTAGTATAGAAGACTGCTTCAGATCCTCGCCAGGTTGGATCTGGCATACTGACAGCTCACATTCCTGTCTGCCTGTGCTGTATTTACACTGCACAAACATTTCCAGCCAACAATATACCTGGCTGTTAACCCTGGAAAAGGCAGAATTAACAATTTTCCTCTTCCCTCTCAGCTGAGCAGGGGCGCAGTTGGGCAGTGGGAGCTTGAGCAATAGACTGCCGCTAAGCACTTCTGAATTGTATGCTATGTCTGGCTGAGACACGGCATAGAAGACAGAGGAGATCATTCTTAAATAACAGAGGGGCATCCTCTCACCACTCTTTGTTAAATACCCCCAATAGCTGTTTATTATAGTTTCACATGATTGGCAATAATAAGTCCCAAATAGATGGCATAACATCCAAATATTGGTTCTTAATAAGGTAAAAAAATGTCTCACTAACACTATTCTAACAAATTCTTATCAGAGTTATTCTTAAAAATGGTTGGCTGGATGGAGCTCCCATTCATTAAGCAAAGGCTTGTCTGAAAGGTAGACTTTGAAATGAATTGAAGGTATACCTCGAGTGTAAAAAACACACATGGTAATGCTATCAGTAAGATTTATTGCAGGACTCAGTGTCTATGTTACAATATATATTTCTTCTGAGTAAAAAGAGAATTTCCTGAGAAAAACACTCCAGATTTATTATCTGTGAATGTAATGTTGCATACTTCTGAGGGCCAGGATCCAGCTGAAATTTTCATTATGAGATGCAAGTTTTGTGTGATGGAGTCTGCTTTCCCTTTTTATTCTTAGGTGTGTTACATCCAGTTCAGCTAGTAAATTTTATCTATGGATGTGCCATGGGACTGCAGTCACACTCACGATGGCCCAGAGATTGGAGATACCCTCAAGTTTGGGTCTGATGCAGATGTTGCATATTCAATATACTGTACATTGTATCCTAAAATACTCACAGATACAAAGCAGGGGTAAGCAAAATGGGAAGTTTTGCCTCACCAAAATTTCTGTGAAAAATCAGGACATTTGATTTTCAGGAGTTCCAAAAAATGGCACTCTCTCAGCTTTGAACATGACGTTAGAGTTTGTGGATAAAAGAAGCATGTGCGTAGTCTGCACAGGAAAATCTGAGTGAAAGGAAGCAAGCATTTGCAAAATTTTGTAAAAAATTTGGCGAAAGCAAGGTTGATCATTTTGCTACAGAAACAGTTTTGTGATTTCGGTCATCTCTCTGGAGATTCAATGTATCTAGGATGTTTTAAGTGGAAATGGATTTCTCCGATTTGAGCCACTACAGTAGATAGAAGTAAACCATGGTGGGGAGATCTCCTCTCATCTCTGGTGCAGTTGGCTTTTCATTATAGGGTTTATAAAACTTCTATCCCCTGGTACAGTGGGCTTCTCATTATAAGGGTTACAACCAAGGCTTTTTTTTCAGGGGGAACTTGGTGGAACTCAGTTCCACTGCCTCTGGCTCAGACCCTTTGGTGCCTGCTCACCACAATCGCTTGTAAACACAGAAGTCTGTTTTCTATGTTTACAAGTGACAGCTCTGCACTCTGTGTGTAACCCCCATGAACTCTGCACTCTATATGTAATGCAATCCTGATATTTAATGCCCCTGTAAGACCCTTCTACTGTTTGTGAAATGTGACCACACCCACTATTTGATGTGATTTCGAGGGTGTGTGTGGGGGAGGGGTTTTGGGGGGTCGATGTTGAGTTCCAGCACCTATTGTTTGAGAAAAAAAGCCCTTGTTATGACACTTCTAACCCCTTGTACAGTTGGCTTCTCATTATAGGGTTTACAACACTTCTATCCCCTGGTACAGTGGGCTTCTCATTATAGGGGTTACAACACTTCTAACCTTGTGTACAGTTGGTTTCTCATTAAAATGTTTACAACAGATCTCATCCCTAGTAAAGTTGGCTTTTCCAAACAAGATATTATGCTCAAAAGCCTAAATAACTAAAATATTCAAATCTACTTTTGTACAAAATAGATCCTAGCTAATACATCCTCATTTGCTTAAACTTGGATTTTCAGCATATAGGGGGTGATCCGAGGCGACTAAATGTTCATTGTGGTGCATAAGTTCACTGCACTGGATGAACTGATACACTTGGTGAACTAATAGAGGGAGTTCACACTGAGGAATAGATAAACTGGCTTTCCCTTGCTTATAAGATGTAAAAGTCCAGATGGGGTCTAGGCATTACAACCTCAAGAACGATAACAGTGTACACCTTTATGTGAACTGTGGCATCATGTCCCAAATACATTGAGGATTTGCTTAGTACCAGTTGTACCTTTTCTAAAATTAAAATGTCATTCACTCTACTCTTTGCTCTTGTCAGTATGTCCACTAGGAACAGCCCAATTGGCCCGTAGTCAAGATAGAAAGTGAAGGAAAATCTTCCCATTGGAGACACAAATCTGAAATAAAAACCTGAGGGACCCAAAGGATCTTGTACATGCGTTTTTAATCTTTTTACAATTATAGTTCTCCCAGTGGATTGCCCAGCATGTCCCCATAACACCTTGACCAGAATGTTGAAATCATCATCTTCAACAGTTGTATTATATACCAGTATGACTTAAGAAGATGTCAATAGCTTGGTTACATTTCACATATTGGTAGTTAGGAACAAAACAGCTGAAAGAAAACCGTAAAGATTTGATCATAATTAGATTTTTTTTTAAATGTGAAAACAGTAAATTATAAATACAGAATCTAGCTACATCCAGTGAGCTTTATGCTGCTGTTTTTTATGGGTGCCACTCCTGTCAGCTAAGAACAGGAAACTGAAGCTACAATTCGCACAGGCTCACCAAATTTGGACAATAGAAGATTGGAAAAATGTGGCCTGGTCTGATTTCAGCTGCGACATTCAGATGTTCGGGTCAGAATTTGGCGTAAACAACATGAAAACATGGATCCATCCTGCCTTGTATCAGCGTTTCAGGCTGGTGGTGTAATGGTGTGGGGGATATTTTCTTGTGACACTTTGGGCCCCTTAGTACCAATTGAGCATTGTTTAAACGTCACGGCCTACCTCAGTATTGTTGCTGATCATGTCCATCCCTTTATGACTATAGTGTACCCATCTTCTGATGGCTCCTTCCAGTAGGATAATGCACCATGTCACAAACCTCAAATGGGTTCACTGTACTCCAATGGCTTCCACAGTCACCAGATCTCAATCCAATAGAGCACCTTTAAAATGTGGTGGAACAGGAGATTCACATCATGGATGTGCAACCGACAAATCCGGAGCAATTGCGTGATGCTATCATGTCAATATGGACCAAAATCTCAGAGGAATGCTTCCAACACCTTGTTGAATCTGTGCCATTAAGAATTAAGGCAGTTCTGAAAACAAAACGGGGTCCAACTTGGTACTAGCAAGGTGTACCTAATAAAGTGCCCAGTGAGTGTATACTATTCATTCTATTCTATTCTAACATAATTTGTTAAATATTCAGAAATACAATCCTTTGCCCCCTTCATTTGGTTCCTATACCCCCTGGTATGGATACCCCAGATCTAGCCCTTCTCCTTTCAGTTTCGGTTGGAGTTGGGCTTTAACTGGTCATTTTTTATCTTCTTCAGAATATTTCTAGTAACACTAGATATGTTAAAGTTTGTATTTCTGAATGTTAATAATTAACATGCAGATAATAAGCAGATGGCCTTTCCCATGAGAGTCAGTGTTGCGCTGCTCGCTTCTTGTGAACGCTGACTTCCATCTGTGCTCCTAGCGTGTTCTCTTTCCCGTGACTACAGACATGTCAGCACATGTACCATGTTTAGTGATCATCTTCAGTGTCTGGGCATTGGCAAATGCTATGTACTATCATTCTGCAGAAAGAGAGGAGAAATGTGTCATAGAAGATCTCCCTGCTGAAATGCTGGTTACAGGTAAGAATATACTATTGTCTCCATTCATAAAGTATATCTAAAGGAACAACTATTATTTTTATTTTTGAATAGAGTAAGGAGTTAATAAAACTTCTTTAAATTTTTTTTTTTTTCTGCTTTCCTTTTTGGGTTATATCTCTTCTCTTTCTGTTTATTCTGTCCTGGAGAAACAACTGGAAGCGCAGGGTGGACATACTCTTTGAGCAGCTGCACAAGGGGGTCCTCCAAGACTTAGGGGCACATTTATACTAAAGGAAGAACAGATGTTTGCCAGGACCCCAGCTACTGTCACCTATACCTGGACCTGTCACATGGCTCACCAGATGTTCACTGATACAATATTTTCCTTGGACAGTAGTTGGTATAGAAAAATGTATTCACACAGGGGCCCTTTGGTGACTCTGTGCACCACTCAGGAGATGAGAGGAGATTTCTCCGAAGTCAGAGGTAACTTCTACTTAGTCTAGGTTCACATCTATACGGGCTGCGCTTGATGAGTTTTTCAGGCACGTTTTGCGGCGCGCTTTTAAACCCTCGTTTTTGATGCACTTTTGCATGCAATTTTTATGCATTTTACATTTTTTTTTTAAAATTTAAACACACTGTAAACACACTGTATATAGCTGGTTGATAAGGAGCGGTCCGGGAAGCCGGCCGCAGCGTCCTTAACAGTCATCAGCTGTCAACGGGGTTTACGGGCTTTACTGAATGTAAAAAAAGAACTACCGACAAAAAACAAACATTGTAAAAAAAATGGCGTGGGGTCGCCCTAGGTCCACCCGGAGAACCCGCCCCTTGTGACGTCACATGTCGTCACATGGGGTGGGTTGTCCGGGTGATGTCACTGGATGGCCATGCCCATGGCTACATAAGAGATGGCAGGTAGCGGGAACCGACACAAGGGAGGCAGCCAGCTTTAGAGGAAGACCGTTTTTTTCTTCAGTGGTTGTTAAGAATGCAGCGGCCGGCTTCCTGGCAACCAGCAATATACAGTGTTTTTAAAGGGAAATTAGAAAACTCAAAACGCATCAAAAATCACATCACAAACACAACACTTGCGTTTCTGGTGCAACTCCATTAAAGTCTATTACATGCAAAACGCGAGAAAAAAGTTCCAGACCCTTTCTAAAAATTCACCAGCTGCAAAAAGCATAGATGTCATGTGAACATGTGCCATAGGAACTATTCATTAAAATCCGAGAAGGTGAATCTCACCTAATGCCGCGTACACACGATCGGAAATTTGGCCAGCAAAAGACCGATGAGAGCTTTTGGTGGGAAAATGCGACCGTGTGTATGTTCCATCGGACTTTTGCTGGCGGAATTCCCACCAGCAAAAGATTGAAAGCAGGTTCTCAATTTTTCGGTCGGAAAAAGTTCCTATCCGAAAATGCGATCGTCTGTACAAATTCCGACGTGCAAAATTCCAACGCATGCTCAGAAACAATTTGACGCATGCTCAGAAGCATTGAACTTCATTTTCTCAGCTCCTCGTAGTGTTGTAGTCACCGCGTTCTTGAGGGTCGAAAGTTCAGAGAACTTTTGTGTGACCGTGTGTATGCAAGGCAAGCTTGAGCGGAATTCCGTCGGAAAAAACATCCAAGTTTTTTCCGACAGAAAATCCGCTCGTGTGTACGCGGCATTTGGCTATACTGACAGAATTTACCGCCCCTAATCCCTACCCCCTTTAGTTGCTGAGACAGCAGCCAAAGGTGTACACATGCCACAGCAGGGATTAAACGCCAGTGGCAGGCCGTAATGCAGGGCACAGGGGCGCCGCCCCCGTATCCATGCGCCTGGCCCCCTAATCTACATGCAGGGTGTCGGACGCACAAATTCCAATGGGTCTTTTTTTTTAAGTATGTGATTAGAGCCAGAGCCTATTGTCACACTGATTCTCCTACCAGCCAATCAGGAAGCGGGTTGTGAGACCCGTTTCCTAATTGGCTAAGAGAAGCGATCCTATTGGCCTAGCAGGAGGAGGAAGGACACGCACGGCCGCCCTGATGCCAAGGAGGAGACGCAGGGGAAGCCACCACTTGTCGCCCGGAGGGAAGCATTGCCCACGCTGGTAATTGACCAACCGGGGGGGGGGTGTCCGTGGGTGCATTGTTTGCCCCCCCCCAAAAAAATATACTACCAGCCACCACTGTTAAACTCCCTGTTGCTTTTGTCGCATCTCCCCCCCAATCTACGCGCTCAGCCCCTAGTCTACATGCAGGGTGCCGGACGCATGGATTTCAACAGTTTTTTTTTTTTTTAGAAGCACATGATTAGAGCCTGAGGCTCTAATTGGTTTTCAAAACAGGTTGGGCTCTGAGCGCAGAGCACTGCGTTCAGAGCCCACCCAGTTTGTGTGGCATTAGCAAATTAATATTTGCAAAATTAATATTTGCTAATGTCTTCCTGTTTCTCCTCCCGGCCAATCAGGAAGCTGATCTTGAGACCCAATTGGCTGGGAGTCCCAAGACCCCATTGGCCAGATTCCAGGACTCCTGATTGGCCGGGAGGAGACCGCCGGGACTCAGGGAGAGAAACGCAGGAAGAGAGAAGCAGATGAAGGTAAGTGTGGGGCTGGCAGGCAACGGGCGAGCGTGCAAAGTGGCAATCGATTGGGGGGTGTAGCGGTGATCGATTGAGCGACGGGAGGGGGGTTTGGTGGTGGTCGGATGGATGGCTGGGGGGGCATCAGGCTGCCCCCCCAAGGAAAATTTGAGCATCGGCCACCACTGCCTGGTAGCCTTCCAATCCTCCAGAATTTCTTCAAAAGGGTGACAACATTTGTACAATGAGAAGAGATATTACGGTAGCATTGACACTGCTGATAGGCCACCCCACTACATGCTAATCAGTGCAGTGCCTGATACATGACCCAATAGATCGCCCTATGCCTGGAAGGAGATGATAAAGGGTACAGTCTTGGATCGCAACTCCTGAGCCTAGAAGGGTGAAGACCTTTGCAACCCCTGTCATAATCTCATGGGAATAAAAAGAGAACCTTGGCATCTAGGAAAAAATTATAGATGTGGTTTACAAAAAATCCTTTGGGCAGAGCTTGACTTTAATGGGGCTAATTCAATAAATCTTGAAAAAGAAAGTCAGTGCAAACTGGAGTTCATGTCATATTGAGTCACTTGGGTTTCAACATTCGTTTTTATAAAAAGAATGAGACAATACTTATGGATAATTGTTATGGAGAGACAATATAGCCTCACATTACATCTGTAGATATGGAAATATTATTGAAGTAAAATCTGTATACGGTACATCTCTCACATTTAAAGAGAGATCAGTGTCAGGAGTCAGGACGCATTTCAGTACTCAACAAAACACTTTTATGTGATAAGATATTGTTCCTTGGCATACTAATACTAAGTACATTTTAAAATGAAAGCATGTTAATTTTGAAAGCATATCACTTTTATTTACAAACTTACTTGATTTTAAAAACGAATTTAATATATTTGCTTGACTGCAAAAATGCAAGACGTATTCTAAAAAAAAAAGGGCCTCAGTCTGTTAAAATCCACAATATTTCATCCTCCTCCTTCATCCTCAATAGCAGTTCCCCCAGGGATGCCTCTAGAGTCCCTTTACTCTGCACACAGTTGACCTACCATTGCTCTAGAGCCCAGGGTAAACATACCAAACTTTGTCGTTCCCCCCCCCCCCCACCCCAAGATGTATGAGCATTATGAGTCAGCAAAAATCCCCCCACCAAAAAAACAAAAAACAAAACAATCAGCATGCTTACCCTCTAAGCATTAATCCCCCCTCCTACCAGTACAAACCTGCCCCCCCCCTGCTGAAATCCCCACTGCCAGCACAAATCCTTGAACCCCCCCCCCATCCCCCTCCAAGCTCAAATCCTCTCTCTCACCAAATCCTCCTAGCTCAAATCCCCCCCCCCCCAAAAAAAAACCACCCCTCCGAAAGCAAATCCTCTACCCCTCAAGTTTCCCCTCCAGGCACAAATCCCCTCCCCCCCATTCCCATTCCACCTCCTAGGACAAATCCCCCCCCCCAAATTTCAACTCCTAGCACAAATCATCCCCAATCATCCCTACTAGCACAAATCCCTCCCCCCTCTACCATATCACCTCTTCTAGCACAAACCCCCCAAACCCTCCTCCAAGCACAAATCCTCTTCTCCCATTCCCCCTCCTAACACATATCACCCCAAATCACCATTCCTAGCACCCCTCCTAATTTCCCCTCCTAGAACAATTCTTATCCTCGGCCACCCTCCAACTTCCCCCTCCCAACACAACCCCCCCCCCATGGCAATCAATAAAGCCAGCATAGTGAACAAGGCCTGTGAACTTATTGAGAGGATTGACGTGTGTTGGCATTGGTACTTTAATCCTCATGTCCTTTTCTAGTTTTGAGGTTGAGAACATTCCAACTTTTTGCATTACTGCTTGGTATGGTAATTGCTCTGCTGTGACTAAACAGACACTGCAGCAGGTGGCAAAGACTGCACAGAGGATTATTGGCAGCAATATGCCCACCATCAGGAATATTTACAACAGCAGGTGTAGGAAGATGCCTCTCATAATTATGAGGGACTCTTCTCGTTCTGCTTATGGACCCTCCTTGCAACCTCAACACTAATGCCGCGTACACATGGTCGGAATTTCTGACAACAAATGTTCAATGTGAGCTTGTTGTCGGAAATTCCGACTGTGTGTAGGCTCCATCGGACATTTGTTGTCGGAATTTCCGACTGTGTGTAGGCTCCATCGGACATTTGTTGTCGGAATTTGCGACAACAAAAATTTGAAAGCTGGACCTCAAATTTTCTGGCAACAAAATCCGTTGTCGTAAATTCTCATCGTGTGTACACAATTCCGACGCACAAAATTCATGCTCGGAATCAAGCAGAAGAGCCGCACTGGCTACTGAACTTCATTTTTCTCAGCTCGTCGTATGTGTTGTATGTCACCGCGTTCTTGGCGATCAAAATTTTCGACATTTGTGCGACCGTGTGTATGCAAGACAAGTTTGAGCCAACATCCGTCGGAAATAAATCCAGGATTTTGTTGTCGGAATGTCCGATAATTTGTATGCGGCATTATTCTTACACCTGAACAACATGAAAGAGATCAAAGATCACTGGGTTAGAGCAGTGGACAGTGTAAGTGGGGCGGTGGACAGTGTCAGTAGAGCAGTGAATGGTGTCAGTAGGGCAGGTGTTGGTGTCAGTAGAACAGTGGATGATGTCAGCCAGCAGAGCAGTGGACAGTGTCAGTAGGCAGGGCCGATCCTAGGGTCACAGACGCCTGGGTGTAGAAATATTTCTGGCACCCCCACATTGGCGCGGTCATCTTTACCAACCCCTCCCCTTTACAAATGTTTCCATGGCAACGACTCAAACACAGAGCTGCTCCCCTAAGAAGTCTTTGTTACCCTGGGATCCTCCCATGATCTTTTAACAATAAAGAAAATACAGGAAGAGAGTACACTAATGAGACCTGGAGGGGAGTCTCTCTGATGCACACAGAGAGGGCTTCTGTTAGTCTGTTAGAAAGAAATGGTCATAGACTGCAGACATGATACAAGAGATGGTCAGAGACTGTAGACATGATGCAAGAGATGGTCAGAAACTGTAGACATGATACAAGAGATGGTCAGAGACTGCAGACAAAATACAAGAGATGGTCAGAAACTGTAGACATGATACAAGAGATGGTCAGAGACTGTAGACATGATACAAGAGATGGTCAAAGACTGCAGACATGATACAAGAGATGGTCAGAGACTGCAGACATGATACAAGAGAGGGTCAGAGACTGCAGACATGATACAAGAGAGGGTCAGAGACTGCAGACATGATACCAGAGACGGTCAGAGACTGCAGACATGGTACAGGAAATGGTCAGAGACTGCAGTTCCTATGGACGTTAGTAGATAATGGCCGATCGGCCCTCTCACCTGACCCAGCGATACAGCAACGGTTCCTCTGATCAGGAGTCAGGTCAGCTCACTCTGTATTGCCCGTGGCGACTCCGCTGGGTAGCACCCAGATTTGTATTCTGACAATGACTCCATTCCTTTCTCCGCCAGGGATGGCGCTAGGCTGTGTGGCTTTCCCTCTGGTGGTGCAGGGCAGTGGGGTTCTCTCTCTGATGGTGTTCTTTCAGCACTGTCCTCTCACTCTGGAGTCCTGGGTGTACTTCACTGAAAGCTGGCTCCTGGCTCTCTCTCTCTCCCATTCAGCTGAGCATGCTGTGTGGGCTGCAGTTTTCATGTTACAGTGGGGCTGCCAGTCCTCGGGACTATATGTCCCACAAACCTCTTCTCTGCTTTTCTATTCTATTTCTTCCCTGTCTGATATGAAAGCGGGGGAAGAAACATAGTGGGCGGCTGTGCTGGCAAGCGCCGCTCACTAGTACAGCAGCGCGCGCGAGGAGGCGAGGGAGAGAGGGGGGGAAAGAAGCGCCCGCAGCTGCAGTGGCGTCACTAGGGTTGGTGTCACCAGGTGCGGTATAACATTGTGTCACCCCCCTTCCACCAACTATAGTCGCCCCTCAGTACAGACCCCCTTCACTAAGTATAGACCCCCCTCCATCAGTGCAGCCCCCCCACTAAGTATAAACCTCTCCCTCAGTACAGACCTTCCTCAGTACAGACCCCCCTCCATCAGTATAGACCCCCCAGGACAAAACACCCCCTCCATTAGTACAGACACCCCCAGGACAACCCCCCCATTAGTACAGACCCCCCCACCAGGACAAACCACCCCCTCCATTAGTACAGACCCCCCCAGGACAAACCTCCCTCCATTAGTACAGACCCCCCCACCAGGACAAACCCCCCTCCAATAGTACAGACCCCCCCCACCAGGACAAACCCCCCTCCATTAGTACAGACCCCCCACCAGGACAAACTCCCCTCCATTAGTACAGCCCCCCACCAGGACAAACCCCCCTCCATTAGTACAGACCCCCCCACCAGAAGAAACCCCATCCATTAGTACAGACACCCCCACCAGGACAAACCCCCCTTCATTATTACAGACCACACACCAGGACAAACCCCCCTCCATTAGTACAGACCCCATCACCAGGACAAACCCCCCTCCATTAGTACAGACCCCCGCACCAGGACAAACCTTTCTCCATTATTACAGACCCCCCCACCAGGACAAACCCCCCTCCATTATTACAGACCCTCCCCACCAGGACAAACCCCCCTCCATTATTACAGACCCCCCCCCCACCAGGACAAACCCTCCTCCATTAGTACAGACCCCCTTTACCAGGACAAACCCTCCTTCATTAGTACAGACCCCCCCACCAGGACAAACCCCCCCTCCATTAGGGTACATAAAAACACCCAGCGGCAGCTGGAGAGGAGAGGACAGTGTGCAGCTGCGCCGTGCAGGTGGATCACAGATCACAGCTTGCAGGAGTTTGACACAGAGAGGAGGAGGAGAACATGTGTCAGGCACGGACCGCCCCCCCCCCCAGCGACGTCACTGCACGGCTGGTCTTCGTCCACACAGAGACAGCCGCTCCGATCTCTGGCTGCTCCCTTTCTCTGACAGGAGGAGGGAGGGGGGACGGGCTTCAGCAGGAAACACAGAGGCGGCATCGGTGACGGGCGGAGAGAGCTGCCTCTGGACAAGGAGAGGAGGAGGAGGAGGAAGGGGAGCACTCTGGCGCTTCAGCGCCCCCACCTCTCTGGCGCCCGGGTGCACTGCACCCCGCGCACCCGCCTAGGATCGGCCCTGTCAGTAGGGCAGTGTCAGTAGGACAGTGTCAGTAGGGCAGTAGATGGTGTCAGTAGAGCAGTTGACCTAGTCAGTAGGGCAGAGATTGGTGTCAGCAGGGCAGTTGGCGCTCTCAGTAGAGCAGTGGACAGTTTCAGTGGGGCAGTGAACATTATCAGTAGAGCAGGGGTTGGTGTCAGTAGAGCAGTGGATGGTGGCAGCAGAGCAGTGAACAGTGTCAGTAGAGCAGTGGACTTTGTCAGTGGGGCAGAGGATGTTGTCAGTAGAGCAGTGGACAGTGTCAGTAGTTTTTTTATTTTTATTATTCATTTTTTATTATTATTTACAATTTTATTTCAGCTGCTGAAGGGGGGACTACAGGTGATCGGTTCCAGTAAATTCCACCTCCGTCGCTCCTCCTGTCCAGGTTCCCCTTCATTCTGCTTGTCAACGGTGCAGCATACTAAGTTGTTCCTTTCCTGTGCCACTCTGCATATGTGGGAGGAGTAGTCGGGGTCGGCAAGGAAGGGACACGATCTTCCCATCATCTGCCCGCGATCAACGGGTTACTGACCGCCATCCTACACGCCTTGTAATCCCAAAATGAATCTCACAACAACCCTCCATAACACCTTCATAAAACCTCAATATAAACACTCATACTGGGCAAACACACTTGAAGAATGTTGGACATGAGGGTGCCAGCACCAGGACCACCCACAGAGTGAATTTTGATTGGTTCATTAGAAACTGGCCAGAATTTGCTTAGTGTATGTTCAGCATAATCTTCTCATTAACCCTAACATTGCTAAACGTAACCTTCACCTTTTGCCTAATTAGAATCTTGAGTTTGTCCTCTTAAATAAAGGAAGAAACACTGTTTTCACATTTAAAAAAACTGACTTAAAATGCTTGCACCCACACCTTGGTTATGTTTACAGTGCCTTGAAAAATATTCATACCCCTTGAAATGTTCCATACTTTGTCATGTTACAACCAAAAATGTTAATGTATTTTATTGGGATTTTATAAAGTGGCACATACCGGTAATTGTGAAGTGGAAGGAAAATGATAAATGTTTTTCACATTTTTTTACAAATAAATATCTGAAAAGTGGGGCGTGCATTTGTATTCAGCCCCCCCTGAGTCAATACTTTGTAGAACCACCTCTTACTGCAATTACAGCTGCAAGTCTTTATGTCTCTACCAGCTTTGCACATCTAGAGGGACATTTTTGCCCATTCTTCTTTGTAAAATTGCTCAAACTCTGTTAGATTGGATGGAGAGCATCTGTGAACAGCAATTTTCAAGTCTTGCCACAGATTCTCAATTGGGTTTATGTCTAGACTTGGCCATTCTAAGCACATGAAAGCACATGAATATGCTTTGATCTAAACCATTCCATTTTAGCTCTGGCTGTATGTTTAGGGTTGTTGTCCTGCTAGAAGATGAACCTCCGCCCCAGTCTCAAGTCTTTTGCAGACTCTAAAAGGTTTTGCCAGATTGCCCTGTATTTGGCTCCATCCATCTTCCCATCTACTCTGACCAGCTTCCCTGTCCCTGCTAAAGAAAAACATACAGAAAAACATGATGCTGCCGCCACCATGTTTCACGGTGGGGATGGTGTGTTCAGGGTGATGTGCAGTGTTAGTTTTCCGTCACACATAGCATTTTGCTTTTAGGCCAAAAAGTAAAATTTTGGTCTCATCTGACCTGAGTATCTTCTTCCACGTTTGTTGTTCTTCTCACAAACTGAAAACTGGACTTCTTATGGCTTTCTTTCAACAATGGCTTTCTTCTTGCTACTCTTCCATAAATGCCAGATTTGTGGAGTGCATGACTAAGTTGTCCTGTGTACAGATTCTCCCACCTGAGCTGTGGATCTCTGCAGCTCCTCCAGAGTTACCATGTGTCTCTTGGCTGCTTCTCTGATTAATGCTCTCCTTGCCCGGCCTGTCAGTTTAGGTGGACGGCCATGTTTTGGTAGGTTTGCAGTTGTGCCATACGCTTTCCATTTTCAGATGATGGATTTAAAAGTGCTTCGTGAGATGTTGAAAGCTTGGGATATTTTGTTATAACCTAACCCTGCTTTAATCTTCTCGACAACTTTATCCCTGACCTGTCTGGTGTGTTCCTTGGCCTTCATGATGCTGCTTGTTCACTAAGGTTCTCAATCAAACCTCTGAGGGCTTCACTGTATTTATACTGAGAGTAAATTACACACAGGTGGACTCTTTTTACGAATTAGGTGACTTCTGAAGGTAATTGGTTCGACTAGATTTTAGTTAGGGCTATCGGCGTAAAGGGGGCTGAATACAAATGCACCCCACACTTTTCACATATTTGTAAAAAAAATTGAAAACCATTTATCATTTTCCTTCCACTTCACAATTATGTACCACTTTGTGTTGGTTAATCACATAAAATCCCAATAAAATACATTTACGTTTTTGGTTGTAACGTGACAAAATGTCAAGGCACTGTATTCTGAGCCAGTCAAAAGACTGATATCTCTTATGCCCTGTACACACGGTCGGACTTTCCGAAGGAATATGTGCGATCGGAGCTTGTTGTCGGAAATTCCGGCTCCATCTGACTTTTTCCATCGGAATTTCCGAAACACAAAGTTTGAGAGCATGCTATCAAATTTTCCGACAACAAAATCCATTCCTTTAAATTCTGATCGTGTGTAAACAAATCCGACGCACAAAGTGCCACGCATGCTCAGAATAAATTAAGAGATGAAAGCTATTGGCCACTGCCCCGTTTATAGTCCCGACGTACGTGTTTTACATCACCGCGTTCAGAACGATCGGATTTTCCGACAACTTTGTGTGACCGTGTGTATGCAAGACAAGTTTGAGCCAACATCCGTCTGAAAAAATCCTAGGATTTTGTTGTCGGAATGTCCGATCAATGTCCGGCCGTGTGTACGGGGCATTAGAGGTACATTTATTTTACACTGAATTATTAAAAAAAAAAATTATTATGACTACCAATCTTACATTAGAGGATGAGGGTGACTGTCATTGAGGTCATTACATGTGTCAATGTCATAAGACCCTATCCTAACCTGTCCAGTCTGCTTTTCCACAGGTCTAAGCACTCTGCTTTTGCAAAGATGAAGGTTTTGTCTACTTTTCCTTTCAAGCTTTATCTCTACTACTTCACATCTAAACCACACTGTGTTTTTGTTTCCTGATAAGGTCGGTATAAGATACAAAAGTGGGACTTAGGCCAACATGACTTCCTTCCATCTGCTCCCGGCCTTGGAATGGTTGTGACTGTCAAGGCTCCAAATAGTGAGGTAAATGCTATAATATACAGTAGATTTTAACTTTGCTTTTTCACTGATTCTTTTATTTCTGACTTGTTAAAGACTTCCACACTACGGGTCTGAAATACTTATTGTAAGGTAAAGATCCAAAGACATTACATTGCTAACCAGTGGCGGCTGGTGCTAAATATTTTGGGAGGGGGGTGGCAAACTAACGTGGCCACGTGGGTGGCCACGTAACCCACTCCCCGGGGGAGATAGACGGAAAGGCAGCGATTGCTACAAGCACACCTCCCCCTGCAGGAGACAGATGGCGGATGAGAAGGCAGCGATCGCCGCAAGCACCCAACCCCCTATTCCCTCCCGCGGAAGACGGACGGTGGATGGGAAGGTGGCGATCGCTGAAAGCACCCCTCTACCCCCCCGGCGTTGGATGTACAAGAACGCGGCGGGGATGCACCGCCACCACCCCTGTGGGAGACTGACCTTAACTTAGGAGGCAGGGGGAAGGAAAAGCCGGGCTTCTCCTCCCGGCTGAACAGAAAATGTGTCCTGAGACCCGATTGGCCTAAGACTCCCCGGCCAATCGGGTCTCAGGACCTGCTTCCTGATTGGCCTGGAGGAGAATCAGGAAGACAACAGCGAATAATAATTAACTATTGGCCCACAACTGGGTGGGCTCAGGGCGCAGTGCTCTGCAACCCGAGCCCACCATTTTTTAGAAGCAAATTAGAGCCTCAGGCTCTAATCATGTGCTTCAACCAAAAAAAAAAAAACCCTGTTGGAATCCATGCATCCAGCACCCTGCATGTAGATTAGGGGCCATGCACATGGATTAGGGGGGCAGCGCCTCTGCGCCCCATATGGACAGGCCGCCACTGTTGCTAACTGTTCTTTACAGTACATGACCACTGCCAAATTGCTCCTGAATGTAACATTATTAAGTATAAGAGAGGCAAGAGTTTGTTTAAAATGACTTAAAGGTAATTTACCCGTTGGAACTGGGAAAAGTAATAAGGTAGGAATTATAGTGCTGCTGCCTTCCTTTCTGACCTTAAAAAAAAATATTTTGCATTGCTAAGCATGCGGTATCAGCCCTGCCTATTTAATTTCTAATAGATTACAAAGAACACATACCTCCTTCCCCTGCTATTCTCCATAACCCCTACTTGTGCACAGGAAGAGAGTACTGGAATTATCTTTTTACAAGGGTTCTGTTGAAATCAACATACTGCAACCTATCTAACAGAGCCATTCACTGGGAAGCTCAGTATACTGCTGTTTGTCCTCTCCCAGCTCTCTAAGAACTTTATGCTGCTGTGAACAGTGAACATGTGATCACTTATACAAAAAAAAATTTAAAAAAAGAGCAAACGAGTACTTATATAGTTTTTATTTTTTTTTATTCCTTTTATACACAAATGTTTTGCCTTTCATTTTTATTTTAAACAGAATGGGTTGTTTTACATGGTGTGGGTTTACATACTGTACACTTTAAATGTACTGTATTAACCCCCTCTTTGTATAATTTATGTTGTTATATTTATAGATATTGCTGTCTAAATTGTATGGGCCGGATGGGAAGTTTACATTTACATCCCATACTCCTGGAGAACATACCATCTGCATGCAATCAAATTCTACAAACCTTATTGCCTTTGCTTCAAACAGATTGGTACGTATCTTACAATGCATGGTATGTGTAAAGCATTGACGACAATCATTTTGAGTTAATAAGGTTTTCTAAATCCCTGGGGGTTTTTTTTCTCTCCTTTAAGTCTCCATTCACAATTTTACGACTCCAAAGTCGAACGACTTCGGAGAACAACTTTGATGCACCTTTGGACGGGTGCGACTTGTATGTGACGTGTTGTCCCTCTGCAAAGTTGGTCCCACTGTTGCAATAATGCAAAATGGTTCGGGGTTCGACTTGTCATGCGACTTTAGTGACCTGTCGCACAAGTGTGAATGGGGTGTTAGGGTGGCAAAGAAAATGCATACACTGCACTACCATAAACTCTTCACAGCAACATGTCTGTGGCTCAATCAGGGTATGTGTGGCCAGTGCCAAATTGTCAAATAGACAGGGTAGGCACCGGCCTAAGGGCCTCTCGCGCCGTTTAAGGGCAACAACAGATCAAAATAATAATGATTTGATCTTGAAAGAAAATTATAATGAAGCTTTCCTAAATTGTTTACAAAAGATAGATGTAGCGTCTACCCTGATTTTCCATGAGCCTGATGGTGACTACTGGGGTAAGGATGGCTGACATGCATTCTCAGGGTGCAGGTTTTTCGGCATGGTGATGAACAAGAAAGAAATTGGGCACCAGTCACTTTTATGCTTAAACAAAAGAAAAGTTTATTTCTCAGAACAAGAAAAATGTCGGAGAGAGGGGATTAGGGCACAGGACAACCTTAAAACGATCAGCAACAGGCAGATTGGCAGACTCCTTAGACAAAAATAGGTAAAGTAAGGTAGACAGCATTTCAGGAATAAGAGCCTATAAGCTGAACCAGCACATCTGTACTTTGTAGGACAGGCTGTCTCCTTTAGTAACTGAACTTTACTCTTTGCTTTATGCACTGATTCCCTTGGATAAGTTCTCTCTGAAGTCGTCCCAGCCACTACATAGCCTCCTGCTCATGAAGGGTCCTCTCTCTGGTGCTTCCTTAGAACTCCATCCCTCTAGAATAGTTATCGGATCTTTGCATAAAAGCTTTTCTCTGCATAAACTTGAACACCCAGATAGGACTCTGTTAGGCCTAGCAGCCGGCAGTCACATGGATAGGCCTCGGGCCTAGCAGCCAAGAACTGTACACACATCATCCACCCAGGCTGAAGCCCCTGGGTGGGAAGAACTGACTCGTCACCTGACTTCTTCCATTAAATAGCTTTTCCCAGCATGCATCGCAAGAAATATGATTGGCTGGGAAAAGTATGTTTATCCATAACTTAAAGCGGGGGTCCACCTATCTATTGTTTTTTTTTTTTTGGAGTTCATTCATAAACTTTTCTTCTCATGATTATCTACTCCCATGTTCTGTGTAATAAGTCCGCCTGTGTCCGATTTCGTTGTAAAGAATAACTTATAAAATTCACTGAAGGCAGTTTCCATCTTCATTGTGGGCATTTGAAGCCCACAAGCATGTATTTCCTGGATGCGGTGAATGCTGTGCTCCCAGCATTCACTGAGATGTTGTGATGACGCTGTTGCACAATGCATGCTGGGAAGCCTGAGACTAGCTCCCAGGGGACTGTGGGAGGTCTGGGAGAGGCTAGAAACACGCCTACTCCCATGGGAGGAAAACCAAGAAGTGCTAAGAAGATTAGAAAAAAAAAGGTAATTAGGCCGATTTAAATTTTTTTTACACAGCATGTCAGGATCTAGGCAAGGAAGAGAATGCATAGAGATAATGTTCAAAATTTGGGTGGAACCCCGCTTTAAGTATACTGTAGCCCATCACTCTAATGTCAAAAGCAACAGCACCACCTACTGACAGAAGGGAGAAGCCACAACTTAGAAGAGAAGTCATTTGACACTTATGCCGCGTACACACGGTCTGACTTTTCGTCTACAAAAGTCCGACAGCCTGTTCGACAGACTTTCGATGGACTTTTGGCGGACTTGCGGCAGACTTTCTTATGAACGGACTTGCCTACATACGATCACACAAAAGTCCGACGGATTCGTACGTGATGACGTACACCGGACTAAAATAAGGAAGTTGATAGCCAGTAGCCAATAGCTGCCCTAGCGTGGGTTTTTGTCTGTTGGACTAGCACACAGACGAGCGGATTTCTGGGTCCGGCGTAGTTACGACGTAAAGATTTGAAGCATGTTTCAAATCTAAGGTCCGTCAGATTTGAGGCTGAAAAAGTCCGCTGAAGGTCCGGTGAAAGTCCGGGGAAGCCCACACATGATCGAATTGTCAGCCAGCTTTAGTCCGTCGGCGTCCGTCTGACTTTTGTAGACGAAAAGTCCGACCGTGTGTACGCGGCATTACAGTGGGGACGGAAAGTATTCAGACCCCCTTAAATTTTTCACTCTTTGTTATATTGCAGCCATTTACTAAAATCATTTAAGTTCATTTTTTTCCTCATTAATGTACACACAGAACCTCATAGTGACAGAAAAACACAGAATTGTTGACATTTTTGCAGATTTATTAAAAAAGAAAAACTGAAATATCACATGGTCCTAAGTATTCAGACCCTTTGCTCAGTATTTAGTAGAAGCACCCTTTTGATCTAATACAGCCATGAGTCTTTTTGGGAAAGATGCAACAAGTTTTTCACACCTGGATTTGGCGATCCTCTGCCATTCCTCCTTGCAGATCCTCTCCAGTTCTGTCAGGTTGGATGGTAAACGTTGGTGGACAGCCATTTTTAGGTCTCTCCAGAGATGCTCAATTGGGTTTAAGTCAGGACTCTGGCTGGGCCATTCAAGAACAGTCATGGAGTTGTTGTGAAGCCACTCCTTTGTTATCTTAGCTGTGTGCTTAGGGTCATTGTCTTGTTGGAAGGTAAACCTTCGGCCCAGTCTGAGGTCCTGAGCACTCTGGAAAAGGTTTTTGTCCAGGATATCCCTGTACTTGGCCGCATTCATCTTTCCCTCAATTGCAACCAGTCGTCCTGTCCGCGCAGCTGAAAAACACCCCCAAAGCATGATGGTGCCACCACCATGCTTCACTGTTGGGACTGTATTGGACAGGTGATGAGCAGTGCCTGGTTTTCTCCACACATACCGCTTAGAATTAAGGCCAAAAAGTTCTATCTTGGTCTCATCAGACCAGAGAATCTTATTTCTCACCATCTTGGAGTCCTTCAGGTGTTTTTTTTAGCAAACTCCATGCAGGCTTTCATGTGTCTTGCACTGAGAGGCTTCCGTCGGGCCGCCATAAAGCCCCGACTGGTGGAGGGCTGCAGTGATGGTTGACTTTCTACAACTTTCTCCCATCTCCGAACTGCATCTCTGGAGCTCAGCCACAGTGATCTTTGGGTTCTTCTTTACCTCTCTCACCAAGGCTCTTCTCCCCTGATAGCTCAGTTTGGCCAGACGGCCAGCTCTAGGAAGGGTTCTGGTCGTCCCAAACGTCTTCCATTTAAGGATTATGGAGGCCACTGTGCTCTTAGGAACCTTAAGTGCAGCAGAATTTTTTTTGTAACCTTGGCCAGATCTGTGCCTTGCCACAATTCTGTCTCTGAGCTCTTCAAGCAGTTCCTTTGACCTCATGATTCTCATTTGCTCTGACATGCACTGTGAGCTGTAAGGTCAGTATAATCAAACACAGCTGGACTCAAATGAAGGTGTAGAACCATCTCAAGGATGATCAGAAGAAATGGACAGCACCTGAGTTAAATATATTGTCACAGAAAAGGGTCTGAATACTTAGGACCATGTGATATTTCAGTTTTTCTTTTTTAATAAATCTGCAAAATTGTCAACAATTCTGCGTTTTTCTGTCAATATGGGGTGCTGTGTGTACATTAATGAGGAAAGAAAATGAACTTCAATTTTTTTAGCAAATGGCTGCAATATAACAAAGAGTGAAACATTTAAGGGGGTCTGAATACTTTCCGTTCCCACTGTAAATGCTGCGTACAGACGACTGAACATTCTGACAACAAAATCCTGGATTTATTTCTGACGGATGTTGGCTCAAACTTGTCTTGCATACACACGGTCGCACAAATGTTGTTGGAAATTCCGATCGCCAAGAACGCGGTGACGTACAACACATACGACAAGCAGAGAAAAATGAAGTTCAATAGCCAGTGCGGCTCATCTGCTTGATTCCGCGCATGCGTGGAATTTTGTGGGTCGGAATTGTGTACACCCGATCGGAATTTACAACAATGGATTCAGCTCTCAAATTTTTGTTGTTGGAAACTCCGACAACAAATGTCCGATGGAGCCCACAATTCCGATGGAATTTTTGACAAAAAGCTCACATCGAACATTTGTTGTCCGAAATTCTGACCGTGTGTACGCAGCATAACTCTACAAATTAGCGAGGTAGACTACCACCCAGCATAACTAAATGGGCGTGTAGCCCTACTTCTAGGGACAAGGGTGCTACATAGAAAAAATGAATCAACTCAAAGAAACAAAAACTTTACATTAAAGACTCTATAGATAAAATACTGTATTGATGTATTGTATCCAATAACAACTTCAGGTACATAAACCATAGACATCAGATTCACATTACAATTTGTCTCTTAAAAGTTCATCTTCTTTCAGCTGTCATTTTGTAAAAATATTGGCGCAAACCACGTACATGTAATGTACAGTAGTGATGATCATCTCCATCTAGCGGCCGATATGCACGCTACTTACTTCAATGTTATCCCACTAGAGCGTATGTACAAGAAACCTCTAGAAACCTGCAAGGAGGGCCCCAAGGTTTCGACTGCCTAGGGGCCTCCACAGAGTTTACAGTAGTGATGATCATCTCCATCTAGCGGCCGACATGCACGTTACCTACTTCAATGTTATCCCACTAGAGCGTATGTACAAACCTCTAGAAACCTGCAAGGAGGGCCCCAAGGTTTCGACTGCCTAGGGGCCTCCACAGAGTTTACAGTAGTGATGATCATCTCCATCTAGCGGCCGACATGCACACTACTTAGTTCAATGTTATCCAACTAGAGCGTACGTACAAGAAACCTCTAGAAACCAGCGAGAGGGGCCCCAAGGTTTCCACTACCTAGTGGCCACCACTGGGCAGTGTGTGTGGCTGCATTGTATTGTCTCTATAGAACTATAGCAATAGGCCTAATAGCTGAGGATCACTACTTGTGCAAGTAGTAGCAACTAGTAAAACAGTTTAGTACACAAACACCTACTGTGATTATAAATCTAGTTGGGGGACATCCAGTCATTAGGGGTGAGCAGGGATATTGAAAATGATTTCCTCATTAAAGTGGTTGTATTGTCCGCTTGGTCATTTTTACCTACAGGTAAGCCTATAATAAGGCTTACCTGTAGGTAAAATGAATACCTCTTAAACCTGTACAGTTTAGGAGATATTCACCTTGCATGTAGCCGCTGACGTCAGCGGCGCATGTGCAGTGAAGGTCCGGCGAAGATTCGGCTTATTGTGCTGGAACTTGCCGGAATGGGGGGCTCCCGTGCACATGCGCGGGAGTGACATCACCGTGGCTCCGGCCACTCACAGCGCCGGACATGCGAACCTGGAAGAAACGCCAAGGGAACATGTCAGCTTCCTTCCTGGGCGGCCCAGTGGGAGCTTCGTTCTAAGGTAAGTATTTCATAATGAGCTAGTATGATACTAGCTCATTATGCCTTTGCCTTACAGGTTTTTTTTGAGGGGGGGGGGGGCATACAATCACTTTAAATTATTGATTTGTTAGGCACAATTTTGCTTTAGGAATGTCCTTTTATTTATTTATTTATTTTTTACTGTCTTTTTGGTTTTGAGAAAGAAAATGTAAAAGAAATGTAAAAAAAAAAAAAACGAGGCAAAAAAGAGGTTGGTTTTTGGCAGGTCTGAGATAATTAAAAGGATTCATGTAATCTTTTAAAAACCTGAGAAACCGCTAGAAATCAGTGAGAGGGACCCCAAGGTTTTGACTGCCTAGTGGCCTCCACAGAGTTTACAGTAATGATAGCCATCTCTATCTAGCGACCGACATGCACACTACTTAGTTCAATGTTATCCCACTAGAGTGTATGTGCAAGAAACCTCTAGAAACCAGCGAGAGGGGCCCTAAATTTTCAACTGTTTTAAAAACACCTTAAAATGATTGTAAAGCTACGTTTTTTGTTTTTTTTTTAACTAACAAACATGGTATACTTACCTCCACTGTGCACTTCGATTTGCACAGTGGCCCCCGGTGGCTGGTAGCTCCTCCCGCATCATATAACCTCCTAGGAGAAGCGTTCTCCCTGGGGGTTACTTTGCGGGCATGGTCCCGAGTCCAGCATTTGCATCCATAAACGCAGAATGCCAGACTTGGCCCCGCCCCCCGGCGCCTGCGTCATTGGATTTGATTGACAGCAGCGGGAACCAATGGCTGCGCTGCTATCAATCTATCCAATCAAGAGCCGAGACAACGGGCAGAGGGGAAGAGCGCATCTCCGGCGTGGGAATTACAGGACTCAGGTGAGTAAAACGAGGGGGCTGGGGGGCCTGTCAGTGACAGAAATTTTTTTCCCCTAATGCCTAGGATGCATTAAGGTGAAAAAACACCAGGGTTTACAACCGCTTTAATTTCCCCTTTACCACTAATTCCCAATTTTCTCTCACAAATTTCTGGAAAATAAAAATTCAGTTTCACGTATCTATCCCTACTTTACTGTACCCTTACATTGGTCTAAGGAGGACTGTTGTACAGTAAGTATACAATTAAGATCATACCCGCCATGCCGCACACTGTTTGCATTCAGGGACATGCCTAATACCTACCTCTCCGGTAGGCTAAAAACAATCGATTACAGGGACCGTTAATTAGTAAAGGCGTATGGGTTATTTTGGAGAATAAGTCTATCATTTAGTGTCTTTTTAAACATAGAAAGGGCATGATGCTCAGTAAGGAAGGAGGGGGGTGTTTTAACTATACTTTTCAGGGCTGCTGTTGGAAATCACGGCCCCCATGCAGCCTACCTGACAGGCCCTCCCCTTTCCGAAAATATCAATTGATACTTTAATTAAAATGCCATGGCGTATTTGCGCAGCGGTCTTACAAGCACACTTTTTTGGGAAAAAATACACTTCTTTGAATTAAAAAATAAGACAGAGTAAATTGATACCCAACATGTCACACTTCAAAATTGCGCCCGCTCGTGGAATGGCGTCAAACTTTTACCCTTAAAAATCTCCATAGGCGACGTTTAAAAAATTCTACAGGTTGCATGTTTTGAGCTACAGAGGAGGTCTAGGACTAGAATTATTGCTCTCCCTCTACCGATTGCGGTGATACCTCACATGTGTGGTTTGAACACCGTTTTCATATGCGGGCGCTACTCACGTTTGCATTCGTTCGGCGGGACGCGTTTAAAAATATTTTTTGTTTCTTATTTATTTTACTTTTTATTTTTTATTTTTAAATTTTTCTTTAAAAAAAAAAAAATGTGTCACTTTTATTCCTATTAGAAAGAATGTAAACATCCCTTGTAATAGAAAAAAAGCATGACAGGACCTCTTAAATATAAGATCTGGGGTCAAAAGATATTTAAAAAGATAAATAATATTTACACTAAAATGCAATAAAAAAATAAATAAAAAATGTTGTCATTTTAAAAAATTTAAAAAAAAAGGCCCTTTAAGAGCTATGGCTGGAAGTGACGTTTTGTTATGGCAGCTAGCTGCTGCCATAACAAAGATATCCCTCTTCAAAGTTAGGACGTATATCTTATCGTATATCGGTCTGGAAGTGGCTAGTGTGGAGTTAAAGTCTGTAAAATGCTTTCTGAAGAGTGATCTAAATTCTGACTGCTCTTCAGTTTTGACTTTTTTTTTTAATTGTATTTTTATTTATTTATTCACTTATTTTTTTTTACATTTTTTAACTGCCATGTTGGGGTGGCTTTGGTGAAATATCTCACATTTGAGGCAGAGAAAAAGACCCAGGACAGAGATTCTCCAGACCCTTTCTCTGCAGCCTCAGCTGCACTGGACAGTGAATGAATGGGAAGCGCTCCTGAGGCTTCCTGTTCATTCACAAACTGAAGCATAGTAAACACAGTAATGAAGGAATACAGTGAGTGATCAGTGCTGATTGCTCACTGTGTTCTTTCAGGAAAGGAAGGGGCATATATAAATATGACATGTTACATGTTACCACCCCCTAGGGTTGCCACCTCATCCCTTTAAACCTGAACACATATGAATTACACAGGTTCTGGGGCTAATTTAATGCAGATAAGACACCGAGTAAGTTTAATTACATCCTTAATCAGCCACAGAACCTGTGTAATTAATATGTGTTCGGCTTTAAAGGGATGACGTGGCAACTCTACCACCCCCCTGGTCTCTATCCTGGTACAATCCCCCCGTGTGCCTGCAGCAGCCGGCAGGAAAGGAGAGGAGTGAAGCCGGAAGTGCTGCGGGGGAGGGGGGGGGGGCACAAGGGGCCCAACAGCAGGTGGAAGGGGGTGCAGATCCTACAACTGATTCCTGTGCAGCACAGCCGGGGGTAGAAAGAGGAGTAGAAGCCGGAAGTGCTGCAGGGGGATCCACATGTCACAAGTGTCAGCAATAGGGCTGTACAGCCGGCCATTTTTTTGAACTGATGGGGCCCAGGCCTGGTACAAGAGGGCAGCCTGTACTGCCTTAACAGTGACCTGATACTATTTTACTGTAGACAGAGATCTGAATGCAAAAAAGGGACTTTTATACAATACAGTTTGCTGTCAGGAAGAAAAAAATGGAAAAGATGTATTGCTCTTGGCACTAAGGATTTACCTTTTTTTTTTTCTTGTCAAATTTGTTTATTGAATTTTAACAATCAGTATATATAAGTAAATATGGTGGCAGCAAAAGAAAAAATCACATATAAGGTAATAATATTAAGTTGTAGTTCCAACAAAAACTAAATGGAGTTTAAAACAATTTTAGCATGGATCTAACTACTCAAAAGATTACGTCATACATTGTATAAGAGAGGATAAAACCAACTTAGACCAGGTTAATATAAGATTACCTAAGGTTAAAAAAAAAAAAAGGTCTTAATTATTAAGAGTATAGTTTTTAACCCCTTCCCGCAGATGTGCGTACTCAGCTTTCGGGGTTTATACCGGGATGATGCCCGATGTTTTTTAGAGCCAGCGATTGGCTTTCCAGGTATAACAACCGATGCGGCTAAAAGCCGCTCAGCTGTACCGGAGGAGCGGGAGGGGACGCCCCCCCTCCCGCCACTTCCTGCCGCTCTTACCGGGCCTTCCGATCCACCGGCGGCTAGTGACAGCCTGGGACGAAGCCATAAGTAGTTCCAGCCTCCTAATAGTAAACACGGAAGCGATGTCATGACGTCACTTCCCGTTTACTCGGCGGCCAATGGCGCTGGCTTTAAAAAAATATACAGTATTCAGAATCGCCAAAAACAGCGATCTGAATACTTTGAAGTGCAAAGGAGGGACAGGGGGTCTTTTAGATAAAGAGTACCTGTCACCACCTATTACTGTCACAAGGGATGTTCCTTGTGACAGCAATAAAAGTGATCCAAATTTTTTTTTATAAATATAAAAAAAAAATAAATAAGAAAAAAAAAAAATCTTTTAAAGCGCCCCCCGTCCCCGTGAGCTCTCGCAGCAAAGAAAACGCATACGGAAGTCACGCCCGCATATGTAAACGGTGTTCAAATCACACATGTGAGGTATTGCCGCGATCGTCAGAGCGAGAGCAATAATTTAAAGCGTCGCCTATGGAGATTTTTAGGTACCGTAGTTTGTCGCCATTCCACAAGTGCGTGCAATTATAAAGCGTGACATGTTTGGTATCTATTTACTCGGCGTAACATCATCTTTCACATTATACAAAAAAATTGGGCTAACTTTACTGTTTGGTTTTTTTAAATTCATGAAAGTGTCCCTTTTCCCAAAAAGTTGAGTTTAAAACACCGCTGCACGAATACCGTGTGATATAAAATATTACAACAATCACCATTTTATTCTCTAGTTTCTCTGCTAAAATATATATATATTGTTTGGGGCTCTAAGTAATTTTCTAGCAAAAAATACGGATTTTAACTTGTAAACACCAAATGTCAAAAAAAGGCTTAGTCATGAAAGGGTTAAATAAAAAAATAATAATAATAATTATTATAGAATCTAAAATCGTATACTACATATTGGAACTATGTACAATTGGTGTACAATTGGTATAATGATAACCAAAGAAACTGCTACCAGAACTATATAAAGAGTTAATTGAAAGAGGGGAGAGAGAATAGGGGGAAAAGTAGAAGAGAGAAAGAAGATAAAAGAAAAAGTAACCTTAGGTAGGAGAAAAAATAGAAGAAAGAAATGAGACTTACCATTTTTTTTAATGCTGATAGGTGTTCATGGCTGACCAGATATTTGTAAAAGGCCATCATTGTTGGATGCCTCCAGTACACAAAGCAGCAATTCACTAACCATCACATTTCAGCAAACACAACATTAAAGAGGAAGTAAACCCCAATGGGGTTTTACTTCCTCTTTTGCTCCCCGCAATGCCTGCAAATTAAAAGCATAATGGGCTAGTATGCATTGCATACTAGCCCATTATATGACACTTACCTGCAAATGAAGCCCGCGCTGTCCCCAGTGCAGGCCGCGTCCATCATTGCCCCTCTTCCTTCCGGGGCAGCAGACTCCGGCTCTGTGACTGGCCGGAGTTGTGTGACGTCACTCCTGCGCATGCGCGTGGGAGCCGTCAGTCAAGGAACAAGCTGGGGGAAGAAACGGCGCGGTGGTCCGTTTCTTCACAGCGCATGCGCCGATGACGACATCGGCGCACTACAAGTGAAATATCTCCTAAACGGCGCACGTTTAGGAGATATTTTCTCTACCTATAGGTAAGCCTTATTCTAGGCTTACCTATAGGTAAAAGTCAACATTAAGGGTTTACAACCACTTTAAGACTAAATATACCCAAGCTTCTAAATCTGTGCCATCATTCACCATACAAAACATAAAATATTTAGACGGAGATTTCGCTGTAACTGAGACGGTGGAGCAAACAAATCTACTTAGACAATTTCACAGTCCATTTTCCCACAAACCAGTTAGTGTAAATACGTGAGAGCGGAGGCGCTGAGGCTTTCTGAGTGTAGAATGGAGCTAATATTGCAGAGATATGCTGGAAATCAGTTCAGTGTCTGCTCCATTATTCTGCTCCGGTGAGATGTAGAAGAGAGCCGAGCCATACTCATCGCAGTTGGAGGAAATTCCATACAGATCATCGCTACCTCCTCACTCTTCTGACTGTCACTCTGGATGTCTTTATAGTTTGTTAGGATTTCACAGATGGAGCACAGGATAATCGTTCAGGTTCAGGGGCCAGAAGGAAGCACAGCGACTTTTAATAAAACAGTACAATATTGCAAAAAACGTATATTAACCCTAACATGGAACTTTTCTTATTTTCTCCCATTTGGTCTAGTAGCCTCCCTGGCGGTATGATTATGTCAGATTTTTGCGTCTCAACGCGGTACATTGTTTTGCATAGAAATTTGGCGTTTTATATTGTAGGCCTGTAATTCTTAGCAATAACACCCTTAAATCTGTCCAAACAAGAGTCTAGTAGACATCCCGGGTTTGATAAAGTTTGAAACACAAAATCATAAATTTTAATATAATAAATAACTATAAATATTTATAAAAAATAATAATATAATAATAATAAAATAAATTTCCCCATGATTCACTATCACTCAATTCTGCAAGTGTTCTAGTTTACAATCACTGTTTTCTAGCTGGTCTAAAACCACTTTTGATGTAAAGGGACACTTTTTGGTTGCTATGGACAATCTCAAGTTTCCAGGCAGAAAGCACAGTATATATCATATAAAACTGCATGCAGGGCACCGGACAAACCATTAGGGACAAAAGGGATGTGAAATGATTTCATACAGTACTATAAACTGTAAGATTACAGTGTACTGTATTTGTTATGGATTTTCACTTTTTTGAATTTGCCGTCGGGCT
The DNA here is from genome assembly GCA_037952925.1 of Lithobates clamitans. NCBI lineage: Eukaryota > Metazoa > Chordata > Amphibia > Anura > Ranidae > Lithobates > Lithobates clamitans. The sequence goes on along the minus strand of JBBGZY010000970.1, from coordinate 902,387 downwards.
CCGCCCCCGTGCGTCGCAACGCTCGCAGGTAACGGAGCCTGGCACACAGGACATTGGGCCGGAGGACAGAGCCCGCAGACACAGAGGGGGGACATCACAGGATCCTGGGGACAAGGTAAGTACACTGCACCAGGATCCTGTAATGCAATTCCGAGTGTGGCTCGGGCTTACCGCTAATTGTGCTGAAATTAAACCCCAAACCACACTCGGGAATAAGTTCACCTTTACCAGAAAACTGCCTATGCAGATAAGGGGCACCTGTAGGTAAAAACAAAAAACTTGGGTGAAGACACTGCTGGATGCCTGGACAGTTAAGTACCCTAATACAGTTTTTGTAGCTCCTGACTTTTCCTTTTTTTTTTTGGGTGGGGGTGGAACTCCTCATTAATCTGCATATACTGTACCCCCTGAAGCCTGGCTGAAAAACTCCCAGAAATGGCAACATCTCATCCTGCCATGTTGCTAAGACAATCCCAGCTGATTCAAATCCCCTCACATGCATTGGAGTTGATTTACTAAAACTGGAGAGTGTAAAATCTGGCGCAGCTCTACATACAAACCAATCAGCTTCTAACTTCAGCTTGTCCAAATAAGTGCAGCGCTCTCCCCGACCTCCAGAGGCCTGGTGGTGACCCCCAGGACAGGGAGGGCTGACATTCCTCCTCAGGGTGAAGGTTCCTAGACATGGTGGGTGTAATGCAAGGTGGAAAGATGAGTGCCAGACACAAAATGAACAAAGAAAAGTTTATTTCTCTTAACAGGAAAATGTGGGAGAGAGGGGTAGGGCTCAGGACACCCTTAGGCAAATGCAATGGCAATTTAGCAGAGCAGCAGACTCCTCAGACAAAAATGCAGAACAAGGCAGACAGCAATACAGAAAAGGTGCCTTTAAGCTGAACCCAGCGATCTGTATTCTATAGCAACCGCTGTCTCCTGTAGCAACAACTTAACTCACAGTGTCCCACTGAGTTTCCTCGGACGAGTTCTCTCCTGAAGCTTTTCCAGCTACTTCATAATCCCGGCTTATGAAGAGTCTACTCTGGTACTCCTTCACAACTCCATCCCTCTCAACCTGCCAAGGCAGCATGGGATGATAACAGTGCCAGATTAAACTCTGCGGAGGCCTCTAGGCCTAGCTTTATGTACTTTATGTTGTTATTGGGTACATGAATACAGGATTTTCTCTATGGAGTGTTTAAAATGGTTGTAAACTCTCCCTGACAACTTTGTCCCATGTAAATCAGAATAAAAAACCCTAATGAACACTGCTTGTAGATATCTCCTTACCTGCTTAGTATTGTTGTAATCCTTTTTGTTCTTTAGAATGACTTCACTGAGCATGCCCATATCTCCCCTGATTTACGGCACACTTTGTATACTTGTCTGTCTATTATCAGATCTTCCTACGGCACAACACTGAAATCCCACGAGACTGCATAATCACTCAGAGCTTCCTACTACACCCCATGTGACCATGTGACATCATATGGAGTGTAAACCTGGCCATCGGACAGCATTACTGCAGCCTTATTAGCTGAAGCTGATAAGACTGACATAGGAAAACGCTAGATAATCGGCACAAGCAAATACTATGAAATCAAACAAGTCAGCTATAAGCAGTAAAGCAGGGTTGCCGTAGAAATGTTGGATTGAGAAGGAGGCTTGGTTAACAATACAGGAAGTGCTCAATGTTATGCCGGCCATACACGGTTCGAATTTCAAAAGAATTTCCTTTCGAAAATCGAATTTTCGTACGAATTTCGCACCATTAGTGGGCTGCAGCAACGGCCGATTTTCGTGCGGCAATCATATTTGAGGAATCGGACATGTTGGAAATTTTTAGAAAAATGAACGATTTTCTAATCGATGATGGGAGAATCGTACGAGAAATGTAATAAGAAAAGAAAATTTACTGAGAGAAAAGAAGATTCCCGGCCACAAAAATTCTTTCCTGTAGCAACATGAGGTGAAATTGAAGGCTTGGTCGGCCGAATTTCGAAAATCAATGGTGACATCATCGGATCACAAAAAAAAATGAACTTTCTGAATTTGAAAAGAAATTTTGTTCGAAATTCGAACATGTATGGCCTGCTTAAGGGCGGAAATACACTCTACTGTGGACTCAGAAAACAATACTTAAGATGGAGCTGCCTAACCCCTGGAAACAAGTTTTTTAAAGTTTTTTAAACAGTAAGTAATATGCGATTTGGGCTGGATTACAGTGGCTATAGTTTGATAATTCCTTATTATAATTGACTAAATGAAAAGCAGCATCAGAGTGGGAGAGTTTACTTCCTCTTTAATGTAAAGTTTTAGTTTCTTCATGTTGATTCACTTTTTTTCTATCTTTTGTAAGCAATATAAGAAAGCTCCATTGTAATTTTCTTTCAAGATCAAATCAAAAGTATTTTGCTCTGTTGTCGCGGGGCCCTTAAACGACGTGGGGCCCATAAGCCAGTGCCTACTCTGCCTATTTGCTAATCCAGCACTGGCTGATACTATCAACATACCATTTTTACATAGGCAGACCGCCGTTCTGCCTTTCTCCAGAACGATGGGCGCGTCCGGCAGACCCGCTGATTGGCTCCCGCTGTGTCCAATCACATCGGGAGCGGGTCTCCAGAGCACCCCAGACCCCGAAGTGTCAGATCACGTACTAGGTGCATGGTCTTTAACTGCTAAGCAGTTAAAGTGGTAATAAACCCAATACCAAATAGTTATTATATTGCAGCTTACCAATCATTAGATGTGTTGGCTGGATTGATTTCCTTTTTTTTTCCGCTGGGGGGGAGCTGCACATAGAAGGTTTTTTTAACTTCATGCCGAGAATGCATTAAAACCTTTTACCTTTACAACCACTTTAAAATAAAACTGTGGCAGTAATGACAGCGTCATTATTCTACTTTTCAGCGCATACACTTGGACATTCAGGTTGGCGAACACCCTCTTGATTTCTCAGCTGTGGATCCAAAGGACAAAGTGAAGGAAGTTTCCAACATGTTAGAAAACCTTCAAGGGGAAATGAACCATATCATGAAAGAACAGGAATATCAGCGGGTATGTTTATACATGCAATTTCTGTAATGACTTTTCACTTCAAACATAAGGTTTTACATGTGTTTAACCACTTCAGCTCCGGGAGGATTACCCCCTTCATGATCAGGCCATTTTTTGCGATACGGCACTGCGTTGTTTTAACTGACAATTGCGCGGTTGTGCGACGCTGTACACAAATAAAATTTATGTCCTTTTTTTTCCCACAAATAGAGCTTTCTTTTGGTGGTATTTGATCACCTCTGCGGCTTTTATTTTTTGCGCTATATACAAAAAAAGACTAATGCCCCGTACACACGGTCGGACATTGATCGGACATTCCGACAACAAAATCCTAGGATTTTTTCCGACGGATGTTGGCTCAAACTTGTCTTGCATACACACGGTCACACAAAGTTGTCGGAAAATCCGATCATTCTGAACGCAGTGACGTAAAACACGTACGTCGGGACTATAAATGGGGCAGTAGCCAATAGCTTTCATCTCTTTATTTATTCTGAGCATGCGTGGCACTTTGTGCATCGGATTTGTGTACACACAATCGGAAATTCCGACAACGGATTTTGTTGTCGGAAAATTTTATAGCCTGCTCTCAAACTTTGTGTGTCGGAAAATCCGATGGAAAATGTGTGATGGAGCCCACACACGGTCGGAATTTCCGACAACAAGGTCCTATCACACATTTCCGACCGTGTGTACGGGGCATTAGAATTTTGAAAAAAAAAAAACAATATTTTTTACTTTCTACTATAAAACATTTCCAATAAAAAAATGTAATAAAAAAAACTAATTTCTTTATCAATTTAGAAAATATAATATTTGTCAATATGTAATATTATGCCAATGAATTCAATTAATAGGAGCCTGCTTTACCTACCATTTAAGTTCAGCCTCCATTCCTAAATCCATCATTTTCTTCAATAATTAGAGTCTGTATGTGGTGACTGCAGTATGTATGTGTGATGCGCGGCTCCCAATGTTTTTAATTATTGACAGTGTTGTCTTTATTTTAATTGGTTTGTGTTAGCAACGTATCTGTGCCCTTCCTTTTTCTTTATTTAAATTAATTAGTGTGGTGTATATTTTTGTACTAATAAAGCAAGTTTTTTGTACTCTCCATAGTCTTTTGCCCTCTTAAGAGAACTTTATCCTCTTAGTTTTTCTTGTCCCCCTTTTCCTTTATCAATTTAGGCCAATATGTATATTGTGTTACATATTTTTGGTAAAAAAATCCCAATACGTGTAAATTGATTGCTTTGCACAAAAGTTACAGTGTTTACAAACTATGGGATATTTTTATTTTACATTTTTTAATTATTTTTTTTTACTAGTATGAGTGGCAATCAGTGACTTATAGTGGGACTGCGATATTGCGGCAGACATATCAGACACCTAACTGACGCTTTTGACACTTTTTGCTGACCAGTGACACTAATACAGTCATCAGTGCTAAAAGTATGCGCTGTCACTGTACTAATGACACTGGCAGTGAAGGGGTTAACATCAGGGGCGATCATAGGGTACACAGGATCAGCACACTCCCCTCTCACAGAACGGCAATCTGCCTTGGTAACATCAGGGGTGATCGAAGGGTTAAATGTGTTCCCTGGGAGGGATTGCTGTGTGTGTGTATGTGTGTGTGTGTGTGTGGGGGGGTGCTTTTACTAGGGGAAGGTAAAGATCCGTGTTACTGCTTAGTAGTAACACAGGATCAGCATATTCCCCTCTCACAGAACGGCGATCTGCCTTGTTTACAGACCGCCATTCTGCCTTTCTCCCAAACGATCGGTGGATCCCGCCAGACCAGCTGATTGGCTCCTGCTGTGTCCAATCACAGCGAGAGTGGGTCGCAAACTGCGTGCGCACACGCACCCCAGGCCCGGAAGTGTCAGATCACAAACTAGGTACGTGATCTGGCACAGAGCGGCCGCCCTGCCGCAGTATGGCTAAGTGGTCAAAGTGGTAATAAACCCAAAACCAAATATTTACTATATTGCAGCATACCAATCATTAGATGTGTTGACTGGATTGATTTACTTTTGTATGCTTTTTTCCGCTCTGTTTTTTTACCTGGTGATCTGGCCAGTAACACACTTCCTGTATTAGATCGCCCCCACCCTGTGTTTCAATAGTTTTTATTGAAAGTTTTACAGTAATTACAGTAATAGTACATACAGGGTAAAGTTTGATTAGCTTTCCATCAGTAAACTTACATGCATAGGTTTGGGAGCTAAATTCAAACAAGAATAAAACATTAAACCGAGTATACAAGAGCGTTAATGGCTTAGGTTAAGAGGTTTACACAGGGCCGATCCTAGGGTCACCGGCGCCTGGGTGCAGAAATATTTTTGGCGCCCCCACATGGGCGTGGTCATGTTACCAACTCCTCCCCTTTACAAATGTTTCTATGGCAACGACTCAAACACAGAGATGCGCCCCTAAGAAGTCTTTGTTACCCTAGGATCCTCCCATAATCTTTTAATAAAGAAAATACAGGAAGAGGATACACTAATGAGACCTGGAGGGGGGTCTCTCTGATGCACACAGAGAGGGCTTCTGTTAGAGAGTCTGTTAGAAAGAGCCCCTAGACATAATACAGGAGATGGTCAGAGACTGCAGACATAATACAGGAGATGATCAGAGACTGCAGACATAATACAGGAGATGATCAGAGACTGCAGATATAATACAGGAGATGGTCAGAGACTGCAGACATGATACAGGAGATGATCAGAGACTGCAGACATAATATAGGAGATGGTCAGAGACTGCAGACATAATACAGGAGATGGTCAGAGACTGCAGACATAGTACAGGAGATGATCAGAGACTGCAGACAGGATATAAGAGACGATCAGAGACTGCAGACATAGTACAGGAGATGATCAGAGACTGCAGACATAGTACAGGAGATGATCAGAGACTGCAGACATAGTACAGGAGATGATCAGAGACTGCAGACATAGTACAGGAGATGATCAGAGAATGCAGACATAGTACAGGAGATGATCAGAGACTGCAGACATAGTACAGGAGATGATCAGAGACTGCAGACATAGTACAGGAGATGATCAGAGATTGCAGACATAGTACAGGAGATGATCAGAGACTGCAGACATAGTACAGGAGATGATCAGAGACTGCAGACATAGTATAGGAGATGATCAGAGACTGCAGACAGGATATAAGAGATGATCAAAGACTTCAGACATAGTACAGGAGATGATCAGAGACTGCAGACATAGTATAGGAGATGATCAGAGACTGCAGACATAATACAGGAGATGATCAAAGACCGCAGACATAGTACAGGAGATGATCAGAGACTGCAGACATAGTACAGGAGATGGTCAGAGACTGCAGACATAGTACAGGAGATGATCAGAGATTGCAGACATAGTACAGGAGATGATCAGAGACTGCAGACATAGTACAGGAGATGATCAGAGACTGCAGACATAGTACAGGAGATGATCAGAGACTGCAGACAGGATATAAGAGATGATCAAAGACTTCAGACATAGTACAGGAGATGATCAGAGACTGCAGACATAGTACAGGAGATGGTCAGAGACTGCAGACATAGTACAGGAGATGATCAGAGAATGCAGACATACTACAGGAGATGATCAGAGACTGCAGACATACTACAGGAGATGATCAGCGACTGCAGACATACTACAGGAGATGATCAGAGACTGCAGACAGGATATAAGAGATGATCAGAGACTGCATACATAGTACAGGAGATGGTCAGAGACTGCAGACATAATACAGGAGATGATCAGAGACTGCAGACATAGTACAGGAGATGATCAGAGACTGCAGACATAGTACAGGAGATGATCAGAGACTGCAGACATAGTACATGAGATGATCAGAGACTGCAGACATAGTACAGGAGATGATCAGAGACTGCAGACATAGTACATGAGATGATCAGAGACTGCAGACATAGTACATGAGATGATCAGAGACTGCAGACATAGTACAGGAGATGATCAGAGACTGCAGACATAATACAAGAGATGATCAGAGACTGCAGACATAGTACAGGAGATGATCAGAGACTGCAGACATAGTACAAGAGATGGTCAGAGACTGCAGACATATTACAGGAGATGGTCAGAGACTGCAGACATAGTACAGGAGATGATCAGAGACTGCAGACATAGTACAGGAGATGATCAGAGACTGCAGACAGGATATAAGAGATGATCAAAGACTTCAGACATAGTACAGGAGATGATCAGAGACTGCAGACATAATACAGGAGATGATCAGAGACTGCAGTCATAGTACAGGAGATGATCAGAGACTGCAGACATAATACAGGAGATGATCAGAGACTGCAGACATACTACAGGAGATGATCAGAGACTGCAGACAGGATATAAGAGATGATCAAAGACTGCAGACATACTACAGGAGATGATCAGAGACTGCAGACATACTACAGGAGATGGTCAGAGACTGCAGACAGGATATAAGAGATGATCAGAGACTGCAGACATAGTACAGGAGATGGTCAGAGACTGCAGACATAATACAGGAGATGATCAGAGACTGCAGACATACTACAGGAGATGATCAGAGACTGCAGACAGGATATAAGAGATGATCAAAGACTGCAGACATACTACAGGAGATGATCAGAGACTGCAGACATACTACAGGAGATGGTCAGAGACTGCAGACAGGATATAAGAGATGATCAGAGACTGCAGACATAATACAGGAGATGATCAGAGACTGCAGACATAGTACAGGAGATGATCAGAGACTGCAGACATAGTACATGAGATGATCAGAGACTGCAGACATAGTATAGGAGATGATCAGAGACTGCAGACATAGTATAGGAGATGATCAGAGACTGCAGACATAGTACAGGAGATGATCAGAGACTGCAGACATAGTACATGAGATGATCAGAGACTGCAGACATAGTACAGGAGATGATCAGAGACTGCAGACATAATACAGGAGATGATCAGAGACTGCAGACATAGTACAGGAGATGATCAGAGACTGTAGTTATGATACGATACAAGAGATGATCAGAGACTGCAGACATAGTACAGGAGATGCCCAGAGACTGCAGACATAGTACAGGATATGGTCAGAGACTGCAGACATAGTACAGGAGATGATCAGGGACTGCAGACATAGTACAGGATATGGTCAGAGATTGCAGACATAGTACAGGAGATGATCAGGGACTGCAGACATAGTACCGGAGATGATCATAGACTGCAGACATAGTACAGGAGATGGTCAGAGACTGCAGACATAGTACAGGAGATGGTCAGAGACTGTAGTTATGATACAAGAGATGATCAGAGACTGCAGACATAGTACAGGAGATGATCAGAGACTGCAGACATAGTACAGGAGATGCCCAGAGACTGCAGACATAGTACAGGAGATGGTCAGAGACTGTAGTTATGATACAAGAGATGATCAGAGACTGCAGACATAGTACAGGTGATGCCCAGAGACTGCAGACATAGTACAGGATATGGTCAGAGATTGCAGACATAGTACAGGAGATGATCAGAGACTGCAGACATAATACAGGAGATGGTCAGAGACTGCAGACATGATATAAGAGACGGTTAGAGACTGCAAACTTAGTACAGGAGATGGTCAGAGACTGCAGGCATAGTACAGGAGATGATCAGAGACTGCAGACATAGTACAGGAGATGATCAGAGACTGCAGACATAGTACAGGAGATGCCCAGAGACTGCAGACATAGTACAGGAGATGGTCAGAGACTGCAGACATAGTACAGGAGATGGTCAGAGACTATAGATATAGTACAGGAGATGATCAGAGACTGCAGACATAGTACAAGAGATGGTCAGAGACTGCAGACATAGTACAGGAGATGCCCAGAGACTGCAGACATAGTACAGGAGATGATCAGAGACTGCAGACATAGTACAGGAGATGCCCAGAGACTGCAGACATAGTACAGGAGATGGTCAGAGACTGCAGACATAGTACAGGAGATGGTCAGAGACTGCAGATATAGTACAGGAGATGCCCAGAGACTGCAGGCATAGTACAGGAGATGCCCAGAGACTGCAGACATAGTACAGGAGATGGTCAGAGACTGTAGTTATGATACAAGAGACGGTCAGAGACTGCAATCATAGAACAGGAGATGGTCAGAGACTGCAGACATAGTACAGGAGATAGCCAGAGACTGCAGACATAGTACAGGAGATGGTCAGAGACTGTAGTTATGATACAGGAGACGATCAGAGACTGCAATCATAGTGCAGGTGATGGTCAGAGACTGCAGACATAGTACAGGAGATGGTCAGAGACTGCAGACATAGTACAGGAGATGGTCAGAAACTGCAGACATAGTACAGGAGATGGTCAGAGACTGCAGACATAGTACAGGAGATGGTCAGAGACTGCAGACTTAGTACAGGAGATGGTCAGAGACTGCAGACTTAGTACAGGAGATGGTCAGAGACTGTAGTTATGATACAAGAGACGGTCAGAGACTGCAATCATAGAACAGGAGATGGTCAGAGACTGCAGACATAGTACAGGAGATAGCCAGAGACTGCAGACATACTACAGGAGATGCTCAGAGACTGCAGACATAGTACAGGAGATGCTCAGAGACTGCAGACATAATACAAGAGATGATCAGAGACTGCAGACATACTACAGGAGATGGTCAGAGACTGCAGACATACTACAGGAGATGGTCAGAGACTGCAGTTCCTATGGACACTAGTACATAATGGCCAATCGGCCCTCTCACCTGACCCAGCGATACAGCAACGGTTCCTCTGATCAGGAGTCAGCTCACTCTGAATTGCCCATGGTGACTCCGCTGGGTAGCACCCAGATCTGTATTCCTGCAAAGACTCCATTCCTTTCTCTGCCAGGGATGGCACCAGGCTGTGTGGCTTTCCCTCTGGTGGCGCAGGGCAGCCGGGTTCTCTCTCTGATGGTGTTCTCTCAGCACTGTCTTCTCCCTCTGGAGTCCTGGGTGTACTTCCCTGAAAGCTTTCCCGGGCTCCTGTCTCTCTCTCTCTTTCCCATTCACCTGAGCATGCTGTGTGGGCTCCAGTTTCTGTGTTACAGTGGGGCTGCCAGTCCTCGGGACTATATGTCCCACAATCCTCTTCTCTGCTCCTTTTTCTATACTGTTTCCTCCCTGGTTGATATGAAGGCGGGGGAAGAAACATTGTGGGCAGCTGTGCTGGCAAGCACCGCTCACTAGTACAGCAGCACGCAGGAGGAGAGGGAGGGGGGAAAGGAGAGGGAGGGGGGAAAGGAGAGGGAGGGGGGAAAGGAGAGGGAGGGGGAAAAGGAGAGCCTGCAGCTGCATTGGCTTCACTAGGGTTAGGGTCACCCCCCTTCCACCAACTATAGTCGCCCCTCAGTACAGACCCCCCTCCACTACATATAGACCCCCCTCCGTCAGTGCAGAACCCACACTAAGTATAAACCCCTCCCTCAGTACAGACCTTACTTACCCAGTACAGATCCCCCCCAGGTAACCCCCCCTCTATTAGTACAGACCCCCCAGGACAGATCTCCCTCTCCATTAGTACAGACCCCACAGGACAAACCACCCCTTCATTAGTACAGACCTCCCAGGACAGACCACCCCATTAGTACAGACCCCCCCTCCATTAGTACAGACCCCCCAGGAGAGACCCCCTCATTAGTACAGACCCCCTCTCCATTAGTACAGACCCCCCCTCCATTAGTACAGCCCCCCTCCATTAGTAAAGACCCCCCCTAAATTAGTACAGACCCCCCAGGACAGACCTCTCTCCATTAGTACAGACCCCCCTCCATTAGTACAGACCCCCAGTACAGACCCCCCCATTAGGACAGACCCCCCCTCCATTAGTACAGACCCCATTAGTACAGACCCCACCACAGTACAGACCCCCCCATTAGTACAGACCCCCCATTAGTACAGACCCCCTCTCCATTAGTACAGACCCCCCAGGACAGACCCCCCTCCATTAGTACAGACCCCCCTCCATTAGTACAGATCCCCCTCCATTAGTACAGACCCCCTCTCCATTAGTACAGACCCCCCTCCATTAGTACAGACCCCCCAGTACAGACCCCCCTCCATTAGTACAGACCCCCTCTCCATTAGTACAGACCCCCCAGGACAGACCCCCTCTCCATTAGTACAGACCCCCCTCCATTAGTACAGACCCCCCAGTACAGACCCCCCTCCATTAGTACAGACCCCATTAGTACAGACCCCCTCTCCATTAGTACAGACCCCCCAGGACAGACCCCCCTCCATTAGTACAGACCCCTCCTCCATTAGTACAGACCCCATTAGTACAGATCCCCTCTCCATTAGTACAGACCCCCCAGGACAGACCCCCTCTCCATTAGTACAGACCCCCCCAGTACAGACCCCCCCCCTCCATTAGTACAGACCCCATTAGTACAGATCCCCTCTCCATTAGTACAAACCCCCAGGACAGACCCCCCCTCCATTAGTACAGACCCCCCCTCCATTAGTACAGACCCCCTCTCTATTAGTACAGACCCCCCTCCATTAGTACAGACCCCCCAGGACAGACCCCCCTCCATTAGTACAGAACCCCCCCATTAGTACAGACCCCCCATTAGTACAGACCCCCCTCCATTAGTACAGAACCCCCCATTAGTACAGACCCCCTCCATTAGTACAGACTCCATTAGTACAGACCCCATTAGTACAGACCCCCGCTTGATTTGTACAGACCCCATTAGTACAGACCCCCTACATTAGTACAGACCCCATTAGTACAGACCCCCTCTGGATTAGTACAGACCCCCCATTAGTACAGCCCCCCCATTATTAGTACAGACCCCCCATTATTAGTACAGACCCCCCTCCATTAGTACAGCCCCCCATTATTAGTACAGACCCCCATTATTAGTGCAGACCCCCCCATTATTAGTACAGCCCCCCATTAGTACAGCCCCCTCTCCATTAGTACAGACCCCATTAGAACAGCCCCCCTCTATTAGTACAGTACAGCCCCCCTCCATTAGTACAGCCCCCCCTCTATTAGTACAGCCCCCCTCCATTAGTACAGTACAGCCCCCCTCCATTAGTACAGCCCCCCTCCATTAGTACAGTACAGCCCCCCTCCATTAGTACAGCCCCCTCCATTAGTACAGCCCCCCTCCATTAGTACAGTACAGCCCCCCTCGCCCCCCCTCCATTAGTACAGTACAGCCCCCTCCCCTCCATTAGGGTACATAAATATACCCGGGCGGCAGCTGGAGAGGAGAGGACAGTGTGCAGCCAGCCGCGCCGCCCGGGTGGAGAGCAGAGCAGATCAAAGCAGGCAGGAGCGGGAGCGGGAGACACAGAGAGGAGAATGTGTCAGGCACGGACCGCTCCACCGCTCCTCCGCTCCCCCCCGCGACATCACTGTGCGGCTGGTCTCTCTCCACGCAGAGACCAGCCGCTCTGCCTCCGATGTCATCTCCGGCTGGCAGCTGCTCTCTTTCTCCGAGGAGGGGCTTGAGCAGCAAACAGCGGCGCGGCGCCTCTTTCTTCTTGGAGCCGCCGCCGGACACAATCAAGGGGAGGAGGAGGAGGGAAGGGAGCAGTGGAGCACTCTGGCGCTTCAGCGCCCCCACCTCTCTGGCGCCTGGGTGCACTGCACCCCGTGCACCCCGTCTAGGACCGGCCCTGGGTTTACAAATATTTTGTGCAAGTTAAAGGGGTTGTAAAGGTAAAAGTTTTTTCACCTTAATGCATTCTATGGCGGGGCCGAGTGATACAGTGAGCGGCTATGGCCGCCGGCTGTATCACGGGAGCGTGCCTGCAAGCACTCAACACCATGTGAGGGAGCTCGCATGAAAGTGTTGAGTCCTTGCGGGGGGAGGGGGGGGTCGAGACAGCCGCCGACCCCAGAAGACCAGGCTCGGGGCCACTTTGTGCAAAACGAGCTGCACAGTGGAGGTAAGTATAACATGTTTGTTATTTAAAAAAATATATATATATCTTTAGTGATCCTTTAAGTTAGGTTGGTAGGGTAGAGACCATGACAGGCAAAGCTTATCACGACTTAACACTAGTGAGATCCATGGTTAGTATTCATGTTGGATTTATAACGCTGATCTGTGTCATTGGAGCTAGAGTTGCCAGAGGAGGAGGATTTTAGCATAGATTCCATTGCTGGATGCTCTTATAAATTATTAAGAACAGTGGGTGTGAACTAATTCCAGAGTAGCTTCGATGTTTGGTGGATACACCGACTTCCATAGATTTGTCATGTTTAGTCTGGCTGCTAATAGAATGTGGGTTGTGACATGTCGGTAAGGGATGGGGATGCTATCGACTGTTAGATTCAAAAGAGCTAAAGCAGGGGGTGAGAGGACTTGGGTCCCGGAGACATCTGCTATGATCTGGAAAATGCATCCCCAAAAGGACTTCAAGGATGGGAAGCTCCAAAATATGAGGAGTATACCCCCCTGAGAGCCACATTTTCTCCAGCAGGAATCGGAGGGTAGAGATCTGAGTGTGGACATTTTGGTAGAACCTTGGCATGTGGGGATGGGCTTATAGTTGTGCCATTAATTTTGACAGAGAGATCAGGGGAAGGGGCATATGGGGGAGGAAAAATTAGATGCACTAACTAATTAAAGTCAAACTCCACCTAACATTTTATAAGCAGTTGCAGCAAACAGTTATCCTTTTGGGATAAAGATTTTACATAAATAAATAAGAACTAATCATTGTAAGCACCCCTGTCAGTGTTAAATGGTTTGTCTCCAACCCTCTAACTGCTACATCTGCATGACAGCTTGTTCTGTTGAAAAACAACAGACTTACTGGCTGGATCACCCGGTGAAAATAAAGGAAGGGAAACCTAAAAAAGCAAACAAATGCAGCAATCACATCTAATAATTGGTAAACTACAGTATAGTAAATGTTGGCTTTTGGGTTTTAATACTGCTTTAAAGGCTAATGCCAGTACATCCAAGATTTGGGACATCAATGGCTTGTGAATAATACCATCTGTGCCCCATTCGATTTTAAATCTGCCCATTGATTGGAGTAGTTCTGGGACACCACAGAAATGTATACATTCATTTGGAGAGATTTCCTGTGGTCTGAACAGTGGCTTGGTGGTTAGCCCTTCTTTCTCGGAGCACTGGTTCATATCCTGGTCAGGACACTATTTATAAGAAGTTTGCATATTCTCCCTGTGCTTGAGTCGGTTTCCTTCGACACTCCAAAGACTTCCTAGTAGGTTAATGGGCACCTTTCCAAAATGGCCCCAGTATGCATGTGAGATAGGGATCTCAGATTGTGAGCTCTGTGAGGGCAGAAGCTGTTGTGAATGTATAGTGTGTAAAGGACTGTAAAATATGTTGGCACTATATAAACACCTATAATAAAAAAAATGAAAATGCCTGCTTGGGTACTCAGTACTATTCTCTGGTTTCTGATTGGCCGTTGTTGGCTGTCAGAAGTAAAGTACCCAGGCTGGTACTGAATGAATGTACAGCTAAATAACCGGCCACCCCAAAAAATGTTCTTCGTGACCAGGACCAGGACAAGTGGGCAGGAGGGGAAGACGCACAGGGCTCAGCTGTAGGTGGGGTGCCCCCCTAATGTGCCCAATCTTCAGATCAGTGGCTAGTTACCACAAGGCTGCTCTGGCAGCTATGCCCTCACACTATGCTCCGATGTGTCCACTCTCTGCCCACTAAAAAAAAAACTGCGCTTCAGAAACTACCTTCTGATTTCTAGGAAGCAAGCAATTGGCCATGCATGTGCAGTGCACACCATATGCCAGCCGGGGCAAAGGGTGCAGAGAATGAATGCATGGCAGTACACCTTTTTTACACCATGCATTAGTAGTGGGAGACTAGGTGCAGTTATCCATCCATGCCCCGGGCACTGAACCAGCCTGCCCTGCTACTGTTTGTAACAAAGTCTGCAATGTTGTTTATTGCTTACAGTATTACTTGTTCCCTTTTCAGGAGCGAGAAGAAAATTACAGACAGACGAGTGAAGACATGAACAGCAATGTTTTATGGTGGGCTATTGTGCAAACCATCATCCTCACCTCTGTTGGCATCTGGCAGATCAAACGCCTAAAAGATTTTCTCATCGCCAAGAAAGTTGTATAATAGCTCAGCCAGGGATGAATGCCTACTTTGAAATTTAGATAGTTAGATAGAGGAGCCTCTTCTTTGATCCACCACTCTCCCCCTGCCCAAATCCTGGTTTTACTTTGTTACTATGTGTTTGCCACATTCACTTGTCTAATGAGTGCCCTTACTGGCCACATGGATGGTCTCGCTAGACAAGGCAAAGATAAATGAGACAAACCTCCATGGGAGGGGCTTAGGCAGGACCTTAAAGCGGAAGTAAACCCATCCATAAAACAGTTACCTTTCCGGCACGTGCCAGAAATATAACACTCCCATTGGTTGTGCTCTCAACCAAACTGTCAAACCATCCAATGGCTGGTGTCATAACAGATCACATGTGCAGCATCATGGTAGTTGTAGATTAAACAGAGGCCAAGATGGCGGCTTCCTTGGCTGAAAACGATAGGAGGGTTTACTTCCACTTTAACTTTTGAAATGGATGATTGGTCCAATTTAATTGAATCCCCTGAAAATCCTTTCGGTCCATGTAAAATGTTTAAAAGTGTCCCCTCAACTCAGGCATGAAAACTTTCTTGTGTTATCATGGAATAATATAAGATAATTCCTTTTCGTAAGATAAAAATAAATTGTTTGTGAAAAAAAATAAAGTGTATGCAGATTATTATGTCATTTACATTTTTTTTTTATTTTTTATAGAAAAACATACTAGGTCTATCACCAGTAGATAACAAAAAAGATTAAAGACTCTAAAGGAAATCACAGAATTTTTGTACTCACTGTAAAGCTACTGTAAAGCCATGGAATGATATTCTATTCAGGAACCATGGGCTATACTACCATCTACAGGAGGATGGACACAAAAGGACTGAGCCCTAGGGGCTATAACCCCAGTCCCATGCCATGCATGTCTCAGTTATAGCAAATAGTATCAAAAATAACAACCAAGAAGAAGGGAACCTGTACCCCTCAATTGACTCGGAGGAAGGGATTTTACAGTGAGCACAAAAATCCTGTTTTTTTTCTATTATCCTTTGAAGGGCGCAGGATTCCATTCAGGATCCATGGGACATTCAAAAAAGAGGGGCTAGCAACAGACAACAACAGGCAACAAACAAAAAGACAAATCAAAGCGTAAAGGCGACTTGCAAAATCCTGTGGTCAAAACACCATTTGCAATGGCTGAAACATCAACCTGTCAAAATTTTGTTAAAGTATGAACAGAAGACAGAGGTCTGATGACGAAAGGCCCAAGAGCTGCGCACAGCGTTAGTGGAGTGAACATTCAGAGAGATAGGGCGAACCTTATCTTTCAAATCACAAGCCCAAACAATTTGGAAATCCACCAAGAAATGGTGGAACTAGATGCCAGAGCAACCTTCCAGGGACCTTGTGGAAAAACAAACAAGGAATCAGATTTTCTGAAGAAAGCTTTGGCATTTAAATAAACCTGAGCAGCTATCACTACCTCCAAACAGTGGAGAGAAATCTCCATGGCAAAATGACATCTACATTCAAAGGCTAAGTTCCATTTTTCCAGGTAAATGCCTATGCAGTTGTAGCACTGCCACTGCCCCCGCCCCCGTAGGGGTCGCTGAGTATAGCCTTCCCTGGGCTTCCCTTTGATTATCCTGCAGCCAGATGCTTGGATATTTTCACACAACCAGGTACAAACTCATCCGCTCGTTATCCAATGACCAGTCTAGAGGATTTGTTTTTTGTATTTATTGGTAGAACTTGGATAGGAGAAGGAATTAGTGGGATACTCCAACTTTTAACTATGCACAGAGGAGGACAACTCTCACTTGGCCTCACTTGATTGAACTGAATAGCAGATCCTCTGCTGAACCATACAGCACTTGTATGGACAAAAAAGTCCTTTGCTTGCTCTGGCAGCAGACTCAATGAACTTCTGATTCTTCTGGACACTAACTACTATCCCCTTTTGCTTGCACTGGTCCACTGACTTTACTAGCTTGCAGGGATGGCCCTCACAGAACAGGCCCCTAGACTTAGGTCTGTACTCACAGTAGCCAGGAACAGATCCTTCTAGGTGTGTCTCCCTCATGGTCATCTCTGCAGGACATCTGGGTTGCAGCTTCTGCGGCTCTGGCCCTCAGGTCGACTACCTGAAGCTACATGGCAGCCTGTACAGAGGAGGGGAGGCAGCCTCCTTCCTCTGGGACTCCAGCTGAAGTCCCTGTGCACATGTGCTCTCTTGATATAAATACAGTCACCCAGCATGCCTTGAGGCACCTTCCTAGGCCAATGGCCAGGGCTGTATCTACATGCTCCCATTTGTCAGGTTTTCTCCCACTGTCCAATATGCCCCTTCCTATTGGGCCAGTGTGAAACAGGCAGACAACTTGAGCAGCATCTGAGTACAATGAGCAGACCCTATCAATGGCAGAGAGCACCTGAATTTGCCTGACATTCCCCCTGTTAGGCAGGAAAATCCAAAAACTATGCACTCTCTAACACCTACCTAGGAGAGTGTTACACAGTCAACATGCCCAGGGGCGGACTGACAACTCATGGGGCCCCCGGGCAATAGGAGATCCTGGGGCCCCCTGTCCCCGCTCATGTGTTCCCACCCACACACAAATCCCCACCTACATTTTGCACTGCCCACACTACATGCGTTCGTCACAGAATTACATTAAAGAAAGTGCATTAACGGTACATTTCCAAAATTAAAGTGATTGTAAAGGCTCTTTTTTTTTTAAAAACAAACATATCATACTTACCTCCACTGTGCAGCTTGTTTTGCACAGAGTGGCCCCGAACCTCGACATCTGGGGGTGGCTCTCGCGGCTCCTCCCCACATCAGATAACTCCCTAGGAGAAGCGCTCCCCCGGGGGGTGGGGTTACCTTGCAGGTGAGCTCCCGTGTCCAGCATTTGCGCCTATAGACACGTTTACATACATGTGCTCATCCTACATAAAGCTTTTCATATAGAGCATGTGTGGGGATCATGGGGGTGCTTTACATTTTTTTTTATTATTTTTATTAACTTTAGATAATTTTCACTGATCACCAATGTAAGGAACATTCTTCTCACTGACCACCAATGTAAGGAACATTCTTCCCACTGACCACCAATGTAAGGAACATTCTTCCCACTGACCACCAATGTAAGGAACATTCTTCCCACTGACCACCAATGTAAGGAACATTCTTCCCACTGACCACCAATGTAAGGAACATTCTTCTCACTGACCACCAATGTAAGGAACATTCTTCCCACTGACCACCAATGTAAGGAACATTCTTCCCACTGACCACCAATGTATAGAAACATTCTTCTCACTGATCACCAATGTAAGGAACATTCTTCCCACTGACCACCAATGTAAGAGACATTCTTCTCACTGACCACCAATGTAAGGAACATTCTTCCCACTGACCACCAATGTAAGGAGCATTCTTCCCACTGACCAAAAATGTAAGGAGCATTCTTCCCACTGACCACCAATGTAAGGGACCAGACTGGGGATGCGACTACAGAAAATAACCAGACTGCGAATGCGACTACAGGAGATAACCAGAGACTAGGGATGCGACAACAGGAGATAACCAGACTGTGAATGCGACTACAGGAAATAACCAGACTGCGAATGCGACTACAGGAGATAACCAGAGACTAGGGATGCGACAACAGGAAATAACCAGAGGCTGCGAATGCAACTACAGGAAATAACCAGACTGCGAATGCGACTACAGGAAATAACCAGAGACTAGGGATGCGACTACAGGAAATAACCAGAGACTGAGAATGCGACTACAGGAGATGACCAGAGACTGCGAATGCAACTACAGGAAATAACCAGACAACGAATGCGACTACAGGAGATAACCAGACTGGGGATGCGACTACAGGAAATAACCAGACTGCGAATGCGACTACAGGAGATAACCAGAGACTAGGGATGCGACTACAGGAGATAACCAGACTGGGGATGCGACTACAGGAGATGACCAGACTGCGAATGCAACTACAGAAAATAACCAGACTGCGAATGCGACTACAGAAAATAACCAGAGACTGGGGATGCGACTACAGGAAATAACCAGAGACTGGGGATGCGACTACAGGAAATAACCAGAGACTGAGAATGCGACTACAGGAGATGACCAGAGACTGCGAATGCGACTACAGGAAATAACCAGAGACTGGGGATGCGACTACAGGAGATGACCAGAGACTGGGGATGCGACTACAGGAGATAACCAGACTGCAAATGCGACTACAGGAAATAACCAGAGACTGCGAATGCAACTACAGGAAATAACCAGACTGCGAATGCGACTACAGGAGATAACCAGAGACTGGGGATGCGACTACAGGAGATGACCAGAGACTGGGGATGCGACTACAGGAGATGACCAGAGACTGGGGATGCGACTACAGGAGATAACCAGACTGCGAATGCAACTACAGAAAATAACCAGACTGCGAATGCAACTACAGAAAATAACCAGACTGCGAATGCGACTACAGGAAATAACCAGAGGCTGCGAATGCGACTACAGGAAATAACCAGAGACTGCGAATGCGACTACAGAAAATAACCAGAGACTGCGAATGCGACTACAGGAGATGACCAGAGACTGGGGATGCGACTACAGGAAATAACCAGAGACTGCGAATGCGACTACAGGAGATGACCAGAAACTGCGAATGCGACTACAGGAAATAACCAGAGACTGCGAATGCAACTACAGGAAATAACCAGACTGCAAATGCGACTACAGGAGATAACCAGACTGCAAATGCGACTACAGGAGATAACCAGAGACTGGGGATGCGACTACAGGAGATGACCAGAGACTGCGAATGCAACTACAGGAAATAACCAGACTACGAATGCGACTACAGGAGATAACTAGACTGGGGATGCGACTACAGGAAATAACCAGACTGCGAATGCGACTACAGGAGATAACCAGAGACTAGGGATGCGACTACAGGAGATAACCAGACTGGGGATGCGACTACAGGAGATAACCAGACTGCGAATGCAACTACAGAAAATAACCAGACTGCGAATGCGACTACAGAAAATAACCAGAGACTGCGAATGCGACTACAGGAAATAACCGGACTGCGAATGCGACTACAGGAAATAACCAGATTGCGAATGCAACTACAGGAAGTAACCAGAGACTGCGAATGCGACTACATTAAATAACCAGAGACTGCGAATGCAACTACAGGAAATAACCAGAGACTGCGAATGCGACTACAGGAAATAACCAGAGACTGCGAATGCGACTACAGGAGATAACCATAGACTGCGAATGCGACTGCGACTACAGGAAATGACCAGACTGCGAATGCGACTACAGGAAATGACCAGACTGCGAATGCGACTACAGGAAATGACCAGACTGCGAATGCGACTACAGGAAATGACCAGACTGCGAATGCGACTACTGGAAATGACCAGACTGCGAATGCGACTACAGGAAATAACCAGACTGCGAATGCGACTACAGGAAATGACCAGACTGCGAATGCGACTACAGGAAATGACCAGACTGCGAATGCGACTACAGGAAATGACCAGACTGCGAATGCGACAACAGGAGATAACCAGAGACTGCGAATGCGACTACAGGAGATAACCAGACTGCGAATGCAACTACAGAAAATAACCAGACTGCGAATGCGACAACAGGAGATAACCAGAGACTGCAAATGCGACTACAGGAAGTAACCAGACTGCGAATGCGACAACAGGAGATAACCAGAGACTGCGAATGCGACTACAGGAGATAACCAGACTGCGAATGCGACAACAGGAGATAACCAGAGACTGGGGATGCGACTACAGGAAGTAACCAGACTGCGAATGCGACAACAGGAGATAACCAGAGACTGGGGATGCGACTACAGGAAGTAACCAGACTGCAAATGCGACAACAGGAGATAACCAGACTGGGGATGCGACTACAGGAGATAACCAGGTAGCCAGTTTTAAAATTCAAACTTTCAGCAATGCACAGCTATACAAGGGGATAAACAACATTTCCAGGGATGCTTTAGCAAAAAAAAAGGGGTCTACAGGCCGGGTATCTACGGTAGGCAGAAGGACCTACCTGACCAGTCGGGCTCACCTCCCGCTCTCAGAGGTCCGGGGGCGGAGCTTTCGTCGGTAGGGGGCGGGGCTTTCGTCGGTAGGGGGCGGGGCTTTCGTCGGTAGGGGCGGGGATTTTTGTCGTCCAGAGCGGAGCTCTCAGAAGTGCAGGAGAGACGCTCTATACAGACTGAGACTACATGAGGAGGGGCGGGGCGGGGCAGGGCAGGGCAGGGTCAGAGCGTCAGAGCGTCAGTGGAGCTCCCTGCCCCGCCCCTCCCTGCTGACAGAGCCTCTCTCATCATAAGCCGAGGTCTGCTCTGGCAGCGGGCTGGCCACGGCGACCGGGAGGACGGGGTTTTTGTGCGGTGCGGCGGGCGGCTTTTTTCCGCTGCTGACTGAGCAGCTCATGGGGCCCCTCCTGACGTCGGGCCCTCGGTCGGCGACCGAGTGACCGAATGGTCAGTCCGCCCCTGAACATGCCCTAGTAGGTATTAAAAAAAAAACTGTGCACTTTGTAAAATGTTCATTAACTTTCTTGTCATACCTGTGGGCATACCTCACAATTTTCTGAAATGATAAAGAGAGGCAGCTTTTAGCAACAGTATGCAGATGTAGCCCCCCTGTCCTAAACATGGGCTACTTTGTCAATTTAGTGTTTGGCTGGGCTATAGTTAGCTCAGACTGATTGTATAGTTTTTCACCTGGTTCTTCCCTAAGCTTAAGCTGGCTTAAGATTTCTCACCTTTGCCAGTAGATGTCACTGGTATCAATGGCCACAGTATGAGACTTCCCAGACAAAACGAAGTTATGAATATTTATATTTTCTTCAGCCAATCCAGTAGGAGGTTTATGCCACTGGTGCATGCTGGGGGGGGGGGGGGGGATATAAATATTTGGGACTGGTCATGTGCTTACTCTCTTTCCCTGGGCTAAGGCTTAGGCTGGATGGATTGCTTTTTTGACCTCTAATTTTCCTTTATTTTGACTTTTCAAAAAAAACGAACGCAGTCATATAGAGCTTGCATAAAAAGTTTAGCACAGCATAACACTTTTGGTAATAAAATAGTATGTTTTGTATAGAGATGTACACATTAGACCAAAAGAAGGGACATCTGAGGCTGCACGAGAGACAGACGGATTTGGTCTCAAAATAAGGGGCTGATGGGAGCTACCGTTATGCCACTACATATCCTAGTTCAATTCAAACGTTTTTTTGATTGTTCTGTTAGCCTTGAAGAAGGAAGAGTCTTATCCCCAGAAACACGTTGGCTGTAACTGTTGTTCTTAATAAATAAAGATTTTAAAAGAATTTCGAACAAGATGCTAATTTTTTACTTGGTACTCCTAACCCCACATCTTAGACCCCTTTTACACTGGGGCGGTGCAGGGGCGTTCACGGTAAAGCGCCTCTTTACCGCTATTATAGCGGCACTTTTCAGCCACTAGCGGGGTGCTTTTATCCCCCACTATCGGCCGAGGAAAGGGTTAAAATGTTCGCTTGGAGGTTGAATGGACCAGAATCTGCTAGCAGCTGTTGATTGCAGTAGCCTCCCTGGCGGTATGATTATGTCAAATTTTTGTGTCTCAAAGCGGTACAATTGTTTTGCATAGAAATCTGGCGTTTTATATTTTAGGACTTTAATTCTTAGCAATAACACGCTTACATCTGTCCAAACAAGAGTCTAGTAGACATCCTGGGTATTATAAAGTTTGAAACACAAAATTATAAATTATAATATAATAAATAACTATAAATAATTACATAAAATAATAATATAATAATAATAAAATTAATTTCCCTACGATTCACTATCGCTCAATTCTGCAAGTGTTCTAATTTACTATCGCTGTTTTCTAGCTGGTCTAAAACCATTTTTGACGTAAAGGGACACTTTTTGGTTGCTATGGACAATCTCCAGTTTCAAGGCAGAAAGAACAGTATATATATCATATAAAACTGCATGCAGGGCATGGGCCAAAGCACTGGGGACAAAAGGGATGTGAAATGATTTCATACAGTAATGTAATCTGTAAGAATACAGTGTACTGTATGTGTTATGAATTTTCAATTTTTTGAATTTGCAGCCGGGCTCTGCAGTGCCGCTCGCAGGGAGCGGAGCCTGGCATACGGTACATCGGGCGGAGGACAGAGCCCGCAGACACAGCGTGGGGGCATCGCAGGATCCTGGGGACAAGGTAAGTAACCCCCTAATGGTACTGAAATGTAACCCCAAACCACACTCGGGGAAACCGCCAGGGAGGTTAAAAGTCTTGATCCACACAGGCATTTGAACCAGCAATGCTAGAAAGAGATCCATCCTTCCATCCATGCATGGAAGGGGAAGGGTTTATCACATAGGGGCTCTACTCATTTCTTTTGTGCCTAATGTCCAATCGTCCTGTAGGAAGCAGTGTAACTTATTGTTCCTGAATATTATCTTGTGTCTTCTAATGGAAAAGAGAGCCAAAAATACAACTTTAGCTTGCAAAAAATATACTATAAGCCAGGGGTAGGCAACCTTTTGAGCACAGTGTGCCGAAAAATGTTTTCAAAGAAACTGAGCGTGCCGATTTTAGAACAAAAAAATGTCAACTTCACACTCTCAAACACGAAAATAATTTTTTATAAAGTTAATGCTGTAAACTACTTTAGTATTGAGAAATTAACAGCCTGCACTCTCACGCATCAGATCAGCCCCAATTCCTGCAACTCCACACCTCAGATCACTGCCCCCCCTGCAAATCTGCTTCATCACTGTACCCCCCTGCTCATCTGCCCCACCACTGTACCACCCTGCTCTTCTGTACCCCTTGCTCATCTGTCCCACCACTGTACCACCCTGCTCTTCTGTACCCCTTGCTCATCTGTCCCACCACTGTACCACCCTGCTCTTCTGTACCACCCTGCTCTTCTGTCCCATCACTGTGACCCCTCTGCTCATCTGCCCCACCACTGTACCTCCCTGCACATCTGCTCCACCGCCGTACCCCCCTTCTCTTCTGTCTCACCGCTGAACCATCTTCTCATCTGTCCTAACAATGAAATTACAGTATCTCACACCCCTCACATTTTATTATATCTTTTCATGTAACAACACAGAAGAAATTACACTTTACTACAATGTAAAGTAGTGAGTGTACAGCTTGTATAACAGTGTAAATTTGCTGTCCCCTCAATATAACTCAACACACAGCCATTAATGTCTAAACCGCTGGCAACAAAAGTGAGTACACCCCTAAGTGAAAATGTCCAAATTTGGCCAATTAGCCAGTTTCCCTCCCCAGTGTCATGTGACTCGTTAGTGTTACAAGGTCTCAGGTGTGAATGGGGAGCAGGTGTGTTAAATTTGGTGTTATCACTCTCACTCTCTCAAACTGAGCTGCAGCACGGTGGCCAAGACCATACAGCGGTTTAACAGGACAGGTTCCACTCAGGACAGGCCTCGCCATGGTCGACCAAAGAAGTTGAGTGCGCGTGCTCAGCGTCATATCCAGAGGTTGTCTTTGGGAAATAGACGTATGAGTGCTGCCAGCATTGGTGAAGAGGTAGAAGGGGTGGGGGGTCAGCCTCTTAGTGCTCAGACCATACGCCACACACTGCATCAAATTGGTCTGCATGGCTCTCCTCCCAGAAGGAAGCCTCTTCTAAAGATGATGCAAAAGAAAGCCTGCAAACAGTTTGCTGTAGACAAGCAGACTAAGGACATGGATTACTGGAACCATGTCCTGTGGTCTGATGAGACCAAGATAAACTTATTTGGTTCAGCTCTGTGATGTTGTCATGGAGGAGTGGAAGAGGACTCCAGTGGCAACCTGTGAAGCTCTGGTGAACTCCATGCCCAAGAGAGTTAAGGCAGTGCTGGAAAATAATGGTGGCCACAAAAAATATTGACACTTTGGGTCCAATTTGGACATTTTCACTTAGGGATGTACTCACTTTTGTTGCCAGCGGTTTAGACATTAATGGCTGTATGTTGAGTTATTTTAAGAGGACAGCAAATTTACACTGTTATACAAGCTGTACACTCACTACTTTACATTGTAGCAAAGTGTAATTTCTTCAGTGTTGTCACATGAAAAGATATAATAAAATATTTACAAAAATCTGAGGGGTGTACTCACTTTTGTGAGATACTGTATCTGCTCATCTGTCCCACCACAGTAACCCCCTTTCTCATCAGCCCCACCACTGTAACCCCCTGCCTATGTGTTCTACCGATGTACCTCCTTTCTCCTCTGTACCCCTCTGTACATCGGCCCCACCTCTGTACCCCCCTGCTCCTCCTCCCCACCACTTTAACCCCCTGCTCATCTGTCCCACCAATGTACCTCCTTTCTCCTCTGCCCCAACACTGAACCCCCCCGCTCATCTTTCCCACCACTATAACCCTCTTCTCATCTGGCCCAACACTGAACCCCCCCCCCCTGCTCATCTGTCCCACCACTATAACCCCCTGCTCATCAGCCCCATCACTGTACCCCTCTGTTTTTCTGCCCCACCACTGTACCCCCTTGCTTATCTGCCCCACCACTGTAACCCCTTTTCTCATCTGCCCCATGCTCTTCTCTCTCACTACTGAATCACCTTCTCATCTGTCCTAACACTGAACCCCCCTGCTCATCTGGCCCAACACTGTACTCCCTTCTCATCTCTTCCACCACTGTACCTCCCTGCACATCTGCCCCACCGCTGAACCCCTCCTGCTCATTTTCCCCACCGCTGTACTCTCTTCTCATCTATGATATGCGTGATATGCAGAGTGGTAAAAGGAAGCAGAGATGAGACACATCTACCTGTCCTGGCACACTCATCCCGCTGATCCACCTCTCGCATCCAGCCTACGTGCTTGTATGGGATGTATGTGATGTATGGGATGTATGGGATGTATGTGATGTATGGGATGTATGGGATGTATGTGATGTATTATACAAGCATCTGGAGTGGATGCGCAATGATGAGCTCAGGTCAGGGGTATTTTCTGAAAACGGTGGGCCTGTGTGCAGGATCATAAGTTGGGCCCCCGTAGCTGAGAAAAAGTGCGGCGCTATGCGCCACTAGAAAAGTTGAGTGTGATTTTCATTGCGCTGAATACTGGCTGTGGCTTAAAGTGACACAGAGTGCAGAGGGGTTCAGTAGTAAGTGACGCAAAGGTTCAGGAATAATTTCAACAAAGTTCCCAGAAGCTCAACAGTAATTCCACAAACTGTCACCTGATTGGGGTTTTCTCAATCACAGTGAAATCCCTTCTTTCTGAGATTGGTAGTGGCAACCAAGCGAGTCATCTTCCTCCAGATGGTGGGCGGGGCTAGCAGGACTGTGATTGGCTTTAGCGGTGGCCAATGACAGTCCTCCTCCCCCTGGAAACAGGGACCGCCCCCCCTAGCAGAACTGCACCCAATCTCTTCCCCATCACAAAAGCTGACACAATCGCAGCTACAGCAAAGTTAGAGAACAAAACGATGTTTACCATCTTTTACAATTTGTGGGGGCACAGTGCCTCTCCCTCAGTGCAGGTACGGCGTGGGGAATTGTGAAATTGGAATGCATTAGTGTCTCACTGACCAGGGGCTTTGCTAGGTCTACAAAAGATCTGGGGCTAGAGCCCATAGCAATGTAGTAAAGAAAGTCATACACTTGGGTGGGCATACATATGTATCTAATATACGTGTGTGTAAATACCCAGAGAGCCCCCCTTACATTAGGATCCCCAGAGAGCCTCTCCCTTGCATGAGGGTCCCCAGAGAGCCTCCCCTTAAATCAGTGTCCCCAGAGAGCCTCCCCCTTGCATCAGGATCCCCAGAGAGCCTCTCCCTTGCATCAGGGTCCCCAGAGAGCCTCCCCCTTAAATCAGGGTCCCCAGAGAACCTCCCCCTTAAATCAGGGTCCCCAGGGAGCCTTCCCCTTAAATCAGGGTCCCCAGGGAGCCTTCCCCTTAAATCAGGGTCCCCAGAGAACCTCCCCCTTAAATCAGGGTCCCCAGGGAGCCTTCCCCTTAAATCAGGGTCCCCAGGGAGCCTTCCCCTTAAATCAGGGTCCCCAGAGAGCCTCCCCCTTAAATCAGAGTCCTCAGAGAGCCTCCCCCTTAAATCAGGGTCCCCAGAGAGCCTCCCCCTTGCATCAGGGTCCCCAGAGAGCCTCCCCTCCCCTTGGGGACCCCTGCAGAGACTCGGGGCTATGGGCTCCAGATTCGGGCCTATAGCCCCAAAAGCCACCCCCTAGCAACGCCACTGTCACTGACACTTCCCTGTGCTGCTCTGCTGATGGGGAGAAAGTCGAGTCGAGTGCCGGCAAAAGAGGCTTTGCGTGCCGCTTGCGGCACCAGTGCCGGGGGTTGCCTACCCCAGATATAAGCTCTTTTATTGGTACATATTTATAGTTACACCCTTGCAGGTAAGGCAAGCAATCTTTAGATCACCGTCTTACTCATCCAGAACTATGTTTATATTTTTGGTTAACGTTAAAAAAGTAACTCATATTATTCACAGATTCATAAAGTATAAAAATGTTTAATACCTAAAAAAAAAAAAAAGCATACAAAACATATACATTTATATCTAGACCATTTTCATGCTATGGTTTTCAGGTTTCAATAAGTATGCTGATAGTCCATGTTTAATGTATACTAGCATTCACTGACAAATATGAGTGGCCTTTATTTAAAGCAGAGTTCCACCCTAATTTGCATGCACGTTCGCATGTGTTGCTGATCGCTCCGCAATCCTTTTTTGGATAGTGTCATTTAAAAAAAAAAAAAAAAATATATATATATATATATATATATATATAAAGTATCTTTTTTGCTAAAAAAGCTCCATTTCTGTCCAAATCTTGCCGCGTTGAGGTACATCATGTACTTATTCACATTGGCTCCTGGGATACTAGTGGAATCAATCCCAGGAGTAAATGGGCATCCTCCGCGCCTAGCATTGAGTTATTTCTAAACCTGAAATGACGCAATGCTAGACTTCATTGGCCGTGGTAAAGTCCTACTGCACATGCACAAGATCGGGAGTAAGGATGAGCTCAGGCGTGTTCACACAGCCCACGTGCAGAGCCCACCAGGAAGTCGGCACTGCGCTACACTAATCACAGAAAGGCACATAATAACACAGAAAATGTTTTCAGATGTAGCATATGCCGATTTTTAAAACATAATTGACGACTATCTCGGGGTGATAAAACAATAAAAAAGTCTGGAACAGGCTGGAACTTTGCATTAAAACCAAAAGCAACAGAGAAAACCTTATCTGATCCTACATCACCCTCTAGTGAAAAATTAGGAAACTGCAAGCCAGTTTACGTTATAATAAAAAAGATCATCTTCATCCTTGAAGTTCAAGTTTTGCAGCCATCCAAGTTTCATGCATATTTTCTATTATGTTGCTAGGAAATCGCTCTGCTGATTCTCGCTGAGCAGGCGGATGACAGGTTTGTCTCTGCTCACCGACTGTCCGTTTTCATCCAAACCCCATCTGCCAGACGCATGGAAAATAGGACCACCATCCGCCTGAATTTGTCAGACAGGATCAGATCGGATAGCAGCGGGGGTCAGCGGACATGTCACTGCTGACATCCGCCACTCCATAGGGGTGAATGGATGGTCCGATCAGGTCCGCCTGAAAAACTGACAGGTGGACCTGATTGGACAGCCCGTGTGAAAGGGGCCATAGGCTGAACATATCCACTTGACCTCCAGAAGATTTAACCCCTTCATAACTAGGCCATTTTTTGCTTTTTGCACTGCGTCACTTTAACTGACAATTGCGGTTGGCTCGGGACACAGAGCACTGATCACTGCGCTCCGTGCCCACCCACTTATGTGACAATAGCAAACTAATATTCGCTATTGTCTTCTTGATTCTCCTCTCAGCCAATCAGGAAGTGGGTCCTGAGACCCATCACCCAATTGGCGGTGGGATGAAGATATCCTATTGGCTGCCGAGGAGGAGAAGACCCAAGGGAAGTCGAGAAGGAGGAGATGCAGGGTGATTCTGCCCCTGGAGGAAGCGCTGCCCACAACCTAGATGGGGTAAGTGCAGGGCTGGTGACCGATCGATCAGGGGGGGCTACCTGTGACCTGACCGACCAAGTGGTGGGGGGGTGGGTGGATTGTTTGCCGACCCCCCAAAAAACGATGCCACTATTTTAATATAGACTGCCAGCACCCAGCTCCAGTCACATAAAGAAATCACTGGTTCACACTACACAGGCCACAGCACCCTTGTGAGTGAGCCCCAAGACCTTCTCCACACAGAGCTTTATAAACTTAATACAGTTTTGGATTTTAAAATTGTTTTATTTTTGTTCACTAATAATGATTTTAGCGTATTTTAATAAAATAGTTGATATTTTCATAAAGGGGTGGGGGTGGACCCTGTCAGCTAGGCCTTACAAGACCCCGTGATTTCGAACAGCAGCCCTGGTCACATCTGTTAAGTCTCTGTAAGGATCCTGACACAAATGTCAGGATCCACCCAGATCCCTGCCGGCATCTGGCTCAGTCTTTCATGGCACTGCTGAGAGCCGGAGTAGGCAGCTCACTCCCACTCTATATCCTGTTGCTCCAGTGAGCGCTGGAGGGGACAGAGAAGAGTGAAGTGATTGGCAGTCACATCTTTATTTTTGGGAAGAGTGTGAACTGAGTGATCAACTGTCAAATGATCACTCACTATTAGAGCCATTGAGGGATTGATGCAACACCAGATCGATGCTTCAGCAGGAAAGCTGTCATTTATTTTCTTTTTTTTAAACTAAAGCTCCTTTCGTTTTTTTTATTTTATGTTTATGTTATTGGATTGATTTAACAGTACAAGATGTACTGCCATATAAGTATAAAAAAAAAAGCACACACACAAATATATATATATATATTATATGCAAGATACCGTTTCCCCGAAAATAAGACCTAGCATGATTGTCGGCGATGGCTGCAATATAAGCCCCACCCCCCAAATAAGCCCTAGTTAAAGTCCCTGTAGGTCTTATTTTCAGGGTAGGGCTTATTTTCGGGGAAACAGGGTAGGGCTTATTTGGGGGGTAAGGCTTATATTGCAGCCATCACCGACAATCACGCTAGGTCTTATTTTCGGGGGAAACAGGGTAGTTAGCAAAATGAGCCTACATTTTGAAATCTTATATATATTATTGTTTATTTCAGACATGGATATTGAGGAGACCAGCCTACTATTAGCCGTAACAGCTGTCGCAGCAGCAGCTGTTTACATTGCACAGGATAGGATCACAAATGTTAGGCTCAGACAGCCTTGTGTGTTCCAGAGACGCACAGTCCTGGATGAGCTGTCTGACACTGATGTCGAGGACATGTTTCGGCTGAACCGTCAGGGGGTCATGGAGGTCTACCACCTCATATCAGATGAAATTGAACCCCTGACAAGGAGAACCCATGCAATCCCTGCCATGGTCAGGCTATTGGCTGTCCCAAATTTTTTAGGTACGGGTAATTTTCAGCCGTCATGTGCTCGGATCATTGGAATTAGTTGTCCCAGTCTTTCTAGATTCCTGAAACCGGTTCTGAAAGCTATCAAGGGACATATGGATAGGTACATCCATTTCCCTAGAACCGATGAAGAGTGGCAAGAGGTGAAGGTTGGATTTTTTTCCGACAAGGAGGGATGCCAAATTGCCTGGGAGCCATAGACTGTACTCATATTCCGCTGATACCACCACATAATAGGGAGAAGCAATTCCGTAACAGGAAAAGCTACCACTCGTTGAATGTGCAAGTGGTGGTAGACTCCCACCAGCGCATTATATCAGATATGGGTTTCCCGGAAGTTGCCACGACAGCCATATCCTGCGGCAGTCAGCTCTCTTTGAACGATTCGAAAGAAGACAAATGCCAGAGGGCTGGCTGGAAATATCCAAAGCTGGGGCTTCTAGCACCAAGTGGCCCCGAGATACAGGGCCCCAAAAATCGGTTCAGAAAATGTCAAGCACTTCTGTAGCAGAGAATGACATTTTCCAAACCGGATTTGGGGTTCCTAGCCCTAAGTGGCCCCGAGATACGGGACCCCAAATTTAGTTCAGAAAATGTCAAGCACTTTTCTGCAGCAGAGAATGACATTTTCCAAACCCATTTTGGGGCCCCATATCTCGGGGCCACTTAGTGCTAGAAACTCCATCTTTGGATATGTTGTGGTACCAGTTCCACCGGGCTTGCACACCATATTTGGGGTTCCTAGCACCAAATGGCCCTGAGATACGGGGCCCCAAAGTCGGTTCGGAAAATGAATTTTTTTGCTGCAGAAAAGTACTTGACTCGACTACAAGTCGAGGGGGGCACTTTCAGAACAAAAAAAAAATGTGCTGAAAAACTCGACTTATACTCGAGTATATATGGTATGTTAAATTTACAGATGCAGAGCAGTTGAGGAAGATGGCAACATCAGAACCCAGGCACATCAGCCACAGCGAGAAGGAGGGCCCTTTACTGCCTGCACCTACTGGGCTTTGCTGCCTGATGCCCCTTTCTCCCCTCACTACGCTGCGGAGCAGGCGTATCGATTTCCACCTAAGTCCGGACCCCCTGGAGCACCTCCCAACCCTCATCCTCCGCTTGCTTAACTTTTGGAAATCATCAGAGCCTCCAGGTTGATTAGCAACCTCTGTTTCCAAAAAAACAGGCTGTTGATCTTACCGGACTACTCGGTGGAGACGCAGAAGCTCTAGAAGTCATTCAACCAAGTGACGGCGGTCATGAGGGCTCGCAACATCGGTAACAGCATTTTGTTCACGGCACACTTGAGAGTCCAATTCTTCACATCTCCAAGGGAAGCCTCACGGTGGCTTGATTCCCTGCCACCACACTGTTGATCCATGGAACTGAGAGTTGCTTACACGTTGTACTGTTTTTGCACCCTAATTGTTAGCACTAGCTGCTTACAACTATGTTTCTGTGCCCCCTGGCACACCTTACCCAGTAACCGGTTACTCAGAATAAATTAGATGCACCTATCACGGTGGAGGAAATCATCAGAGCCTCCAGGTTGGAAATCATTAAAGCTGGTAAAGACACTTCAGCCTGGCAAGGCCCCTGGGCCCAATGGCATCCCGGTAGAATTATACAAAATGTATGCTGACGTCTTAAAAATAAAAATAATTTGTGATGTCTTTAAAATAAAAATAATTATGATTTTGATGAGAAAAAAACAAAACAAAAATGATTCCCTTCAAATAATTTTATTTGGGAATAAAATAAAACAATCTTTTTTAAACAATAGTGCAAATTTTTTTAAGCAATAGTGCAAACTTGAAAAACATTAAAATAATATTTTTATGGATTTTGAGATTGGTCAGTAGGGGCCAGCTGTTGTGAAATTGACCCCACTACATAAAAAAGGGCAGATGACATTTTTTTTTGTTCCTCCACCATTTCTTTTAGGAGTGCTTGCTGGGATTCAACAAGATCACTATGCTGTCTTAAATCCGATATAAGGGAATTGCGATAACTTCGCTGCTCTTCGATCGCCTGATCTTGCTGCTGTTGTCTCTCTTTTAAATTTCCAATCATGGCGTTTAGAGTTTCAGCTAAAAGCAAAGAAGCATTATTGGCTTCCTTCTGTCTTTGGGCCAAGAGCTCTCTTCTCCTTCTCCCTCTTGGGACCTGTATGGGACCTGGTGCTGGAATGGGATCATCTGATGCCTGGTGCCTACCCTCCTCATTATCTGCAACATAATATAAATACAATTATGAAATGTATTATTCTACAATAAAAAAAATTATATTTAATATCAGTATTTTAAGGGTTTTTAGGTTTACTAGTTGGTAATTCCTCTGTATCCATGGCATCTCTCTGATGTTCTTCACAAAAACAGGTGGTTCTGAAAAAAAAGTAATAGTTTTTTTAAAAAGCATCATCGGAAAATTATACATTTGTAATGCTTGTAATTAATCGAATATATAGTTACCCATATTTGACGGCCCAGCTTGATTTTCATTTGAAAGTTGAATTTCAACAGGAACTACAAAGAAGAGATTGTAAAGGTGACATTTTGTTTTTAAATAACAAGCATCTTTCTACTTACCTGCTCTGTACAATGGAATTGCACAGAGCAGCTTTGAACCTTCTATTCTTATTCACAGACCCCACCCCCTCCCTCCCCCAACGGTGCTCCTGTCCCCTCCTGTCTGTCCAGTGGCCCCACGTAAAGCCGCTTCCCATGGGATCACTTGTGAGTGCTTGCTCCCAAGCCCTGCTGCTACATCCATTACACAGACAGTAGATTTTGCCCCGCCCCAACTTCTTTGTCACTGGCTTTGATTGACAGCAGTGGGAGCCAATGGCTCGCGTTGCCCCAGCATAGCCAGCGAGTCCCGTAAGTGAGGGGAGACAAGACCTGCAGACGTGCACAGCGCTGGATCGAATGAGGCCTCATGTAAGTAAAAGGGGATGGAGGAGTGGGGATGCTGATGTCTAAACATGTTTTACCAGAATGCAAGGAATGTATTAAAGAGGAGGTCCAGCCTCCCCACGTAAAAATAAAAAGTCAGCAGCAACAAATACTGCAGCTGCTGACTTTTAATATATGGACACTTACCTGTCCGGCAAAGCAGCCGATCTTTGGATCATCTGTCGGGTACAGCTGTCACCATTTGTGTTAAGGCAACCCGGCAGTGAAGCCTTTCGGCTTCACAGCCGGTCCCCTACTGCACATGGGCACTGTGCTTTCAGATTGGTCCGGCGGCGAAGGCAGGAGGAGGGGGCGGCCCGGTCTCCCTAAAGTGGGGAACGGTACCTGTCAAAAACAGGTACCTGTCCCCCCTCCCCCCTGAAAGGTGCCAAATGTGGCACCAGGGGGGTAGACAGATAAGCAGAAGTTCCACTTTTGAGTGCAACTCCGCTTTAAGGTAAAAATTGTGTATGCTTTAAAACCACTTAAACATCTTCATATTGTAGCACAGCTTCAGGTATTTTTGACATATATTATCATCCATCTACACTGATATACAGGCACTGATATACAGAAGGCACCCATATACTGGACCTGGACACCCATAGGACATATTTACTTTGGGACGTTTGGATATTTATATTAAAAAAGCTCTAACGATCATCTGTCCCAAACAGCTTCGCCTAATATACACTGATGCTGGAAACTTAGTACATTTACAGTTCCTCCACCATTATGGTCTGGCGTCCATGGAGTACTTTACTTGATCAAATCGCCTTTAGTGCTGTTTGAACATAGAATCATCCCATTGGAATTTATACATTTGTAAAACATTTTCAACTCTCAAACCCCTGATGAAGGTATCACAATACTGGAAACGCTTCGGGTATCAGGTTACACCACCCTTAGGAGAGTACATATGATATGATGATCTATATTTGCATATTCTTTGTTCTGTTTCTTTATGGAATGTATTTTTGTATTGTGTAGACGCTTTTACGTCTTTTTTTTGTATATCATTAAAAACATATTTTTTATCATAGGAGTTGGTGGTCTGTCAAAGTCCCATTGAGGGGGGCATTTCTCTTTGTTCTATCACACCAGGGATGGGACCACCATACTCTACATTTGACATGATGGAGGTCTCTCTCTTCCTATATTATCATCCATCTACATGACGGGATTTTTCACTTACCATTGAT